>PVKZ01000046.1:767674-1104515 GCA_004027375.1 Macroglossus sobrinus | reverse complement strand
GATTGACCAGAATATTTAACAGAAAAACAAACAAACAAACACAATTTGACCCACAGAATGGGGTCTGGGGCAGGTTGCTCACATAGCATTTGGAAAGCTTCCTCCTGGTTACTGATTGTCAACCTTTATCATCAGGGCAATGGTCAAAGTGTTTTGTAGGACAGATCTTACTTATTTTGAAAATTGAACATTCATTTTCACCTTTTGTCAAAAATAGAAATTTGCTACATTTTAATGACCTTATTTTTACAGTTTATATAAAATTTCAGATATCAAAGCAATACAAATTATAGAAAATGGGAAAAATAATATCTAGGAAAGGAGAAAGAAAAATATTACCCATAATCTCCCACTTAATGACAACCAACATTTTGTATATTGTCTTTATGCTTTTTTTACATAGTTGATACAATATTGTGCATATGTATGTATACCCCTATATAAAATTTTATAGCCTGTTTTCAGTTACAGTACAAGCAGTTTCTATTATCACAGACTCATCATTAACAAAGTGCCTTGTGATGATGAGTCATTCCTTCTCTTTCTCAATATTATTCTGCCTGTGCCCCAAGGCCCTTGGAGGGTTTTCTTAGTCTTCTGCATGTTCCTTGACTGAATTTGGGATTCCTGGATGGAGAGATTTACAGCTCCATACTGAGAAGATAGGTCATTGTAACATACAAATGTCTGTTGTCATCATCTGAAAAGACTTATGGGTCAGCTGATAGTCTAGGCATTTCTATACTTAAAGGCTGTCAAAACATTAAACAAAGACATGTGAGCTTAGGGTCGTAAGCAGAAAATAGTATGGTCAGAGAAGTTAAGGTCGAAAATTTAGCAAATACTAAATTCACATTGACTATCAAAGAGTGCTCACAAAGGGGCCAAGCTGCAAAAGTCCACTTCAGAGGTGATTGGTTGGATCCCAGAAGAAAGCTGTTCTCACCCCCGGGGAATGGCTGAGGCTCCATCAGAGGGAACCAGGTGGGTGAATATAGATAAACAGAAGCATTAGAGTACTGGCCTGAGTTCTTTTGTCCTCTCTTCTAGAATCTTCACAGTAATTACCATATTGCTGGGATTTCTGGTTTTGGAAATTAGGTTGAAATAAGTCTTTTGAAATGCTCGTTGTATTATATATATATTAAACTTGAAAAACATTAATACTATTAAATGACATTTTTTTTATCAAGCACTTACTACATACCAGGCACAATGCCAAACTGTGCATGATCTTCCAACAATCCCGAAGGCCATCGCCTACTTTTTACAACTGAGGAAACTAAAACTTAAGTCACTTGTCTAAGGTCATTCACCTAGTAAGTGAGCAAGTGGCTCTTCCAATTCAGGACTGCCTGCTATCACTAGAGATCTTACCTACTAGACTCTCTTCCTTTCTGATATGAGTGTTGAAAAGATATCTAATGTTTTGATTTCTCAGAATGTTAAGCAATGGATGAAAAAGCTGTATAAGTTGTGTGGTAATGTGAGATGGCTTTTCTCAAAAATAGAGCAAAGTCATCCTTAGGGAATACAGTAGCCTTTCACCTTCCCAGTGCAGTTAAGGTTATCAAAACACGCATCGCAGGGATTAGTTTTGTGAGGCATTTCTACATGCATTTAGAGCCACATTATTTCTAAGAGTACAAAAGTGTGTACCTTAAATACGGAGAGCCACAAAATAAAAATAACACGTTATACCGTCGGTATAAAAATTTCCAAACCTTTAGAGAATTTCTGTAAGCATTTATTTGAGCCAAACTAATGTCAATTTCCTGGAAGCAAGATCTCAAATGTCCAGAGAATAACAATTTTGCAACTTCTTTTAGGCATTTGAAATTAAGGAAGGAATGAAAGGAATACCACGTGAAGGTGGGAGAAAGCAAGGCAAGGGTTGTATTACAGAATGGTTAACAAGATTATGTGCTTTCTTGAAGGTGGTTACCCTTATTTCAAAGGAGTGTTAACCTAGATGCACAGAAACAATGGACAGGGCTTGCTTAGGCAAAGAGAAACCTTTCACTAAAAAATGTTATATGTCTGGGGTGTAACTACCCACCATGACCTGCCCAGTTAAGAATTTATGATCAGATCACCCTGTGAGGTTACTTTTTGTAGAAACCCCTTTTTACCCACAATGCTTTCGGGAGATGGGCCTCAAAATGTCAGACCAATAGCTGTTTGCTTTCTGCATCCACCAGGCTGATCATGTATAATATCTGACAAATAGAAGGAATACTGTTTGTGGTATTCTACTTATTGATTTAACTAGATTGTGATGGGGCCCAATTTAAAAAATGAAATATAGGTCAACCAAAGGGTATATATTTTATAAATCTAATTCATGTCAGAGGTTGGTTTAAAGCCTATAATTAATTTATTTAATTAAAGATAAAAGCTTTCTATCTGATATAACTAATGGAAATAATGTTCTGTTATAAAGAAACCATATTTCATGTTGTCGGTCTATACTAGATGTATGGTGGTCTTTTAATAAATTAATATCCGTGAAGAAAGACAATGAGATTTTTTATTCAAATGGATCTTGTGAATTAGATAAACTTGAAGGAATTATGACTTTGTTTTTACTATATCTTGTGATAAGAGAGTGAATTACAAGCGCTTAGCCAGTTTTCTAATATATATATTACCGGAGAGTGGGGTTTCCCTCGCGGCATGTTGCCCAGGCTCTCGATTAAAGAATTGAGCAAGACACCGAAATACAGCAGAAAAGAGCCAGCTTTATTGGAAGAGAAAGTAAAGCAACAGTACACTTCCAGATGTGGAAGCAGCTGAGCAAGAGAAGAGTGGCTCAAAGGATCAAGGACTCAAGGGCGCAGTAACAGAGTCTTTGGGGGTTTTATCCCCATTTGCAGTGGGCGGTTACTTTTCTTAGAGGAGTGGGCTTTCTCGATTAACAACTAAGATGGTCGGGACTCAGTGACTCATCATTATGCTTTCTGCGCATGTTCGTTCCCAGAATTCAGTCTGTTATAATAATATTAATGACTTCCGGGCATGTGCATTATATTATAATGATAGTATAATGTGGCTCAGGTGAGTTGAAGGTCGTTGGGCCTTAATTGTGCAGGTGTACATGACTGGCTGAAACTAGTACCCAATTTTCTGCTTGTTTCCTAGTATGAGCTACTTTTAGCCCCAAAATGCCTTCTGGCTTGCTTAATTGTGGGTGGACTAGGGTGGACACTTTCTAGAATAGGATGACCTCAGTGTTTTTGCAGGCAGACCAGAAACCCCCTATCTAACTATCCTGTCTAACACTTTTCTAAGAGCCTCAAACCCCTTTTTAGTAGTATAGATGTTGAGGGACGGGAGGTCTCTTCTGTATCTGCTTCCTGCTGAGGAGGGTCGTAGTCTCTGCCTTTGGTGTTCCATGGGCTCTTTCCCTCTCTGCCCCAGTCAGGATGGAGTCTTGGGTATCCCGCCTAAGTGCCACCTCTGTCTCTAGACAAGGAAAAAGATACAAACTTGTTATTTGAATCATATATCTAGTTTTGTTTCTATCATTAATTTGCTCATCAACCAGGTAAAGGAAAACAGGCTTAGTTAATATATTTCATAAAAGGAGAAAAAGAGAAAAAAATTGGGTTAAAGGTCCCCTCCCTCCTCAGGCTCTAAAGGCTCTGTTTTGGCCTAAAGACATTCCTGCCTTATGATGGGCCAAGGAGATGCTGAGTTTCAGTGATCCTTATCAATAGCCAGAGGACTTGAGTCACCAGTTTCAAGCTAATTATCTAAGTCTGAGGGAGAATGTCTTTCTCCAAAGAAAGGAGGAAAGAAAAGACTTAACTAGGTTTACTAAAAAGCTTAAGAATTTTGCAAATGATGGCCCGTTTCATATATATTTATATTCAGACATATATGCAGCTTGAAATGGGTGGGCGTGCATTAAAAAACCGGGCAGTATCAGTAGCTGGAGGAAGAATCATTTTTTTTTTAATTGGGAAAACACACAGATCACTTTTTTTTTTTTTCTGGTAAAGGACAAAAAGTCTTCAAAATTATCAGGAAAGGAAATTTGCTCTGGAACATTTTGTTAAAATGCCATTAAGATTATTACTTATAATAAGGCAGTGGAAGGTATGTGATTAAGTACACATTTATGGTTGTATTTATGGAGCTTCCTCGCCTTGTAGGTGCTCAGAAAACTTGGTTGCAGACCAAATCCCTTTTTCTGTTACTTGCTGGAGCTTCAGGCTGGGTTTCAGAGGCTGTGTGGACCAATTGTGTGACTTTGAGCAAGTCACTTCCTCTTTTGGGGTTGTCAGCATTTCCTTACTTATAAAATGAGGCATTGGTTGGAATAATAACTTTGTTTAAAAAAAAATCTTTTTAAACTGATGAAAACAATAGATGCTCATTATCCCTTAGCAAAATGCCGGAGCATTATAGTTGTTCAATATATATTAGTTGAATGAATAAACTTTCTTTTTTAAAAAAGGAAAAGAGTATGAGGTAACATATTTAACTCGCCTATAATTTTACCATTTTGCTTCCTATATTTTCAAGCTTTTTTCTTTTGGGGGGCATATAGACATTTTTCCTTCTACTAAATTGTGCATTTTCTTTGGAGTCAGCCTTGATCATTAAATATTTCCCCATGACCTTAACTGTCATTGGAGAACATGATTTCTGTGGCCCTGTTATCTTCTGAGTCACTCTGAGTCTCAGAGCTTTTTCTATTATCTTGCTATCTCTCATGCATCACGTTTCTATTTCGCCTATTAAAACCTGATATTTCATAAGCACCTCAAACTCAGCATGTTCCAAACCAAACTTATCCTTTCCTCCAAGCACCCAACCTGTTTTCACCCTGTTTTCCAAAGTGTTAATAGCTCTGCTCTCTTCTTCTCAGTGTTGGACATTTGGGTAGTTTCCAGTTTTTTTTGTTTGTTTGTTTGTTTTGCTTGTGTATAACAACACTGACAATAAATCATCATTCAGATTCTTGATGATTGACTTAGAAACTGTTACCGAACTCAAGGGGTTCGTTTTACCTTCATGCATCAAAGCCAAAAGAGACATGGACCGGAGTTTGCAGCAAGGGAAGTAGAGGTTTATTTAAGGAAATGGCTGCAAGCCCAGGGACACAGATAAACTAGTGCTCAAAAACCTGGCTCCCCAATGGCCTCTAGGGCATAGATTATATAGGGAAATACTCATTAGTATCTAAGGGAGTTGGGTCTAGGTTCTACTAATTGGCTGGGGCTCGGGTAGGAGGCAGGTGAGCATTGCATCAGGTCCATGTCAGTCATGGAGTCCTTCTATCTGGTTTCAAGGGGATGCCCGTAGGGTCCTTCCCCTTCATGGGTGTGGAGCTGCAAGATGTTATCTTTATCTTTAGTTTGACCAAAATTTGTTTCTGTGGTCAACAGACCTGAGGCTTTATTCCGAAGACTGTTTAATGCTGACCTAAGGATTTAGTGATAAAGGAGTGGTTGTGCAGAGGGAAATGGAAAGAGAAGAAGCAAGAGAGCTCAAGGCCAGTTTGAATCAAAAAGGAGAAGAGAAAAAGTCATTTTAAAAAAGCGAAAATTTGCACGGGTTACAAAATCAACCCTGGGAGTGAAATGACTTGGCCAATGAGTATTATATGCATCTTAAAGGAGTTGAATACACACTTCTATTTATGCTCCCATTAGCAATACCTTGTAATTCTCATTTCACTGCATCCTAGTTACCTGTGATTATTGATGAAAAAAATCAATGCCAATTTAATAGGAAATACATGGACTTTCTTAATGTTCTTAAATGAGCATTTGTTTAACTACTGGTGGGGCTGAGCTTTCAACAATTTTGTTGTGCTAGCTCACACGTTCCAGCTCTAAGAGTTTATAATTCTATGATTTGCTTAGGTGGCTCTTTATTGATTATGAAGTTAATCTTTGTGCTACTAATGGGAGGAAGGAAAAAAGCTATCTCAAATGTTAATTTGAAGCTACTTGATGTTAAATAGGGCTTTAGGCTCTACTGAGGGTGTTGTGTGTTAGGAATCCTTTCACTGAACTTTGCAGAATCTAGTAGGACTTGCCTTCTTTCAGTTTCCATACTTGAGTTCTCTATGCTTTTTGGTCCCACCACTTGTTTTACATGGACTGGATATTTTCGATGTCCAACAGAGGTAGTGTGGAAATCAAGGTTTTCATGATGCTGCTGATGGAGAGGAAAAACTTTTCCTGCAACCTCTTAGGTTTCATTTTTAGGGCCTGCAAATTAAACTGACAAAAGATAGATTAGGAAGAAAAACAATATATTTTTAAAATTCAAATACATGTAAGTTCACAGAAAAATGTGACTTAAGGAGTCAATGAGGATTTGGGGCTTATATGCCATCTCAGCAAGGGAAAGAGGGGAGCACTTATGGGGAAACAAATGACTTTTAGGAAAGTCAAATGAGCCCTTAGGAGAATAGATGGGAGACATGATAGTTTTGTGAGAAGGACTAATTTAGGTGTGGTGCAAGCTTCTAGTCTTAGGTGATGATTCAGTGTTACTTGGTAGTGACACTTCCTAGAAGGAAAATTATGACAATTGAATTCTTTTGAGAGCTTCTGCTTTTAGGCAGATAAGGGACTGAGGTGGGGGGGGGGGAAGCAACAACAACAACAACAACAACTTTCAGTTATAGTTGACCAAAAAAAAAGCCTGTTTTCCAATGCTTTCAGCTCAGAATGACTTTTATGACAAAATACAGAATAACCCTAAACTAAGTATTTTTCAAGTTGATGGCTAGGGTCTATTAACTCAGACAAAAAATATTTCTTGGAAAGCCACTAAGGCCAAGACTTGTTGTTGGGGTAATAGAGGTGAAAACCGTGGTGTTTGTTTTCGGTGGCAGACAGACTAGGAGTATATGGGGCTCTATGTTGGCCTTAACAATAAATTATTTACAATAAACTTCTGGGCTTGTAGACTAACTTTGATGACTGTGACTATTTTTGAGTGAATACTTGGCATCTGGCATTTTCTCTTTTGTGAAGTCCTGGGTCATTAATGGCTTACATCACCAAGCTGTGTTTCTGAGCAGGTTATCTGATTGATGAGTGAGCTTCCGTAATCACCGGAGTCAACTCCTCACCATTGCTTTGGGCTCTTCTTTTCACATATTGAGTAACAAAGTAAGGGAGGACACTTCATTTTTAGTTGTGTTTCATTGCATCTCATAGTGAAATTGCATATTCTGGTGACAAGTCATGAGGATCTGTTCACACGTAAAAGCAAAGAGTTTAAAATTAGCTTAAAATAAAACTTAATCTATTTTTAAAAAAAGAATAAATTATTTGAGGCATAGATATAGACTATAATTCTGTTGTATTATAAGTTCTGGTTAATTCAGAGTAGATAATGGGCTTTGGCCGCAAGTGAACGTTTAGCTTTCAACTGTGCTCGGAGTCTCCCTTCCATACTAACTTTTTCATAGAAGGATCCAGGCAGCTACATGGCCAGGGCTAGCAATACTTTGGAGAAATGAAATCTCACATTAACATGCAGCTTACACTGCTTTTCCATTTTGCTGTTGGAAAAGTGAACCATTATAATTATGCCAACTCAAAGCTTTTGAGAGGAATTTATTGATCCCTTCCTTCCTTTCTCCCTTAAACATCTAAAGAATATTTAGGTACCAGGCACTGCAATGGGTACAGAGATGAAACTACATCAATTGAATCCGATTCTCAAGGGATGGTATAAAAGTTCCCTGAAGATGCTAGAGTGTGACCAGGATTAAGATTCTCTGGACTAAGTAGAGGAGGCAGAGGAGGGGAGAGCATGAGTGACATCTCTCTCTGAGGTAGAAGGGAGCTCAGAGCTCTCCAAGGAGAGGAATGGGGTGAATAAATTGGAAGGGCTGAGGTGACCCAATAGAAAGCTAAGAAGATAGCAGGAGTTCAACTCATGTAGGGCCTTATGGGATGTATAATAATTGTCTTTTCTTCACTAAGGGCATAGGAAAGTCAGTGATAGATTGGAAGTGATAAGCAAGGTTGAGAACAAGATAGCAATGAAGAGGCTACTAGTCCAGTTAGAAGAGGCAGGTGGCACTAAGCAGTGGAGATGAAAATGCAGGAAGTAAAGAGTCTCCTGGAATCCGTAGAAGGAGCCTGGGCTGGGGAGGGGTTGCTGATGGATTGGATTGGGGGATGTTGGAAAGAAGAGAGGTAAGGTCAAAGCTGACTCCGAAGTTTGGTTTGTACAGTTGGATGGGTGATGGTGTGATTAATATTTCAAACCTGGGGAGACAAGGACATGAGCACATGAAGGACATCTTTACAATAGTGAATGTGTTCTGGAGTTGAAAGATAAACTGCAATCATAAAGTTTGTTTTCATAAGTCTTAGTGACTTATGAGTGACTTAGTGACTATAAGAAAGCTGCAAATTGAACCAAGTGTTTTTCTCTCTATGACTCAAGTGTACTGTTGGACTTCTATTGTTTTACTTGGGTCCAGCAGGTCCTGGGATTTTTTTTAGTGACACAAGGTCACTTGTTTTAGGATGAGCTTAGAAATAAAAATTAAATGACACCATAAAAAGAAGAAGAAGAAGAAGAAGAAGAAGAAGAAGAAGAAGAAGAAGAAGAAGCCATAAATAATGATTTACAACTTAATATATTCTTAAATAAAATCTTGTGTTATGTAATATTATGACCCCATTGTTGGTGAGAGTTTATCTTAATTTATATTCTATCACATTTGCACCTGAGACAGCACATGCTCTCCTCCCGCAAAAGAAGGTTTTAGATAAACTGGAAGGTTTTCAAGGAGAACAGCCAAAGTAATTATGAGCTGAAAGAATTGATTTATGATCCCAGATTAGAAAAAGTAAATGCATTTTGTTTGGCTAAATACAAATAAAAGTGGAGCGAAGTCGATCAGCAATAAAAACAAAGGAAACGATTAGGTTTTGTATAGAAATATGAAAGACATTTTCACCCTTTACTGGTTCTCCCTCTCCTGAGCTCACTTCATCCTTCAGATGTTAGGTAGATCCTGAGAAACATTTTGTGAAGTGAATCTAAAAGCATCTGATGTTAAAATATATTAAACAAATACTGAAAATATCTAAAGTGGGCTGGGAATGAGATGTTCTGACCAGTTAGTCTGCTGGGTAAAGTTAATTATAATAGTTGTGTGAAGGCAAAGAAGCTCTAGCATAAAGCCTTGCCTTATAAATCCTTTAGGGGCATATTATTTCAATAGCGATTGTCACAATAATGAACATCACATGAGCTTAATAAAATTGCATTTCATTTGTGAATTTACAATTCATAGTTTGACCTAATGGGATTTGTCTTGTTTTGTATGGCTTTTGGTTTTCTAAATGCTTGATTCATTTTACTGCTCTATGCATTTCTCCAAATAATGATTCACTGATGGCCTGGGGCTCCAGGCTGGAAAGCAGATCAGTGGAAGATTGGAGGAGGAGAATCGGCCTATAGGGGGTTGAGGCCCAGGGAGGCTGAATATAAGACCACTGAGGAAGCTATATCTTCTTCCAAGTTACCAAAGAGAATTTACAAGGTGTGTGACCTTGGAGAGTCATTTGATGTCTCTGAGCCTCAGTATCCTTAACTATAAAATAAGAAAAGCAATTCCTATCTCTCAGGGCTGTAGCAAGGCTTAATTAAAAGAGCAAATGAGTATAAGATGCTTACCCTGGAAGTGGGTATTTGAACAAGTGCCTCTTTCAAAAGGCGAGTAACCCTTGAGAGAAGCAGGGCCTCTTTACACTCTAGGGGGTCCACTCTAATTGGGATTTTAGTTCTGCAGCTCTGGCACATGGCACCCTGCATCCAGAGGAAAGAAGGGGACATTTCAGATCCTGAAATGTTTGGGCAGCCCCCAAACCCTGGATGACCAGAAAGACCAGGAAGAAAGAGGTTCAAGAGGAGGCTGGGTGAAGACAGCCAGAGGTTTGGGAAAAGGCAGATTCTCTTTTTCATCCATTGGCCCACACTGGCCCAGGCTTTCCTCTTCCATTCACTCCAGTTTCTTTAGATTTATTCCTGTTGTAAGGATGAGGAGAGGGAGGAAGAGTAGAGAGGGAAAAAGAGAAGAAACAAAAGATAGCGACTGACTGCCCCCCTCTTCTCCCTCCTCTGCTCCTAGTTAATAAAGGAGGTGGATTATTTGTGATAAATCCTTATTTAGGAGCTTTCAAACTGTAGCCCCAGGAATTTCAATCTGCTGTGGTTTTAGAAAAATGGCCCTCTTACCATTACATCTTCAGTTTACTAAGGAGACCATCAACCGTCTGTGTACTTATTTTATATACCATATGCATGTATTCGTATCATATGTCTGAGGAGAATCTTTTTCTCCTCATAAAAGTCATGCTTTCTTATCAAATAGTGAAGATAAGATTTAACTAGAGAAAAATCACAGTAACTCGTAATTGTGCCACCTGAAAACAGCCACTGTCAATGTTCCATCTTGGCTCGGTACCGCTTTGTTTTTATGCTAAGTGTCAGTATGTTCCGAGCATGTTACTGTGGCTCCTATTATCACGCCTTGCTTCTCTATCGCTGGTCATTTCCACCAACCTCAGGACCCTTCTGGCATCCTCTCCAAGGTGACTGTCATGTTTCTCTCCTGCCCTTGATTGCTCTTCACTGTCAGATCTGCTTGTCCTTCTGTCTGCAAATACACAAAGTGGGCACGTGCCCGAGCACCCCACGCTCAGGATGCTCCACACTGAACTCATGCTCCCTCAAAATGCCAGGTGGGCTCCCCTCCTCTGTCTGCTCGTCCGCCACCCTCTCAGTCATCCCAGCCAGGGGCTCTTTTCGTTCCTGCAGGCAGCCACCGTCCTGACTGCCTTCTCTGGAAGCGGTGGCTTTGAACTGTCCCCAGTGGTCTTAATTCTGCCCTTGAGCACTTTCTGCTGAGCTGCTGGCTCTTCCTCAGGGCTTCCCCGTGCAGTTGCTGGCCCCACCTTTGTTACTAGTGTTTGTGAGACTTTGGGCAAGTTATGGTGTCGTGTTCTGATTCCTCAACTCTGAAATAGGGTCGACAGTAGGACCTGCCGCAGAGCTGGTGAGTTGATTACAACAGTTAAAACAACTAGAACATCAGAAGAGTTCCCTGGCATATTATAAGCTCTCAATACAAGTTAGATATTTTTATCCTGTTGTCCTAATGCTAATTTCAAGCCACACCTCTTCTGACCTCTGAGTTGATCTTTTCCTCTGAATTCTCAGTAGTCATTTCCCTGGACCTCTTTCAGGGAGCCTAGCAGTTTTTACCTCCCTTTAGCAATTTTTCTACCACCATTTCTTATAGAAGTATACTTGCTACTTTTATTACAATCTGAATATTTTATTATAATTTTTCTTTATACTTCCATCTCTCCACTTCAACTGTAAAAACCCCGAGGGTAGAATCTTTGATTATTTATGTGTCCTCCTACCCTCCTCGAACCATGTAATGGTTTGCATGTTGGAGGCTTTTTATGGTAACAGTTTTATTAAGATGTAATTTATATACAGTACAGTCCAGCCATTTAGAGTGTATCGTTCAATAGTTTTTAGTACATTCAGAGTCGTGCAACCATCACCACAATCAACTTTAGAACATTTTATTGCTCCCCAAAAAACCTGTGCCCTTTACCTATCACCCAACTCTCCCCAATCGCTCCAGCCCCAGACAGCCACTATTCTACTCACTGTCTCTGTGGATTTGCCTCTTATGGATATTTCATATAAATGGAATCATATGATAAGTTATTTTTTTCTGACTGGCTTCTTTCACTTAGCTTAATATTTTCAAGGCTCATCCATGATGTAGCATGTACCAGAACTTCATTTGTTTTCATGGCCAAATATATCCCATTGTATTAATATATCACATTTTGTTTATCTATTCATCAGTTGATGGACATGTGGGTGGTTTTGACTTTTTGGCTATTATGAATAATGCTGCTTTGAATATTTGTGTGCAACTTTTTGTGTGGACATGTTTTTATTTTATCTATCTATCTATCTATCTATCACCTATCTGTCTATATCTACCTATTTAGATATAGATAGATATATAATTCCTACAAGTAGAATTGTCTGGCCATGTTTAACCCTCTAGGAACTGCCAGCTGTTTTCCAAAGTACTGTACCATTTTATTCATTCTATTTGTATTTCCCCCAGCAGTGTATCTATTTCCCCCACATCCTGCAGGGGGTAGACTTTTAATATGAAAAGAATGGAAAGAATAGTTCTTTTAGCTTGATTTTCTAGTTCAGTACACTAAAAAAGTACTTTCTTCTAACATTTTAATTAACAGCACTTTGTATTAGAAAAATGCCCTTCATCGCTGAGGGATGTCTGCATTGCACAGGCAAGACACTTTAGAAAGGAAGATGAGAAGATTCATCTGCATTCAGATAAAAATACAGATCCTGAGGGATTTTTCCTAGTATTGTCATTATACTAACAGGAATTTCTTAAGAGACGCAAATATGTACTGCTTTGCATGAATAAGTCAGTGTTGTCTAAAGGTAGAGACAAAGTACAGGATCCTGTGCCAAAAAGTGAGATTTTTAAAAGCAAAAAGAATTGGAGTGGGGCCAAGTGATTTAAGGAAAAATAAAAACCTACTGAAGTGAGCAAGGAAAAGGTGGTAGAGAAGAGCTATCACACCAGGCGGGACACGGAGCACGCAGTGTGTCAGCAGGGTGGGGAGGGTCGTGAGGGTGCAGTTGGAGGGGCCTGGGAGGTGGGTGGCACCCCCCCTCTGTGCATGACCACATTTCTGGTGGTGAGATGAGATGATGTATGACAAGTGTGAAAGTGCCTAGTTCTAACAGTGGTGAAAAGGCTTATGGCACATCATGAGCTGAATGAAGCTTATGAAGCACTTACTGTGAGTCAAATACAGTAGTTAGCACCTTATACACATCACCTCAGTGTAATCTTCCTAACAACCCTGTGGTTTAGGTACAATTATTGTCCTCACTTTGCAGATGAGGAATCAAAGACACACGGATGTTAAGAAATTGTTGATAGCTGCACTGGCATATTTACTGCAACATTGTTTACAATAGGCAGGATATAGAAATGAACTGAGAGTCCATCTGTGGATGAATGGATAAGGGAAATTTTATAAGTCTTATAAAATTCAGCCATGAGAATGAAGGGAATTCTGCCATTTTTGACAACATAGACAGATTTCAAAAGCATTTTGCTAAGTGCAATAAGTCAGACAGAGAAAGACAAACTCATAAAAACAGAGAGTAGGATGGTGGTTACCAGGGGCTGTGAAACTGTTGGTCAAAGGATAGACTTACATCCTGGGATTGTAACATACAGCATGGTGCCTAGAGTTAACGATACTGTATTATATGACTGAAAGTTGCTGAGAGAGTAAATTCTAAATGTTCTCACTACAAAAAAAGACACAGTAATTATGTGAGGTGATGAAGATGTTAACTAACTCTACTGTGGTAATCGTTTCACAATATATAAGTGTGTCATCAAATCAATACATGTAAACTTACACTGTTATATGTCAATTATATTTCAGTAAATTTGGGGGGAAAAATAAAAGCATTCTTTTTTCTTCTGTGCTCAGAAAAACTGGGTATAAAAAAAAGAAATAGAATATAAAACATAAAAAAAAATGTAAAACTCATAGGAAAGAAAGGACAGAGGGGGAGAGAGAAGGAAGAAGGGAGGGAGGGAATCACTCAGGGTACCAAGCAGATAAGTGTTGATTCTGAGCTTCTTGCCTTGAAGCCAATGAGCCTCCTTGGTTGGGGCCCTCAACCAGTGTACTAGTATACCTCTGCCCATGTTTGTTTTCTTCACCCACATTGTTTGAATACAACAGTTAAAAGCACATTTAGCCACCTTGTGGTTTTAAGTTAAATAAAATCAATTTTAATAATTAGTCAAGACACTTGATTTAATAACGGTGTTAAAATTGTCATAATGTAATGTAATATAATATGCCAAGGAGAATATAAGAGTTGAAGCAGATGTTGTAGGGCCTTGTGGGCCATGCTAAAAAAGATTAAACTTTATTCCAGAGGCGGTGAGAAGCATTTGGTTTCAAGCTTTGGAGTCAAGTGGTTACATCGAGGCTTTAGAACATCCCTCTAGTTGCAATGAGGGGTTTGTATTGGAGGCAGTGAGAGCAGAGCTGGAGATATAAAGAGCAGGCGAAGGACGAGAAGAGTCTGAATGAAGTAAGACCACAGCCATGGGGATAGGCAGAGGGGACAGATGGAAATTAAGGAAAGATGGAGTGTCACCAGCAGAAATGATGCTGAGAGGGGAATCATATTGTCTCCCAAGAGTCTGATAAATCATGGGGTAGCTGGAGACACAATTCACCAAACTCGATTCTGATAAAGTAAGATTTTGCAATAATGAATATAGTTTTCTGGAGAAATTTTTTTAATCATCTCCATTTTTCCATTTTAGTGTTTCTTTATAGTCCTCCCTCTGTTTTCTTTGGGTCAAAGCCATTTGCCCTCCATCAGACAGGCCATCCTTTTTACAGAAGCAATTTCAGCAGTTTTAACACTTCAAACTTTAACTTACAAGAAGTCCACTCACGTCCCTCTGCGTCTTTTAGAGGCAGTATCTTTGTGCAGTTTCCTGGACTCATCAAGTTTGCCCAAGTGCTTTGCTTGCAGATGCGTATTGTTCAAGGAGATAAATGACTTAAGTAGAAAATTGATGGCTCACCTGTTGAAATCTTCTTGTGACTCCAGGCTGCCCTGGCAGGAGGCACCACCATGGTCATCGATTTCGCCATTCCTCAGAAAGGCAGCTCCCTCCTCGAGGCCTTCGAGACCTGGCGAAGCTGGGCTGATCCCAAAGTCTGCTGTGACTACAGCCTTCACGTGGCAGTGACGTGGTGGAGTGACCAGGTGAACCACCTAGGGGTTTGATTTCTTCCACTTAGTCCCCTCGTGCTTTGCTCTGTACAAGATCAAGAAACTGATGATGTCAAAATGTAAGAAATTGGGATGTTGGGTGCCTCCTGGATGCCTGAAAGGCAGAAATGGAAGGAAGGCTTTCCTTTCCAAGAAGGCTTGCCTTCTGAATTTTGAATCCCGTGAAGTATCGTTCATTTGTAAAACTAAAATTTTTAAAAATCGTAGACAGACGGTACAAAAATCCTTCATAATAATTCACAACAGCTTTCCCTAATATTTAATTAATGACATGTCATTTTAAGATCTCCCTTTTTCTCGACTTCCCCATTTCCAAACTCTTTTAAAGCACTATTTTCTCATAGATTAGAACTTCAATTTGAAGTGTTTAAATTTTGGAGAAAAACCAAGGAAATGCTCATTTAAAACTAGTTACCGCCATTCCCATTTTTGGCCCCTTTTCCTCCTCTTGTGAACTTGAAAGAGGAAGGGACAGCCCGGGAACATTTTCAAGGCCTTCTCCAGCTGTCCGCTAACTCTCTCTGTGCCGCTCTGCTAATGTAACCACCTGCTCACATCATCTCATAATGGAGCTTAAACCAGCCTTCCGCATCTGCTAATTACTTAGGCAACAGCAGAAATGATAACATGGTTCAGGCAGGAAAGGTTGTTTTGAGAGATGTTAAAATGTGTTCATTTCTCCTCATATAAATTTTCATGAGTACTTTAAAAGAAATTTTTACTTTTAATTTAAATCAACACTGCGTTTTTCCACATTGGACTTAATTCAGAAATCTTTTTACCAGAAAGTGCTTACAAGGTGACTTTATTTGCAATTACCCTGTAACTTATACTTTTACCTCCCCCTAAAAATAGGGCTTTAGACACTAAGTTAATATAAAATGAGTAATCAATCTTGAACAGATAGGTCAGCAAATATAACAGCAAGGTTTATAGTCCACAGCTAAAGTTCATTTTTCTACAGAAATGTTTAGGGCCTTCCTGCCTGCCTTCTTTCCTCCCCCCTTGCCTTCCTCCATCTCTTATTTTATAAAGTATAGCAAAAGTGATGATATTTGCTCCTACCAGTGCTTCTCACACTTAAATCTGCAAATGGTTACCCGGTGACTATTGTTAAAATATAGATTTTGTTCAGTAAGTGTGTTAGTTTGCTGTCCCAAGGGCCAGAAACTGGGAGGCTTAAACAATAGAAATTCATTGTCTCACAGTTCTGGAAACCAGAAGTCCAAGATCAAGGTGTGGGCAGGTTGGTTCCTTCGGAGAGTGCTGAGGGAGAATCTGCTCCATGCCTCTCCCCCTTGCTTCTGGTGGTTTGCCAGCCATCTTTGATGTTCCTCGATTTGCAGAAGCATCACCCCATCTCTGCCATCATCTTCTCATGGCATCTGCGTGTGTCTGTCCAAATTTCCCCTTTTTATAAGGACACAGTCATATCGGGTTATGGGTTACCCTAGTGACCTCATCTTAACTAATAACATCTGCAATGCCCATGTTTCCAAATAAAGTTACATTTGGTGTTGGAGGTTAGGGGTTCGACATATGAACTTCAGGGACATATCAACTCATAACAGTAGGTCTGTGTGGGGCCTGAGATTCTGCTTTTTGAGCAGACTCCCAGGTGTGCTGATGCTGCTGGTTCGAGGACCACACTTTGGGTAGCAAGGCTTAAGTTCCTGTGCCTGAGAGTAGCTTAATGGGATGTACCCACGGATGCGGAAGACGGATGATTATCAAGGTCACCCTCAGAAAGACTCATCTACTCAGGGAGTAATAGCAATGCAGATCATAATTCCCTTTGGAAGCCCATTATGTGAATATCCTAATAATGTTTAGAGCATTTTCTTTCCTAACAATAAATGTAATATACTAATGGCAGAAAATTTCAAATTAGAGAAAAGTTTTAAAAACAACAACAATGAGACGCTCTATACTATGATCTGCTCTTGCTGTTGTCCCTTAACGGGTTTTGAAGCTCATTCCATCATTTCAATGATGACGGCTTTCAACACTTTGATTTTTTTTATTCCTTTTTATAATATGTACAAAGTATAACATATAGCAGCAGTCCCCAATTTTTGGCACCAGGGCATGGTGCTCCTATGAGAATCTAATGCCTGATTGCCTGATGATCTAAGGAAGAGCTGAGGCAGTGATGCCAGTGCTGGGGAGCGGCTGCAGACACAGAGGAAGCTTGTAGCTGGCTTGCCCACCGCTCATTTCCTGCTCTGTGGTTCAGACCCTAACAGGCCACAGGCCAATACCAGTCCACAGCCTGGGTATTGTGGAAACTTGACATATAACATACAGAAGTATATTCATTCATTCATTCATTCATTCATTCAGTTAATAGTTACTGAGTGACCACTATGCACTAGACACTTTTCTAGGACATGGCAGTGGACAAACCATACAAAGCCCCTGCTCTCATGGGGAAAACAGGCTATCAGCAAATAAATAATATATCAATAGATAAAGCACCAGGGAGAAAAGCAAAGAAAATTAGTAAGGGAGTGTAGAGTGATGGAAATGAGAACTTAACAAGTAATATTTTTATTTTTAAACTTTACTGATTCAGTAGAAAAAGTTGCATCATTTTATTTTGCACTTTTTAATCAGTAGGAAGGTAAATTTTTTTTATATTAGTCATTTTTATTTACTGTTTGAATTGTTGGGGGCATTTTTTACTTCCAATGTTAGGGTTTTTCTTATGAAGTTGAAAGCTTTTATCAAATAAGAGCAATAATCCTATGCTTGTTTTGTTGTGTGTGTGTGTGTGTGTGTGTGTGTGTGTGTGTGTGTGTGTAACATGTAGAAGGAGTTCAAACAATTTTATTTGGTCAACTCTATTGATTTTTTCTTTGAAGTTTTTAGTCCTTATTAAGACTTGAATTGCTGAGTCTCTGCAAGGGCAACCACTAATCTAGTTTTGACTTTAAGCAGCACTAAACCTCCCGACGACCTGACTGGTCCAGCCTGTCACCCCCTCAGCGCTGCCAGGGAGCAGATCTGTGTCTTCCTCTGTAAGAACTCCTATGTGGGTATCAGAGTCGAGCTCAAACACTTGCCTCACATTAGCTTTCATTCTGTCTAGAGACACAGTTGCTTCTGTTGCTGCCAAATGGCTTTATCTTCATTTTCTAGAAAAATTTCCTCATGTGGGGAAATAGATGTTGAGAATTTATATCCAAGTATAGAAATGGAGTACCTTTGGGGAAACTATTAACTCTTTTATGATTTAAAAGTATTGTATCAGTCTATAGCCCTGCCACCCTGAATATGCCCTATCCTGTCTGGTCTCAGAAGCTAAGCAGGGTCAGGCCTGGTTAGTACTTGGATGGGAGACCACGGGGGAAGACCAGATGCTGTAGGCGTAAAAAAAAAAAAAAAAAAAAAACAAGTAGTATATCAGTAGCAGTTCAGCAGATGAAATGGGCTCGAATGTACAGGAAAGTTGAAGGCCTTAACTGCATTTTTTTCTGGAATTCAGCTGTTGTCCTTATTTCACTTAATTCTCTTCTGAATGCAGCGTTTTAGAGAACGTTGAAATTGTCTTTAAATTAAACGGTGACATTTTCTCGTTGTTCTCTTTTAGGTTAAAGAGGAAATGAAAATCCTTACCCAAGATAAAGGTGTGAACTCTTTCAAGATGTTTATGGCGTATAAGGATCTGTACATGCTGAGCGACGGGGAGCTGTACGCGGCCTTCTCTCAGTGCAAGGAGATAGGAGCGATTGCTCAGGTTCACGCGGAGAATGGAGACCTAATTGCTGAGGTAAGCAACTGCGTTCCAAAACTTCTACACAAACGGAAACAAGCTTGGCTTACAGTCAATTGGCCTGAGATGGGTAAACTCACATAACGCACTGGGAGGAACTAATTTTCTGCGGGTTGGAAGCACTGCGCCCGGTTCTGAGTTTTATTCCGGTGGTATATGCTTTTAAGTGAGGATTTCCCTTTTCCAAACCAGCTATTAGATCTGAAACATGTTTTATTATTAAAACATAAATATTTTTCTTTGCATAGCCCAGCACTGTTTTCTGTGTTTGTTTGTTTTTCGGTAGGGAGCTGTTTAAAGCCCCACTCTTTTCAGAAGCTGGGTATTAAAATGTGCTCTGAAGTTGTCTAGAAGATACTTATTTTTCATATCAGTTCCATTATTAATACCCAGAGGGTGCACCATCTGCAAGATTTAAAGAGCTCTCTCTTATCCTTTATATTAGCTGATTTTTTCTTTCCCTGGGCTCAGTTCCCATTAAAGTCAGTGAGACTGAGGCTCCCGGGCCAGAGGCAAGCCAGGCGTGATGAGGGGAGAGTGTGAACTGTAAACTCAAACAGACCAGGGTTTACCCTTGACTCTCCCTCTTCTTGCTGTGTGACACTGGGCAAGTCATTTTCCATCCAGAGTCTTGACTTCCTGCCTTTTTTGTAAGGAAGAAATAACATTTTAGAGAGGGGAAATAACTGATCCAGTATCAGTCAGTGGGTTGGGCGAGAGGACAGTGAAGACTGATTCAATAAAAAGCAGCAAACTACATAACTCCTTAATGTAGTGCCATGAGTCACTTCAACAAGGATCCAGTATAGGAGATTAGCATGTTTCATTTTATTTTGTTTGATCTGAACCAATAATAAGTCTTAAATATAAACATTGCTTTTCACAGAATTGAAAAATATGTATATAAAAATTTACATATACTATCAGAATATTACATTTCTTTTTACCAAATACACTGTGTATACACACACTTTCACATACACACATCTATATATAACAGATCTAAAAGCCTGTCAGTATATTCGTTTTACAATACAATAATGGCATTTGTCATGAGTAAACCTTCCCTGCACGTGTGTATTCCTTCTGCGTTTTTAGGGAGCAAAGAGGATGTTGGCATTGGGGATAACAGGCCCTGAGGGCCATGAGCTGTGCCGCCCAGAAGCAGTGGAGGCAGAGGCCACACTGAGAGCCATCACCATCGCCAGCGCAGTGAACTGCCCTCTCTACATCGTCCATGTGATGAGCAAGTCCGCAGCAAAGGTGATCGGGGATGCAAGGAGAGATGGTAATTCCCGAGTTAAATAACCTCGCTTCTAACTCCGTGTTAACTAAAGAGTAAGGTAAAATACCTGCAACCTCTCCTTTTCTTATGAGAAAGTTGTGCATGAATTTCCATAACCATTCTTGCCCCCTTATCATTTTTTTCTGTTTTATTTGTTATGCGTGTCTTTTTTGTTCTCTTTTTTGCTCATTTTCGTGACTGATTCTCTTCTTTCAGGTTATTTCTTTGCCATATTTGGAACCTCAAGACTTTTCCTTCAGCCCTGAGTCCTCACCCTTAACGCCACTAGCAGACCTTTTTCTAAGAAGCTCTCTTTCTCTTAGGCATCTCCACTGTCCTTCCTCCCTATAGCAGGGTAGTGTAGACACATAGTAGGTGCTTAACAAATTTCTTTCTAATTGGATTGATTTGTCTCATAGCAACTTGGGTGTTGTGCAGTTGTCTAATTGTCTAAGTTTTTTAGTTTAATATTTAAACAGTCATTGTAAAAGAAAGAGAAAATCTCATTTTTTATTATAAGATAGAAATTTATTTCTTCACACATAACCATGGGTAGCCCAGGGTTGGCACGACAGCCTACTGTCATCTTATTCCTCCCATCTTGTTGTTCCACAGAAAAAATCTCCTGTTTTTAATAAGAATTGGGTAGAAAATAATTTTATTTATTTGTCAGTACTGATAAAGGAAGGATGAGAAACAATAAGATGAATTGTATTTGATGACTTTAGACCGTCCAGGGATGGGCTGGTAGTTTCTATAACCTAACTTTTAGAAATCCAGATAATCAGAAATAGTCTTACAAATCATCCTGGGTTGTTTATTTGTTTAAACTAAGACTGCCTGCATTTTTATAATATGAATTATAAAAACTATGAAAATGTATTTGGCATGTCTCTAGTTGACACTAAAATAATTTTTTTCAAAATTGGTTCTTGTTGAATGAAGGTTCAATTAAGGATTTTGTTCTAGCCAAATGCATTTTTAAAATGTAATCTATCAATATCTTGTGTTAAGAGTAAACTCATTTTTGCATGGTCTTGGTAGTAATAAGGTCTTACTACCAACCATTCTGGTTACTTTTCCTCTCTTCCCCATATAATGTAATTTCAGTATAGAAGAGCACAACCCTTTGAAAAGAAAATACAATTTTAAAGTTAGAGCTTCAAGTTTCTACCACCAGATGGCGCTGTTGCTAACGCTATGAAATTCCTTTTCTTTTTGTGCTTTGTAAGTCCTATATCACATCCTATAGCCTGTCAGTTAAGTCCATACTATCAGAATAGGATTTAAGAAAACAGTAAATTCAGCAGAAATGGTCAGTTTTAACCTACCATCAAGCTACAATTTTGAAAGTTCTGTCAGGAAACAGTTTCTTGATCTTGGGTATTTAATTTGCACTGGGATAGAATTCCATTAGAAGCAGAGTAAGAGTTTAGGGAAGATTTTTGGAATGTGAACCATAGGCAGAAAACTCAAGTATGGATATTTTATTTTATTTTAAATTATTTTTTAATTTAATTTTATTTCTTGAATATGTAAAATATTTACATGGTCCAAAAGTCAAAATTATATATTGAGAATGTATTTTAAGAGCATTTGAGATCTTGCTCTTTAGTATATGTCTTCAGTTTGGCTCAAAAAACTTATTAAAAGAAAAGAATGTAGTCTCAATCACATTCTTCCCTAGTTCATTCATTCTACACCTTCTAAGTAATTATTTTTTATTAATTTATTTCTGGCCTATCTTTATAGTGTTTGTCTTTACCAAAAGAATGAGTATATGTATATTCTAACTTCTTTTTCTTTCCTACATGAAAGATAAAATACTATACGTAGTGGTCTCTACATTGCTTTTTTTTCTTACTCGAAAATATGTCCTAAGGTCAGCTCCTATTAGGTAAAGAGACTCTTCATTCTTTTTGTCAAATGCAGAGTATACCTCTGTATTTGTTCAACTACTCCCTAATGACGGATATTTCATTTGTTTCCAATCTTTAGCTATTACAAATAAAACTACAGTGATGGCCACATGCATATGCTATTTCATGTTTGTGGAGGGTGTGTTAGTTTTCTGTTGCTGCTCCAACAAATTACAACAAACTTAAAGCAACACAATTTATTATCTTATAGCTCTGGAGGTCAGAAATCTGGTCTCGGCTGGCTGTACCAGGGTGTCAGCAGGGCTGTGTTCTTTCTGGAGGTTCTATGGGGAATCCCTTTCTTTGCCTTTTCTAGCTTCTAATGACCACTTAAATTCCTTGGTTCAAGTCCCTACTTCCATTTTCAAAACTAGCTATGGAACACTGCATTATTCCAGTCTCCTTGTCACCTCTCTTCTAATTTAAGGATCCTTGGATTACATTGAACTCATTTGATTAATTCAGAATAAGCTCTCTGGCTCAAGGTCCATAATTTAATTTCAATTGTGAAGTCCCTTTTGCCATATAGGGTAACATATTCACAGGTAATGGAGATTAGAATGTGGGGTGCCATTATTCTGCTGACCGCAAAATTCTATCCTTATAAGTGTGACTGCTGATTCAAAGGGTAGATGCATGTGCACCTTTTGGATGTTGCCAAATTTCTTTCCAAAGGGATTATAAATAAGGAATATTTGAAATGTCACCCCAGATATTCAAGTTGAGTCAGACTTATTGTATAAGCACTAGTGAGAATATTCCAATGCACAATTGTCAAAGAGGCATCAGATCTCTCAGAGGAAATTAGCATGAGAGATTTCCTGCCCCTAGCATGTGACCCCTTGCATGAGATCAAGGCATGTAATCAAATAGGAACTTGAAGGGTGGGACATAAACAGCACTAAACCTCCCACATGGTGACAAACCAGCCAACCCAAGGGCAGATCCCCGGGGAGTACAGAAGGACAAGACTAAAGTGACCTTTTACAGAAGATTCATTTACCCCACTTGCACTCATTTATTATCTAACATAGTTTCTGAGCATAAAAGAGCAATACAAATCTATTGATTGTTATCCTGTTTAAATAAGAAATAAATTTATAATATGAACATTTCCTATCTGTAAATTCCTTTGCCAGGCCAGCTTATCATCTAGGGTTTTGCCACTTGAAGTGTGGTCCCTAGAATGCAGTGTCAGCATCCCCTGAGAGTTCGTTGGAAATGCACAGCCTTGGACCCCATCCCAGACCCAGTGAATCAGATTATGCTAGAACCCCAGGTGATTCATATGCATATTAAAGCTCAGAGTCACTGTACCAGCAGGTGCAAAAGATAACCAATTATTAATTGTCTCTATTGTAGTTGCCTGGAAATACAAATGCTATTAAGTTTGATTTTATTGTTGAATTGCCAGCTGTATACCCAGAAGATAATAACATGAGAGTTAACGATTATAACAACCAACATTGTTTGTCAAGTGCTTAATGTGTGCCTGGCACATATTTTAATAGCTTTTCTCATTTCAGGTTTTATTATATATCATCTCATCAATGTGTTTTAATATACATTATCATTTTTAACTGTCATAACAATGCTTCTGGCTAAATTTTATCACTGTTTTGTGATTGATGAAATTGGAGCTTGGGAAAGTTTAGTAAATTAAGTCCAAGATCACTTTACTAGTAAGTGCTAAACCTGGGATTCAAGCTCAAGTCCATCTGACCAATAAAGCCCAAATTTTTTGTTACTGTCCATTCTGTTCTAGAGGAAATCTGTTCAGGAAGAAAGTTTACAAAGTTGAGAAACATAAATACCAAATTTATAGGTAATTGGGTTTTTTTAAATAAATTTTTTAAAATTTTATTTAAAACACTATCATTTTGTTATTATTAATTATCGTTATTGAAAGAAAAACCCATGCCAGGAATAGAAATGATCGAGAATGTATTCAGTGGAAAGTGAACATCCTCTTTCTCCCTCAGCTCAGTACTGGAACTAGTGGTTTTTAACTATATCTATCTATCTTTAGTTTTTTGGTGATTACCTCCAAAATTCTAAACCATAAATTTATAAGTAGTGGCTTATAATTGTTGACAGCATCACATGACTCTGAACTGTGAAAAATGAGCTATTTGGCTCATGTAAGTCTTTTACCTCCCGAGTTTTGTTAGCAATAATTGTCACTTCAAATAATGTTAATTACATTTATGTGTTTTCGGCTATTATTTTTAGAGGTATCTCTTTATTCTCTACTATGTTGAAAAAGGGATTTAGAGGTTCTGTATTAACCTCTTTACTCCTCCTGACTTCTATCAACTCTGTTATCATCTTTACACAAACAGGAATTACAGTTGGCTCTGTAACTATAATTAGGTCTTCCATGCTTTGTCTATAGGTTAAGTCTACAATTTAGAACTGTTACAACATGAAACTGTGGAAATATTCTCTGTAGAAATGATTAATGAGAAGAGAATCTCAGAAATCTATACCACTAAATTGAAATGCAAACTTGTGTTATTTAAATTAACTCTTGGAAAAGCAATTGCCAAGAGTTAAAGTCAAGTGCGTTTCCTTTTCCAATAAGATTTAAAGCAGGCCTTATTTTAGTTTGTTACATATTTAGGCCATTATTGTCTAGTAAAGATTTTTTTCCCCCCTTGGAATTTTTTCAATTAGTTCTTTTTAAAATAGGTTCAGAAAAGAAACATATGCCTTCTTTATCATATCGTGAAGATTTTAGCTTCACCCTTTCTATTGATTGAAATTAGCTCTTCTTTCAGAGATTCTTTTTGGAAGGAGAGTTTTCTGGCCTTCTATATTTTGGGATAGTTGCTTTTCAAGCGTACTGTAGAGCTGTCATCCTAGGATTTCCTTTCATAACATCCTAGATTAGATACACTGTTTCTTGGTGCCCATATCTCCTCCCCTTTTCTTAGAATTACCTTGAAGATTCTCAAGTAATTTTTTAAGGAAGAATGTTGAAAGGTAAATCTTCTGATTCCTTGCCCTCAAGCTTGTTAAGCAGCTTGAATGGGCACAGAATTCTAGGTTCAGAATTGTTTTCTTCTGGCATCCAGGGTTACTGATAAACAAGCAAATGCCAATAAAATTTTTGTCATTTTGTCACTAACTTTATTCACCATCTGCAAGATTTTTGTATTCCCTCTTCATTGTAGAAGTCCAGAAACTTTATTAAGACTATATTTAGCAGTAAACCTTTTAAAAATTCACCTTCATGTTCAAGGGCCTGTTTTAATCTGAAAACTGATCTTTGATTCTGAAGATTTTTCTTCTATTATTTCTTTCTCTTTTTCTTTCTTGTAAATGTGCATCTGAATATCCCCTTGTCTTTTTAATTTAGAACAAGATGATTTGCCTTATGTCCAATTGCAAAGAAGTTGAAAACTGACCTTTTAAAAACATTTTTTTTTTAGAGTAGAATGGTGTAAACATAATGAAACTAATGTTTGTGGGATGTATTAGTTTGCTGGGACTGCTGTAACACAGCACCACAGGCCACGTGGCTAAAAAAAAGCAGAAATTTATTTTCTCACAATTTTGGAGTTTAGAAGTCTGAGATCAAAATGTTGGCAGGGTTGGCTCTTTCTGAGGCTAGTGAAGAAAGGATGTGTTCTAGGCCTCTCTCCTGGCTTGTAGATGACCGTCTTCTCCCTGTGTCTCTACATGGCCTTCCCTCTGTGTGAGTCCAAATTTCCTCTTCTTTTAAGTATCCCAGTCATATTGGATTAAGTCTTACACTAATGACCTCACTTTAACATAATTACCTCTATAAAGGACACTATCTCCAATACAGTCACGTTCTGAGATAATGGGGGTTAGGACTTTAACATTTGAATTTTGGCAAGGGATATAATTCAGTCCAAATTATGAAGTTACCCTGGGGTCCCAGAAAGATGCTAGGTACTTTCCTATACATTAATTTATTTAATCCTCACAAAATTGCCACACCGGGGGAACATTGTGATCCCATTTCATAGATGGGAAAAACTGAAACTACAGACTCATCTTGCTCAAGGTCACCAACTAAAAAGTGGCACAATAAGAATTCAAACTGAAACCTGTGTGATCTACTCTGTTATGCCGCTTCTATGTATTTTTCTTCTTAATTATTTTCTTCCTTTGTAAATGCAATATTTTTAATCAAAATGGAGCCCAGGAAAAATTAGTTTTATGAAAGTGTTTGGCTTTCTGTTCCAGAGCCAGTGCTTCTACTCCTGGTTACCTGTGCCAGCATCTCGGCATCTTTCAACCTTCTCTCATGGGTCTCAGGACTTGATTCAGTGCTGTCCCCAAATCCAGACAAGGCATTCGCATCTGCTCCATCACTCTCATCTAATAAATGTGTTGTCTGGTGAGGAGGGAGTCTGTTATTTGGACATGTTTCATTATTTGGAAATTTTAAGAATCTCCCAGAGGGCAAAACTCCTTTAAGTGGGAGATTGCATCATAAGTGCAGAGTCTTTTTTGATTGTGAGAGAAAGAAGAAGAGAACATATATGGGTAGACAGGATACAACATAATGTGAAACTTGCCGAGATAGGGGTGGAGATTAATGATGAAGATGTACTCTCTCCCACGAGTTGTTGAAACCATCTGGTCTCAAATGTAATCAGGAGAGTACCAGATGAGGACAGATAGTGCACCTTTCATTACCAACCTGCTAAGCGTAGTAAATGAAACCAGTAAGTGAAATTGGAAAATTGCTCAGCCACATCCACAAATAGCTTGTGGTTGACTTAAACATTTAAAAATACATGCTCTTCACCAAGAAATGAAAAAGGACACTTTTCTTAGTAACATAATGCATATGTATGATATATTAGCAGAATATTAGGATTCTAATTCTGGTGTACTGCTGACTACTCCTGTATCTTGGGCAAGTTGGTCTCGTTGAGTATCAGTTTCATCTGTCAAACCAGCATGAGGGTAGCCATGAAGGTCAAATGAGATATATGACCTTCAAACTATAATAGCAAACCATAGAGTGCTGTAATATGTTAGCTATTTTTATTATTGCTTTATTTTAGCCCAAATCTAACAGAACCCACAATTATGCTGAATTATCCAGTTTGAGTGTCCAATGTATGGGGTCCCCAGGCCGCTGTTTAGTCCTTTGAAATTATCTTAGAACCATTGTGAAACATGGGGAAGGGCAGTTAGGAATTTTTACTCTTTCATTTTTCATTTTTTTTTTTTGTTTTTACGGATGCTTAATTTGCAGATATTTACAGAGAGACACTTGAAAATAGCCCAGTCAACGAAGAGTTTGAGGTGTTTACCAAAAAGCGGCTGTCACATTTTAAAGGAGCTGAGCCCTTCAGAGGAAATTACCTGTTATCTGGTTTCAAAACAGTCCTGGCAGACTCTTGGTAGATGCTGACACATTTAATCTTTCCAGAATGCTATTAAAATTGTAGAACTTTTGGAACAGTATTCCCATATCACCTTGATGGGCCAAATGATTGAATAGAACATGTGATAAGGACCTTTCCTCTGTGATGAAGCACCATGGAAAATCCTGAGTTGGCAACTTGTAAAGTGATTGCTGATCACATCTCCCAAGTTTCTCATTGTCCAAGCATCTGTAAGAAGTTCTCTTGGAACAGGAAGATCGCTCTGTGCAAACAACATATTGTGTCCCCCCTGCTATCTCTCCAGCAAACAATACATGACTTCTTAGTTCATATAAAAAATAATTGCTTCTTGTCCCACACACCAGAAAGATACTAATGGTATTTCCTCTTTTTTGAGACTTGGGCAGTAAGGCACAGGAATGGGATGGGATTCACCCCGTATGTGTGTATCAAAGAAGCGAAGGGTCTTAGCAGCAGCTGAGTCCCTGGAGAGAAGCTTTTATTGATCACAGTCTGATACTTGGTCACTTCAGAAGCACAGTTAGGCTTCAATGAACCTTGCTTTCATGGTTTTTCAATTTCCTAGGCTACTTAGAGGACAGTGGCTAGTTTGGGGGAGAAACAATCTTTGAGATAATAGGGTGTTGCATTCCAATTTAATGACTCAGGTGGCTAGTGACCATCCACTGTCAGTACTCCCTGAGGAAATCAGTTAACTTTAGTTATCTATCAGGATTTGAACTAAAATCTGGCCTCTGATTAACCAGAGTGAACTAATTTGGTATGCGAGCATCTCTACTCTGCACCCTCCTTTATGACTGCTTGGATATGATCAGGTGGATGAATGCCAGGAAATCTGTTATCCTGACAAATGCTAATCAGAGATAGGATTCTGATTTTAAATTCAAATTCACTATGCACTATTAACTTCTCTAACATTGCGTGTGCTTTTGATGGCCTCATTTGCATAATTTTTAAAATATGCATTTCTGACTACAATTTTATCTGAGTGTTCTTTTATTTAATATGTTTTTAGAGAAAGTTTTTCTTTCTTAAATGTGTGAAAAGAGTATCAATCTATTTGCAGCAGAGATACACCGAAGTTGAACACCATATGACCGTGTGATAATTATCATCAGAGTAATATGCATAGCGATTAGGACCACTAGAGTCAAATGCATGGATTCAAATTCTACCTCCTCCACTCTGTCTATATAGAGTGCATGTAAAGTAACTGTAGAGAAGTTATTTAATCCCATAAGTTTTATCCTTATTTTTTAATGGAGATAATAATAACATTACCTAGAGCGGGCTTTGAGAAGATTTCGTTAGAATGGCACATGTATCAGCCAGCTTTTGCTAGATTATAGCACAGTAACAAATTAATCAAAAGCATTATTGGCTTACAGGGATTTAGTTCTCATTCATACTCATGTCCATTATGGGCTGGCTCTGACTCTGCTCCATATTCTCTTCGTTCTGAGACACAACCAAAGGAGCAGCCTCTGCTGGTCTCATGACAGAGGAAAAAATGGGGATGGCAGAACTTATCATGATGTTAACGACTTCTGCTTAGAAGCAGCACATGTCACTTCCATTCATATTTGATTGGCCAAAGTAAGCCACGTGGCCAAGTGTAATATAAGCAAGAGTGTACAATCACCTACTATAACATGCAATGCACATTTATTGAAACATAGTAAATGCTCAACAAACAGTATTTTTTATTTTTAAATTCTGCTCACACAAGGTTTAGGATTCATATTATCCTTTGCAAAGACAGAAAAGACTAATACTTGTGTGTTTGTCAGATGGTTCTGTTAAGAGCCATATGCTTCCTTTTAACTTCCCAGGGAAGGTGGTCTACGGAGAACCCATAGCGGCAAGCCTGGGCACAGATGGCACTCACTACTGGAATAAAGAATGGCACCACGCAGCCCACCATGTTATGGGGCCACCTTTGCGACCAGACCCTTCAACTCCTGACTACCTCATGAATCTATTGGCTAAGTAATCATTTAGCAGATGACTATGAAGTGTTTTGCCAAAATCAGGTGTTGGACGAGTCTCAGGTTTGAGTGTAGGAGATCTTGTCTTACCATTTGGACCTTCCATTCATCTTCCAGTATTCTGTTGTACTTGACCTGACAGGCCCTGGGGACTGTCCCTCATCTGGAGACCAAAAGGCATTAATTTAGTTATGTTATGATATAGTGTGAAATTCTCTCCTGGACACAGAGAAAGCAGATCATTTTTATTGAAATTATTCTCTCTTCTGGCTTTTTTCTTGTCTTTTCTCTTATTGCCTAGAGCCAGATCTCTCTATTATGCTTTATTTTTATCATTCAGAATATTCTTTAATTTTTTCTATGTGGATATAACTTGGGAACTAGATTGTGGCTGAGGGCAGAACCACTGTAGGGGTGGGAAGTCAAAGTCTGATCCTTCAGTAGATTATCCCCATGAAAGGTCATCCAAATTATCTTCAGAGACACTACTTTCTGAGAGGTTATGATCTTTAGAATTACACCATTCATGGACACCCTGACACTCCTGATTGATACTCAGATCCAGGTTAACAAAGAGCTTTTCACAATAGACTGTACCAGAGCCTTCAGTCTCCATCATTTTTTTTTTTTAATGCCTACAGCACCTGGTTTTCCTAAGTGGTCTCTCATTCAAGTACTAACCAGGCCCGACCCTGCTTAGCTTCTGAGATCAGAAGAGATAGGGCACGTTCAGGATGGCATGACTGTACAGTCTCCTTCCTTCTTTACACTTCTACATCCCCGAGATCATTCACTAGTCAAAGTAGGATTCCTGTCACTGATGACATTAACACCCTTAGCCAGTGTCACATCTCTGCTCATCACAACATTTGTCATTTGGCCAGGGGAACAATGTCCTGGATGACCTGCCTCTGTTCATGTGGTCACTGTAGGTCATCGGTATGTAGTACTCTGCTCACAAGGAACTTTCACTTACATTATTGCCAGCAATTCTGAAATACTTGTCATCAAATATGTATAATTATCAATTTCTAAGTGAGAAACTGAGCATTGGACAAACACATAATCACAGTGGAACTGAGCCTAGAACCTCCAAAAGTGCTTTCTGGAATAGAGATGGGGGTGGGTGAAATATATACTAGAAAAAGCTACTCATTTTCTTGTGCAGTTTTCTGACTTTCAGTTGAGAAGGGGGTCAGGAGATTAGAAAAGGGGATGGGGGTTTCCTCCTGACCTATTCCCCATCATTCTGTTGTGTTTTTCTTCTACAGTGGCGATCTAACCACGACAGGCACTGACAACTGCACTTTCAATACCTGTCAGAAAGCTCTTGGGAGGGATGATTTTACAAAGATTCCCAATGGAGTGAATGGCGTTGAGGACCGGATGTCAGTAGTATGGGAAAAAGGCGTGGTGAGTTTCATGAGATACAGACTGTTTTGCTTAATTCTTCTGCCAGGATCCATCCCATTTTAGAGGTAGTAAACATTCACAGAGTAGATTTTTTATTGTTTTTACTAGGGTGGAGACTGGGAATGCAACACCGTCACTGCCACCAGGATAATCCCTTTTCCCCTGCACGGTTCAGCTTAGAGGACGCCTTATGCCTTTTTGCTGACATGAGGGAATGCATTCAGATTGGGTGCCAATGTAGATTCTTATTCGTTGAAATGTTATAGCCCTTCTACATGATTCCTCATGTTCTTAAATCCAGTTCCTTGTGTGTCACTGGTATAAATTCTTGGAATGATTAAAAATATGTGAAGGCATTTTATTATGTTCATGTAACCTTTACATGAAATCTCTGTAAATGTCCCCTTTTAGAACTCTTGGATGTCATATTTTTAAAACAGCTGCATGAGGGCACATAAATAATAATTAAAAGTCTAGGAAAAGATTTTTTTAAATGCCTACAATTTAAAATTTTCTCTCTGAGAATGGAGGAGAATCAAATAGCTAAATGTTCGCATTAACCTCTCTAGCCAGTTTACATGGATAGTTGTGAAGATCAGTAGGGACACCTGTCTGGTAAGACCTGAGGCCCCCAATTTCATGCCATTCACACCCATCTCCTAGGACCCCTCCTTTAAATGACATATTAATCACATCTCATTCTTCAGAATCCCCTACACATATCACTCACATCTAACTCTCATTATTTATCAGATCTTGTCAGTTTTATTTACAAACGCCTTCTTATTTCCATCTTCATATACACCACTCTGCTTTGGGGCCTGTCGATTATTGGGACCGTTGCAGTAGTCCCCACAGCTGATGTCCTGCTTCTGGTCTCACTTGCTACAATCTAGTCTATGCTCCAGTACCAGAGTTACCTTTCAAAGATGAAGGTCTGTTTGTGATACCTTCTTCTCTAAAACCCTTTAATTTTCTCTATAACTTATATGATGATATTCGAACAATTAATTTATATGTAAAGATCTTCGAAACATCTCTGTAGCCCTGTCTTCTACTAATTATCCTCTTCACACCCCTTTTTCCTCTACCCTAACTCTCACCATCTCAGATGACCTCTTCTCTTTCTCTTTTCTTGTATTTCCTTGATAACAGTCCAACTTTTCTCTTTAAACTTGTGTTATGAGCATTTTCACTACAGCAAGTTTTCATAATCTATTACAGTTCCCAAGTATAAAAAAGGCTTTAAAATGATTGAATATTTCTTAATGACATACAAGAAATTATGTTATTTTTTAAAAAACATTAGAATGGTTTACTTATGGAAATATTACTTTTGAGACATAGTTCTTAATTTTCTTTTTTTTTTTTTTTTGAGACGAGGACCCTTTGATAATGCAATACACTTTAAGGATATGTTTACCATATGAATGTGCATAAACTCTCAACATGAAAAAAATAATAATTTTAGCAGGATTACATCTCTCCAATGTCTGTACATTAAAAAAATCTCTTGCAGTAGATTATCCATGATTGATGATACATGCAAAGTTTAAATGCACAAAGTTTAACTGCTTGAGCTGATTCTTTCTCTTTCTAAAAGTGTTGTTACCTGATTTAAAGGTCTGTCTTACTTTAACTCTATAATATTCCATTTAATGTCTTTATGATCACTCATAAATCTTGGGTCTGCAACATAAAAGCCACATCATAAATGCAGTAGATGGGCAGTAAACTTTAAATAAGAAATGAAAATACCATTGCTAACATTTAGCTGTTGTCTATGTGACTCTGGGAAGTATGAAAAATCAGTGGGGATATTTTTTAAGCTGATGTATTTTTAAAAGGTTATCTTCAGGCTTCTACATCCCACCATCCCCATCATTATCATTTTGATTAGTTAAGATTTACCAGCATCCACAGATGTATTTGGCTCCACAATATAAGAAATTAGATACAATTCTTTTTGGTTCTAAAAGATACAAGTTTTGTACTTTTATTGATAAAAGATTTTTAAATATTTGATCATTAAAACAAATGCATTTTTTCCCTTGAATTGTTTTATACAGCATAGTGGTAAAATGGACGAAAACCAGTTTGTGGCAGTTACCAGCACAAATGCAGCTAAAATCTTTAATCTCTATCCAAGAAAAGGAAGAATAGCTGTAGGATCAGATGCTGACATTGTGATTTGGGACCCAAAAGCCACAAGGTAAGTCCAAGTTCTTGCTCTCATTGGTTCCATAATGGAGAAAAAGCACCAACTTGCAAAGAAATTATTCATTGGCCTTAATCAGCCATTTCTTATTAGGTGATTTATTTAGCCATCCTCAGGTATTTTGTGACTGTGCACAAGATAAATGTTTTGATGTACAAATATTCCTTTGTTTTTCTTGGCATAGAGGATGCAAATGTTGTGTTGCTTACTGTTCCCTGGAAATAAATATGTATATAAAACCAAAATGAGTTGAACATTTCAGTGCTTGGCAGATGCCTGAATTCACATGGAGGAAAGGTACAGAGCAATGAAGAAAATAAAAGGTTTAGTTTGAAAAGGGCTGAATTCAAAACTCGAAATAATTACAGCCTTTTTTAAAGCTTTCAGATAAAAAAATTCCAGCACAAAGGATGTCACTTTTAGTTAGCCAAATTTTCCAGTTGAGTTCGTCTTAAGCCTGCCATTCCCAGTAGACTCCAGCTTTTTGTTTTCAGTTTCCATAATTCTATGTTAATATTGCAGGTCTGGCAAATTCCAGCTCAGAAAAGCATCCAAAGAGGTAGAAGCTCTGTTAATTTCTCTTTATAGGACGTTAGCACAGACAACACCTGCATCCTGATTTGTGTTTTTTATAAACTTTGTAATTGTAATGGGGAAAATTCCAAATATTTAACATATTGTCTGTGTGTACATGCATGCATATGTAAACAGGGATATGATAGCTCCATCCACCTTCATTGTATATGCATTTTTTCAAAGTCTGTTGGGTTTTTCATTGTAGTAAGCAAAGATCTATAGTTTCTTGGGAGTGATGTTGTCACAAAGACCCAGTTACGATTTAAGTGCTCCTGGGCTACCTTTTGAGGAGAAGAAGATCATTGGAGAAGCACTTGCCTACCATTGCTATAAGCTTAAAAACAAGTGCCTTAGAAAATACTTGTTTTTTTAAGCTTGACACTCTTCACTCTTCTCTGAACACTCGTTGTCTTAGCTCAGGAACCAGTTAAGGTAGACAGCAGTCCTTGGTCATTGCAAGTAGCCTTTAGTAAATGTGTATCACCTCATTGCTGTTTTGGGATCCATGCAATGCAGTAAATGGTGGTATGAACATCTTATTTACATAAATGTCCTAAGATTGCAACAAGGCACAACTCAGAGTCTTTATTATGTTAACAAGAAACCATTGGCCATTTAGGAACCAAATATCTGGTTGTCAAATGATCTAGGTCCCTCTCCCTGAATAAGAGATGAAGACAAGTCCAACCCAATGCATACAGCTTCTCTACAGGGCTAGAAAATTGCCCTTGGGAAGACAATGGAAAAAGGTTGCTTGAAGTTAGATCGGTCTGTGAATGAATTGAGCATGCTGTGTTTAGAGAGCTCCTGATGCTTTAAATGTCACTCTGCCAGGGCTGTTGGACACTGCAGGGGCCTGCCTGCCCAGGGTCATTTCTGCTGCAATTCAAACAATTTAGGCTTCCACAAGTACTGAGACCAGATAGGTCTTTTAAAATAACTTGTGGCTTAAGGAGATCATGAGACTTAATCAGAAAACCTGGTAAATTTCAAAAAAAAAGGAGAAAACTACCATTTGGAAGAAAGATTTATAAGAAATGGTGTTTTTAAAGCATAGCATCTGGGAGATTCATAACAATAATAATTAGTAATAATTTGCATGTGTGCAGCTCTCAGTGGTCTTAAAAAATACTTTGGCATCTAGAATATGATTTACAAGGTAAGACAAACACAATCCTTATGGTGATGAGAAAACTATAGCACAACAGTGTCTGTGACAACACTGATCCAGTGTCTTTGACTTTGCAAACTTGTTTGCTTTTCATGAGATTCAGTACCATGCTAGTGCCCTGATATCAAAGCAGAGCACTTTATATCCTACTTGGTTGTTCATGGTCCATTTTTGCTTCCAATTAAGTGGGCCAGTAACCAAAAGCTTTTTGGATTTTATTCTATTCTTTATTATTCCTTTTCCAAGTTAAGGGAGAAAGGAAAATACCTTACTTAATGATGTGACTACTCAGTCTAAATCTTAACGTGGTGAGCCGTGGGAGGCCACTCCCAGTGGTTCTCCTTTTTAACCCTACCAGCGGCACCCAGCCTTAAGGTCTGCTTGACTGTTTTAATTTCCAAAGACACCAGCTCAGGTGTAAAGCATTATCTTCCTTAGACAACTGGACAAAGAGAAATGACCTGAAACTAAGGTTATGCATAATTCACTTACTTTATTTACCACATATATTGTTGCTTGGAGGATATTTATATGCTGTGATTATGTCTCTTTGAGTCATGTTTTTGACTATATATATTTAGACCACTTTCTCGCAAGTGTTAGCTACTGATTTCTTTAACATTGTTTTGTCCTTCCTTTCCTATTCAGTTGTTTCTGAATAGCACATAATGATCCAGATGCTTCTTTTTTTTTTTTAAAGATCTATATATTACCTGCTTAATTTCCCTCATTTCTAATCTAAGAATAACTAACTTAAGGTCAAAGTAAAAAGCTTCTGTGCTTTTAAATTTCTTTCTATTTAATTCTTTCTATTTCTTTCTCTCATAAGTTCTTTAATATTCTTATACCTGTCCTCACTGTATAACAGTAATAATAACAGAAAACTAAATATTTACATTTTCTTATGTATCTTTTGGGGTAAAGAATCATGTCATCCACAACTGCCACTAGTTGTGGATGACATGATTCTCTATATAGAAAACTCTAAAGACTCCACAAGAACACTACTAGAAACAATAAGCAAATACAGTAAAGTCTCTGAATACAAAATCAATGTTCAAAAATCCACAGTGTTCCTATACTCTAATAATGAAGTGTCAGAAAAAGAAGTGGAAAAAAATAATTCTTTTTGCAATTGCAACAAAAAAGAATAAAATATCTAGGAATAAACCTAATGAAACATATGAAGGACCTATATAATGAAAACGATAAGACCTTATTAAAAGAAATCAAAGAAGATACAGAGAAATGGAAAGATATTCTGTGTTCTTGGATTGGAAGAATTAACATAGTTAAAATGACCTTATTACCTAAATAAAGCATTATACAGATTTAATGCAATCTGCATCAAAATCCCATCACCACTCTTTAAAGAAATAGAACAAAACATCATCAGATTTGTATGGAAGCACAAAAAGGCCCTGGATTGCCAAAGCCATCCTAAGAAAAAAGAACGAGGTGGGAGGCATCACTCTACCTGACATCAAATTGTATTACAAAATTACAGTAATCAAAATGGCATGGTATTGATAGAAAAACAGACACACAGACCAGTGGAACATAATTAAGAGTCCAGAGATAAACCCATGTTTATATGGGCAAATATATTTTTACAAAAGAGCCAAAAACATATAGTAGATAAAGGAAAGTCACTTCAATAAATGGTGCTGGGAAAACTGGAAAGCCACCAGCCAAAGAATGAAACTAGACTGTTGTCTATCACCACACACCAAAATTAACTCAAAATGGATTAAGGACCTGAATCTAAAATCTGAAACAATAATTTCCATAGAAGAAATATAGGAACTGAATTCATGGACCTTGAACTTAAAGATGGTTTTATGAATTTGATCTCAAAGGCAAAGGAAGTAAAAGCAAAAATAAATGAATAGAACTATATCACACTAAAAAGTTTCTGTACAGCAAACAGACAAACAAACCATCAACAAAGTAAAGAGATAACTATCCAAATGATAAAATATATTTGCAAGCATCGCTTCCAATAAGGGTCTCATACCCAAAATATACAAAGAACTCATACAATTCAATAACATCAAAAAAACAACAATCCAATTAAAAAGTGGTCAAAGGACCTGAACAGACATTTCTCCAAAGAAGACAAACAAATAGCCAACAAATATATGAAAGGATGTTCAACATCACTAGCTATTAGGGAAATGAATCAAACCCACAATGAGATACCATCTCATAACTGTTAGAGTAGCTATTATCAACAGGACAAGTAATAACAAGTGTTGGAGAGGACGTGGAGGACAAAAGAACCCTCATACACTGCTGGTGGGACTGCAAATTGGTACAGCCGCTATGGAAAACATCATGAAGATTCCTCAAAAAACTGAGAATTGATCTACCATATAATCCAGCAATCCCTCTACTGGGTATTTACTTCAAAGACTTGAAAATATATCCAAAAAGATATTTGCACACCAATGTTAATAGCAGCATGAATCACAGTGGCCAGGACATGGAAGCAACCTAAGTGTCTTATAGTAGATGATTGGATAGAGAAGCTGTGGTACATATATACAATGGAATATTACTCAGCCATAAGAAGAGATGAAATACTGCCATTTGTGACAACATGGATGGACCTCAGGATAATCATGCTAAACGAAATAAGCCAGACAGAAAAAGTCGAAAACCACATGATATCACTTATATGGAGAATATAAACCTAAAAGCAACTAATGAACAGGACAAACAAACAGAGACTCATGGACATGGACTAATGGTTACCAGAGGATTGAGGGAGGGGAAGGTAGATGAGGTAAAAGGGATCAAATATGCGGGGACAGAAAGAAATCTAACTATTGGCAGTGCAACATATATACGACTTACTGTTGAATTGTACACTTGAAACTTATTGAATTTTATTAACCAATGTCACCATAATAAAAATTAATTAATTAATTAATTAATTTTAAAAACTGGAAACTTTTTGGTTTTTTTTCTTTTTCCAACTGTCATTTTCAAAAAATGAAGAAACTTTATCTTTCCTTAGCATGGTATATATTAAATGATCTAGCCCCTTTGGATTTTTTTGACTTGTTCTAGATCTTGCTTCTTTAACCTTTTAATTTAAGAATTTTCCTTAAGCCATCATCAGAATTTTTTTCACTATTATTCGTCTTTTTCAGTGTGAAAATTGCAGAATGTGGGAAACAGAATAGCAAGTGCAGTTGAAAAGGAAGCGTCGTAGGATAACAAATATGAAAGAATATTTAAATAAGAAGAAAGTGAGTTGTGGTTCATATTTAAAGAGGAAATTTTGCGGAAACTGTAGGCTGGTTCTTTATCTAGGTCAATGATAGCATCAGCTTTCTCTGTTCTTGGTTGTTATGAGAACATTGTTCATCTGGGCTGGCTGTTCCTGACCAAAATGCTGCTGACCTTAACTAGGCCTTCTTGGATGTGCAATGACATGTTTAGCTTTCTCTAACTGTGCGCACGTCATCCACAGCTCCCCACTGCTTTGGACACCCCTGTCACAGTCGGCCTCCTCTCACCTTGCAGACTGAATTCTGTCGACTGCTGCATGCCCTCTTGCGATACTATACCCCAGCCTTTACTCAGCGTCTTTCTCCCTCACCAACCTTTTTGAAGTCTAATCCCATTTTTTAAAGAAATAAATGTTTTTTTTTTCAGAATAGTTTTAGATTATAGAAAAGTCATAAAAATAGAGTTCACATATACCCCAACACTCAGTTTCTATTATTATTTTACGTTACTATGATGCATTTGTTATAATTAATGAACCAATGTATGGTATTATTTCATAGAGTCCATACTTTATTGAGATTTCTTTAGTTTTTACCTAATATTCTTTTTCCATTCCAGGATTTCATCCAGGATGTCACGTTACATTTAGTTGTCATGTTTTTTTTTTTTTTCAAGCTCTCATGGTCTGTGACAGTTTCTCTGAGTTTCTTTGTTTTCGACAACCTTGACAGTTTTGAGGAGTACTGGTCCTCCTATTGTTTTTCTGCTATTTTTTCTCATTATTAGCCTAGGGTTATGGGTTTTAGGAGAAAGACTACAGAGGTATTGTACCATTTTCATCACATCCTTTCAGGGGGCCTGCTGCCAACATGACTTGACAGTCTGGATCAGCTGACTGAGGTCAAGTTTGCCAGGTTTCTCCACTGTAGTGTTACCCATTTCTTCCTCTTTCCATAATATTGTACTTTTTAGAAGTCACTATACACAGCCCACAATTAAAGAGTGGGGAATTATGCTCTAGTTTTATGTTTTAGTTAATTCTATATCCTGAGGGCCTGGCCCAGTTTAGCCTAGAGAAGAAGAAGAAATGTTGAATGGATGAGTGAGAAGTTTGTAGCTTTCCATACAGCATGGAAGAGTATGTGATAAATACATGGCATAAACTCTATCATATGCTTGAAAGTCGCTAAGAGAGTAGATTTTACATGTTCTCACCACAAAAGAGAAATGGTAATTATGTGACATAATAAAAGGGTTAGCTAGCTATGGTGTTAATTATTTTGCAATATTTAAGTACATCAAATCACATTGTACACCTTAAATTCACACATTATGTCTGTTATAGCTCAGTAAAACTGGAGAAAAATAAAATGGCATAAAGAGATTAGAAAAGGCTTTATTTGGCAACAATTATGGTGAGAGGAAAAGTTAAAAAAATAGCATTTTCTCACCTCATGCTTTTAATTTATTGTAAGTTATTAATAAATGGTGTTGAAAGAATTAATGAGTGAAGATGAATGTAAGTTGAAAGGATTTTCCAAGGAGAGGAGGAAGAACTGTTGCGCTGGCCTTACTTTTTCTGTGTCTCCTTCATTTTTGAGATTGGGGAGCAATTACCCTGTTAAGCAGCTTTTATGAGGAAGAAAATGAAGCTAAAAGAGTTGCCTTCCTGTGTTCTTTCATTCGCGCACTCACGCAGCACAAGAGCACGCAGCCAAGAGAACCATGAAGGTCAAAGTTGTATGAGAGCCAGGTCCTTCCTTTAGGAAGCTGACAGTCTGGGGAGAGGAGATGAGATACAAAGTCAAATACTCTCAGACTAAAGAATGTCTTAAGAATATTTTATGAGAGGCAGAAACAAGATGCTACTGATGTTGAAAGAAGAAAGATTATTCTTGCATTAGCATAGTCATCAGCATAGGACCACTTTAGAGAGGAGTGTATATGGAGTATCTGACCCTGAGAGCCAAGACTAACCATAGAGGTGAGATAAAATGAGGCACGGATGGAAGGATCTGCGGGGAAGCGGTTGGGGCCAGGGATTGTGTGAGAGAGAACAGGTTCAGGCTATGGAAGCAGTGGGAAGGTGAGGAAGTCGTGAGCTGACTCTCTCCAGTTTTAATTTTGTTTATAACAATTTTAAACAGGGCTCATCTAGTGGAGGAGCATTGTTTAATCAAATAAATAAATGGATATATCAATAAGTTTTTTTTTCTTACAAGATATTCCCTTTTATTTTACTTACCTGATTTTAATATTAAATTAATGTTGGTGATGTGAAGATTTTCTGTCTTGTCAAAATTTAGATGTTGGCCAAAATTTTCCTTTGAAATTTTCTGCAAGGTTTTAACAAAAACAATTGCCCAGATGGCTAGTTAGTACCTCAAATGAGTGCAACATGCATTTCACCCAAGACCCTGAAGGGGGCGCCCACAGCCCATACTGAACTCAGGGCTCCAACCAGGCCATTCGAGCTGCTGGTTATGCAAGAACCAGCCAGCCTCTGGAGAATGAATGTATTTGCTAATGATTTTTGGCTTTGTGGTACATAGATGTTTTCATTTTTAAAAATTCTCATTACTTTTTAATGACATGTAAAATAAGTATGCTAGTGACACAATTGTAGCCTTAAAACGGGACTGCATTGAAGTTACTGAGGGAGCTCGGGAAAGAAAAGCAGGGCAGCCACGATCTTTTTCTTTTAAATCTGTAAAAAGATAGATGATCCCAGGGTGAGAAATCTGACATGTGGTGACGGATGGTGAGAGAGAATTGGGAGTGGGAGTCTGTCGAGAAGGTTTGGACATCCTGATGAAAGATTACCTAAGACGTTACTAGCCTGTAAAAAGTTCCTGCAAAAATCAACTGCAATAGCTCTTGTGTGTCATTGCACAATAAAAACAAACTGCATTTGGTGCATATGGATCATTCACCTTTTTCAGGAGCACAGAGAATCTGCTGCTGTATTCGGCTTGACGGCTCATTGAGCCAGTGTCTATTGCTTGTGACAGAGGTATGTGTTCCAACACTTCGCTACGTGGGTCAGAACCTCAATTTTAAGGACACATTCCCTATCTAAATGTTTGGCCCATTTCTATAGAATATCTTGGTACTTAGAGTCAAGGGGAAGAAATCAAGAGTATGGTTTTCATGGGGTGTCAAGACAGAAGCATGTGGTATCGTGTGGTCAAGATAGAAGCTGGTCAAATAGGCCAACATGTTAAAAATCTTATGAGAGAGGATGGCATCTAAGTTACTTACAAGCCCATAGCAGCAGCAGTAACTCATGTTCTGGCAATTTAAGACTATCCTATGAGCTTCAGTTCTTCAGTATTCATTAAATAGCACTTAGTTACTATGGCAACTGCCCCTTTTCAGTATTTATGAGCTCTAGGATATCTCACAGAATCTCCAGCACACAAACACAGAGCTAACACATTGTGTGCACTGGAACATTTAATGAAGACTTCTAGCTAGACTGTATTCTGCAGAGCCGGCATATTTTACTCAGTTATTTTCGTTTATTTTTTTAAACTCAATTATAGCAGGCTTTGACTGTGAATGCACCATTCTTGAAGGCGTTGTGCCGTCTTTCCTGCTTAATTTCCTTCCTTTTCTCATTGAAGATAGAGATAAATGAATCTAACTTTATATTCAGTGAAGAGTAATGACTTGCAGCTTATGAAAGTGCCCATCTGGATTCTAAAGGCAGCCTTGTGTGTGAAAGAAAGCAAGAGAAGAAAGACTATTTCATCCTTAGGTCACAGGGATTGTGGGGTATGAGGAAAAAGAAACAGGAATAAGATGCCCTTTGGCAAATAGTGATGATAATAGCTTATTATTATAGCTATGTTATCAGTGACTTTCACAGAAGCTACTGGGTATTTTCCCTTGAAGTTGCACATTGTGTATTATTTGCCTAATCTATGCACTATAATCTTTCTCCTCAAAAGAAGCATATGCACACACACACATACTTGCATAAACTGGCACACATACACATAAACCTAGCAACGAGGTTTCTGTTTATAAAAGTTGGTCGGCCTGAAGACTCTGCTTAAAATGCCTGTTTCTAAGAGTATTCAGAACCAACTCCTCCTCCAGTCCCCAAACCCACTCATCGAAATTCACATAGTGTGAGATGAGAGGGTGGGATACCAAGGCCATGCACCACGTGTATTGGGGGAATGAAGATGATCGATGCTGTGATTTTCACTGTGTCATCTTGCATACATTCATGGAGAAAGTATGGCTCCATGTTACGGTTGTCCAAGCTGTGCTTTTGCATGGCTGGGGGGCACCCTTTGCATAGTAGTCACCATCAATTTACAGTCATATGACCATCTTCTGACAGACGACAGCAAAGTATCTTGAGGAATAAGTGCCTTTGGCTGATCTATCTCAAATCCAGCCCACCATCTTGGCTGCTGGAGGCAAGAGAAGAGCCATTAGGTAAAGAGAAAGACTTTTGGGTTAAATTCATACTCTGCCACCTGCTGACTGGATGTGACCTTGGGAATGTTATTTCATTTTTCTGAATTTCAGTTTCTTTATTTGTAGAAGAGGGATGATGATACTGATTTCATAACATTGTTGTGCATGTTTAAGCTAGTGTACGTAACATGCTTGGTATAGTAAAATAAATAAAAAAACTAAAAAGCACTAATGTTCATTAGTGCTTGGTACGTGGTAGCTGGTCAGTTAGCAATAGTGGTTGGTCAGTGGAAGTAGGGGGTCAATTTGTCAAATAAATGAGAGATATTATTAGCTATAGTTGTGATTCCACAGTCCTTACCCTAATGACTTAATTCAGACATGAATTCTAAAAGGTATTAGAATTATTTGTCAGATAAAAGCTCCATTTCTTGTGTTTCTTGCACCCACCAATTTTTACCAAGAATGACTAAAATTAAGAAGCTTGACTGGATTTTTTCAAGCTGAGGTAACTTGATTAAATCAGAACTCTTAAGTGCCCCCAGAGTTGACTCCTTTGAAAAGCTATTTGCAGTAAAACTGTTCCAACAAACCATCTAAGATTCATTTTGTGGCCTTTGGAAGATATTTACTTTAAAAAAAATTTTGGATTGTGCATGGAAAAAAACTAGCTTTGCTGGTTAATTATGGGTAAAATTTTAACCACTAATTATTCCAGGTTTTTAATTTTAACATGTTCTTATGCAACTGAACCATTTAAGTCCATTAGAAATAATTTCTAGGTACTTTACTACTAATAGCTGAAAAAAAATTCAAATTATAAAAGAAAAGCAACTTAGGAACAGATCACAGTAACCTATTCTATCATTGATCACTTGCCATTGCCAAAGTAAGCACAGTTTATTTTAAGCATTAAGATTGGGAAGGGGGAGCACTGAAGGGAGGTGGTTGTGGCATGGACTTTTCTAACTGAGCATCTGCTATATATTTTTTTCCTAGCTGTCGTATATTAGAAATTTTTCTGTCTTTGGCATTTGCCTGTCTTATTTGCAGCTGTATGCCTAGGTTCCAAAAGAATGCCAGGTACATAGAGGAGAGGAGGTCAATAAGTATTTGTTGAGTGAATAAACCAGGTACTAATAGTCTTGGGCCAATGAGCAAGTGGGTGATTTTAATATTTTGGTTGGGTTTTGTTCATTTGCTCCTAGAACTGGTTCAAGATCTAGATTTTACATATTTTTTTTCTTCCAGTTAAAAAAAAAAAATTCTTGGCACTTCTGTCTTCTCTTTTCCCAAAGCAGTCTTTGACAGAACTACGTTCCAGAGTCAGTGGCCAGTAGCATTGCCTATGGACGTGGTTTAAACCAAGCTGGATCCTATTTTGGGTTAAATAACTCTGTTTATTGGCCTCAGACTTACTCCTAATTCTGGCCAGTTATCTTAAAAACATGGGTCCTTGGTTATGGAAGAAACAGAAGACGGAGTGAAAATGAATAAAAGAACTTTAATATCAGGACCTGAATAGAATCTTAAGGTCCTTATCTTCCTAAAGCACAGCAAAGAGCCATGGCTTCCTACAAAGGCCTTGGAGAAAATGTCAGTAAAATTGTGCCTTTCCCTTCAGAAGTGGATCATAGTGGGAGCCTATTTACAGACAGTGAGTAATTCAGGGAAGGGCAGTCTTTTCTAATAGCCTGAACAAAATGCCAAAAAACTTAATTTAAGCTGATTTGATTTTTTGAGAGCAGAGGTTCTCAAAGTATGGTTTTTGGACCACCAACATCAGCAGCATTTGGGAATTAATTAGAAATGCAAATTCTCAGGCATCACTCCTGCTGCCTCAGAAACCCTGGGCGTGGAGCCCGTTGCTCTGTGTTTTAACAAACCCTCCCAGAGATTCTGATTCTCACTCAAGTTTGAGAACCATGGGTCTAGAGTTAGGTAAGACTTTGGAAACCATCAAGCCTGATTAACTCTGCAAACAGTTTCCTGTAGCCTTGCCTGATTACTCCTAGCTTTAGGGAACTTACTACCTAATCACACCTTTCTGTCCTTTCTGGAGGTGGCTGTAATTGTTAAAATATTCTTCCTTGTTGCATTGAATATTACTTTCAGCTTCAACATGTCTGGCCTCTGGATCTATGCAGAATATATTTGCGCTCTCATATGTGAGTCATTTCATTCATTCATTCATTTATTCACTCATTCACTCAAACATTTGAACAAAGTTATTGACCCCCATCTCATTACCAGATAAGCATTCTCAGATCTTTCAATGAATTCTTGGGTCTGGGATTAGCAGAATCTCAAAGTCCTGATCACTCTTTGTTCACCCTTCTACTGACACACACTTGTCATGTCCTATGAACATGTGAGTCCCAGAAGTGGGTACGATCCTGCCTGTAATACCACCGGAGCACACACATGTGAGGCCGAATACTTTTATAACTAAATGTAGAACTTCGCATTTCTTTTACTACATTTTATCTGGATGCACCTTATGGACTTGTCATTTGTAGGGGAAAAAAACAGTGAACTGTGGGCAATTGCATGAGGTTCTAAAATCACATTTGTTCATTCAATAATTTAAAAACGTATTGGGTATTCTTCCCTGATGTTTATGTTACTATGACTAGAATTAGAAAATGGTAACATTTCAACATCATAACTTTTAAGTCCACTTGGGCAGATAATTAAAAGGTGCAATATTTTATATAAGTAAAAAGTGCAAAGAATCATACAATTAACACTGTGCGTTAACCTTCCCAAGCCCATCTCTGTCCCTCTCTCCAACAACTACCCTGGGTTTGATTTTTATTACTCCCATGCATTTTTGCATTCTCTTCTATTTGCATTATATGTAGACATATTCCCAAACTTTATATATACACACTTATGTAAAATTTTGTGTATTTTTAGCTTTATATGAATTGATTATACTATATATTATATAACAATATATTTTTTGTAGGACTTATGCATGTTGAAATGTGTAGGCTTGTTTCATTTTTTCATTGCTATATAGTACTCTATTTTATGAATACAGCATGATAGATTATATATTCTCTTGCTGGTGAACATTTAGGTTGTTTCTAATCTTTCAGTATATCAGATACTATATACATCTTTGTATAGATGTGTGAGTATTTCTCTAGAACAGCTGTCTAGTCCCTGATTTGTTTTACATAAACTGCTGTCACATTTTCCCCAGAAGAAACATATATAATTGCTTGATTTTGGGAACTAAATGCAGAACTTTCCATTTGTCCCTATTACATTTTATCTTTCCCACATTCATTTCTCCAATCACTAAAAATCATATATGGAGCCCTGCCATGTGCCAGAGACTGTAGTAGGTAGCCGAAGACAAAAATGAATAAGATGTAATCTCATCCTTTACCCAGGGTGGTAAGGACAGGGTTGGTGGAGAGGTGGTGGCTTTTGCTTTTTGCTGCAGTCATTGTTTTTTGGATTTTGAGCCTGATACTCCAGGGATTAACTCTCACTGCCAGAGTGAGATGGGATATGGCACTAGGAAGTGGGTGGGAAAGAAGAGAAGTTAGATAACTTGGGCTCAGAACCCTTCCTGCCCCCTGAGGTGAATAGTCATCTTCAGACCTGGATATGTACCTATTTTGTTTTCTCACTGCGCACCCAATTCTTGAAATATAGAATATTGGCACCCATTCAAGACAGGCATATAACTCTTCCCTATTAATCAGGGCCTCTGGTTATAGCCTCATATTTTACACAGACATACATGTTGGCCCTTGATTTCTTGATTCTACCACACATAGACAGATTAAAGAATATACACATACATATAGGTTCACATGGAAAGAGGTGCCGAGTGAGCTGCCTGTCAATTCAAGGTCAGAGTTTCCTTGCTGTGCTGCAAGGCAGCAGACTGCATTCTCTGTCCTTGGTGACAAGTGTGCACTTGGCCGGCTTGTGGCATGGGTCCCTGCGAATCTGCCAGCGCTCCTGGACACACTGCCCAGCATGTTTTGCTGGCAGGGAGATTCCTTGGACACCATAGGGCAGTTGACGTTTCTTCTAAAAGATTTCACGTGCCTGCAGAACACCTACTCAGCGCCCCTCCCAGAGGAGTGGCCTGTGCAGGCTGAGAGGGCTTGGGAAGGAGAGTCAGGCTCCATGAGGTTTATTTTGCAGCTGCAGTTGGAGTCACATTAAACCTATTGCCTAATTTCCTTTGTCTAAGTTGATTTCTCTTTGGCCAGGAGGAAAATGGATCAATATTGTTTTTTATGCTAAGATTATGTTGCTTGAAGGAAATTTTCCATTGATTCACAGTGTTTGCCTTCAGTCTTATAACAGGCTGCGTGCTGGCTAGGCAGTGAGGGGCCTCCCCAGGTGTGCGCGTGAGCCCTAACATCTGCACAGAGCCCACCGCGGGTGCACTTCTGCAGCGGGTCGAGCAGGCTGCCCCTTTCAGGGCAGAGCTGGGCTTCCGTGCTGAGGCACTTTGCAGGTTTTTCTGTCCACACTCTAATATAGAGGCCTTCTGCCTCTCCAGAATTTTTTAAAGATGCTTTCTTTACATTTGTGTTATAATATTTTCGTCTGTCTTCTCCCCCATTCCACCCACACTGTGATTCAGCCCTTTTCTTATCACAGTGGTGATAAGAAATTTTCTTCCTGTTCTATTTTCCTACTAGGCATTTAAGGAAAGCTAAGATTCTGGAGGCAGAATAATGAGAAGACAATTTACCCACAAGAAAAAAAAATTGGAGCATTCATTTGTGCAAAAGGGTTGCTGAATTCCTCACGTGGTAGGGGAAAAGAGTATTACTCAGTTATCTATAAAAATATTTATTTATTGCGTGCTTACTCTGTATAAGAAATACATAAGAAATAGCATTGCCGAATGCTGTGAGGGACATAAATAAAAGGTGTAATACCTGCCATCAAGGAGACTGCATTCTGATTGGATAGACAAAATATAAACATGGAAAAGGACAACTCTAAGAAGAAGAAAATAATAAAAATTCAAAACATCTGTACAAGAGGTGGGGAGGGTCTCATGTGCTTGACTGCTTGACCAATAAGTGGTCCAGATCACTGTCCTAAATCAGGGTTATCAAACTTCACAGAAGACTTGGTTGGGTTTGGGAAAGGGCTTTGGCAAACTCAATCCTTGGGGATGGCCCTGGATAAGTAGAGAGGGAGCAGTAAAGCCACCCAATTGGAGAAGTTAGGAGTAAATGGGGGGAAATGGGAAAGATTCATTCAAGGGGCAATCGAGAGACTGGAAAGGCAAAGGGATCAGGATGGCAGGTGGTTGGAGATAAGATGAGTCTTGGCCAGACTGTCGAGAGCTTTGAGTGTTAGTTTAAGCATAGGTTTTCTGTTAGGCAGCATTAGCTATTGACTGTGTTTGACTGAGGGTTAAATTGAACTAAATCTGTACTTCCCAATCTTCACATGCGACAAGTAGAAAATTATCTTATTTGTAGAGCACATAGCGGTAAAGAGAAAGAGATTTAGAGACTTTGAGGAGAATGTAGCATAAATAACCTGTCCTGGTTTGCCCATAACTTCCCCTGTTTTAGCAGCAAAAGTCCCATGTCCAAACAAATCCTTCCATCTAAACCTGCACTAGGACTGCTTTGTCACCTGTGAGGATGCTTTCGGTCAAAGGAGACTAGTCTACAGGCTTTTCCCACACATGGACACCCTGGGGTCTGAGAGTTTGGATCTTGCACCTGGGCTCACCAGTTGGGAAACTGGTTGAATAATAGTACTTTAGGGTGATGAGTGTGCAGGATGGATTGGAGTCAGGGAGAATGGTCAGGAGCTATTGGTGCAGTCTGGCTTGAGGGGATAAGGACTCAGGCAAGATAATGATGGCATTGGGGAGAGAAAAAGAATTGATTTAAGAGGTGTTATTTTCTCCTGGGAAGAAAAATCCTTCTTGACGACTGAGTGAAAGATTGGAAATGGAATGAGGGAGAGGAGTCAGAAGTGACTTTAAAACAATTACAGTTTTGTTCTTTTATGACCCAAGCATTTATTGAGTGTCAACTGGGTGCAATACATTGTACTCAAAGTTGAGTGAGAAATGTCTTCTTTGGATCTAATTGGACAGATAAGAAACACTCCAAATAATTAAAATAGCTGTAATATAAAGGCAAAAGATCAGGGTGTGTGGTCCAGTGGTTAAAGAGCATGGGATTTAGAGCAGAACTGGGCCACTGGATTTGAATCCCAGTTGTACTCATATGTGACCATTGGCAAGTTGCTGACCTCTCCAACGCTCAGTTTCCTCTGAGTAAAATATAGTAATACCGACATCTGAGGGTTATTGGAAGGAGATAATGCCTTCGACATGTAATAAAATTTTAAGAAATATTAATGTCAATATTATTGTCACATATAAAACGATTAGAAACTAGAGATTTACAAACTAGCAGGTATCAAAGGTACCAAGGAAATGGTATCAAATGAAATGAACTTATAATGTGAAATCCTAGAGAAAAAGGCTTAGATCAATCAACAAGTCCCAGAATTCCAGTCATAGTTTCCCATCTGTTTATACACATCCTCTTCTGAACATTTAGTTTGTACTTGGTGTGTCAATAGGACACAATCGTACCTACAATTTCAGTCTAAGGTCCCTCGGACATTACATCACACAGGACTGTTAAAACGTAGTGGGCTTCTGACATCATGAGACAGTAGTTTCCAGGGAAGGCTCTCTATGTAATTTCTTTGTGTTAGGTCTTTAATCTAGGTTTTATAGTAATGGGTAACTTCTACGGTTTTTCAGTTTCTAATTTTTCCTGAATTATTTTAAATCCAAGTTTCTGATTATTTCCATTGGATGGATGCTAAAAGAGGAATTTCTGTATCAAAGGGCATGCATATTAAAGGGTTCTCAGCTACCAGCTCGTGATTTCTTACAAGCTCTGGGCACTATCTTATTTTTTTTTCTTTGACTTTTATTACTTTTGCAGGTAAAAATTGTTAGCTTTCAACTTGCATATATTTGAGCACTAAGACAGTTGAATATTTTTTCATGTTTATTAGTCACTTTTTTTATAAAGAAATATCTGTTCATGCCTTTTGTTCAATTTTCTTTTGGTAACATGGTATTATTTGTCTCTTCATTTAAATGGTCTGTCGTATTTCTTGCAAACTCCCCAAGTTTCTTTTGAAGAAAACAATGTTATACTTACAAGAAACCGTTTTTGCATAAACTATAAAGCATTATATCTATGCATGCTATTATTGTTGAAACATAGACTTCATTCACATGTTAGAATCATGTTATACAAAGATGTCCTTGAAAATTCAGAAACAGGTGTGAGTGGAGTGTGAGCTTTATTCAAGCAGTAATTTTTATTTGTTTTATTCACTGCTGCATCCTCAGTATCTAGAACAATATATGGATGAGCATATAATAAACCCACAGATGGGCAGTGTTCCACTAAGATAACTTCTTCATTTTCTTTTCTTTTTTTGCCTCAAGCCAGAAGTGAATAGAGTTGTATATACTGGCAGGCCAGAGCTGTGAAAAGATGGTCTTAAAATTCTGAACTCAGGAAATCCATTTTTCAGAACCTAACTTTCTTTTCATAAATATTGTAAACCTAATTACTAATTCTGCCTCATTTATTTAAGTGATAAACCGGAGACCGGGAAGAGTTTAATGACACAAGCATGGTTTTCAGCAATATGATAAAATACACAAGTTGTTTTATTTTTAATATACCAGTATTTTTAACTCCTAAATATATGGCAAATCTCCTGGTCTTCCCATGCCTCATTTGTTGTTTCCTGGGCACCTATAAGAATAAATTGTACACAAGGTCTAAAAGAAAACATGACAGTGTGCCTTAAAACTGATTCATTCTTTGGTTGGCTATTTTTGGGGAAAGATTTTGCATAGAAATTTATGCTAATAAGTATATTCTCCTGTGTAGACCTCAATTCAGCTGCCCACGGGTGCCCGGTATTGTCTTCTTTTCTAAAGTTTTTCTGTTCTGTTTTTATCCCTAATTATCCTACCTTGCAGTATGTTTTCTTTTTAAGGTGCTTTGGTATTCCTGAAAGAAGTTGATATAAAATTTCATATAAAAGTGCATTTTACTCCAGGCCTGTGTCCTGGATGGATCACTCACAGCAGGAGGCAGTGGTTAATCACTTAGTATTTGAGTCACATAGACTCTTAATTATGATTTTAGGCTAGTTACTCAGCTTCCCTGAGCCTCAATTTCTTCATCTAAAATACCAATAAAATAGGTATTTTTTAAAAATCCTGCTGGTGGTAAGGAGGATTAAATAAAAATAATTTTGAAAAGATTTTAACATAGAGCTTGACATGGAAGCTGCAACTGAATATCATTATTTACTGTCATCATGTTCATCATAAAACTTGGCCATGACTTTCAGTCACTCAGGAGCTATTAGTAAATGTAAGAAGCAAGTGATAATGTTGAAGGTGAATGCTCTAGGTAGCAAAAGATAAGGCAAGAGAGATCCCAGCAAGTAACTATCCCAGAAGTAACCCATTCAGGATGTATCAGTCAGAGTTCAAACAGAGAAGTAGAACCTCTTTGAGATAGATGTAGATGTACACACTCATTTGCACATAAATATACATACATTTGTGTGCATGTATACACAAATGCACACATTTGTATGTGCATATACATATGCATATGTGTATATAGACACATAGAAACACATATTGACATACACATCTATACACATATGATTTGACCTTACACAATTGTAGGAGCTAGTTAAGCAGTGTCTGCATAGCTTGCTATCTTTGTGTCTGATGCTGGAGCTTGAAGTCCAGCAGGCAGGTCTTCAGGAAGAGAAGATGAGGGTAAAGAGGGAAGAGTAAGGACAAAGTGGAAGCACAAGCATGAGCCAGAGCCCCGCAGAGATGAAGTGAAACCTGTGCCAGTTCTCGTTGCCTCTGCTCTTGGTGGTATGGTGCAGGTGGGTGTCTTTCTTTGATTACGGGACAGAACACACACAGCTGGCCCAGGAGTCACAGCAGCTGAAAGAGGATCCAGGGGAAGGCAGGGCAGGTCCAGTCAGGTGGCTCCTCGCACCAGGAAGTGAGCCTGCAGATAATTTGAGCTGCCAATTGGTTGCTGCTTCACTTCTGTCCTCTGCCCCACAAAGCATAGATGCCATTATCAAATGCAAGGATCTTTTTAAGGATGAAGACACTGAGGTTCAGAGTTAGTCATTTGCCCCAAATCCCACAGCTAGAGAGGGCAGAGCTGGGAATCAGAGCAGGCCAAGTTGACTCCAGTGTGTAATCTCTGAAACCTGCAAAGTTATAGCCTCCCAAAAGGGCAGGAAGGAGAAAGGGGCACCTGCAGCATAGAGGTTAAGATTTGGTCTTTGGAGCCAGAACTCCTGGGTTCATAGTCTGGCCTCTCCGCTAACTGACCGTGTAACCTGGGACAAGTTACTTAACCTTGGTTTGCTTCAATTTCCTCATGTGTCAACGGGGCTTGATTATGATACTCGTATCAGAGGCTGCTATATAGAGTCAGGGTCTTAAGATATGTGAATTCTTTGTAACGGCGCCCAGAGCTTTAAGCACCCTATGAATATAGGCAGTCATCACCCCAGTTTGCTCAAGTCAGCAGTTTCTGCTTGTCTGCAATAGCAGATCACTAGTCAGGCCCTCCTGGGGGTCACTCCCTGTCCCTGCCTCCATTATGGTTGAGTCTGCCATTGGGCAAGCTTAGTGGTGCAGCTGAATCAGTTTCCCCAGCTGCATCTACCTTGCATTCTGAGCCTCATTTCTGCTCCAGGTGGTCAGAGGTGATGTTGCAGTGACTTACATTGGCCCCAGCGCCTGCCTCTGCAACTGGACAGTACAGTAGTTCCTAAAAGCAGGTGCCTTTTGGGTCTGGTCAAATTGGAGCTAAACAACTTTATTACTAAATGAGATTCAAAACATTCTATTTTAGGAGGGTTGATAAAATGCTGGAGTGCAGCACAGCTGAAATAGATGATTAGCTTTCACTGAATTCTTGCCCAGATGGAAAGCAGATAATTACTGTGAAAATACCAAGTGTTCTGGTAACCTTTTTAATGAGTGAAGAACAATGTAGTGCTTTCATACTTCAAAGAAAGGGGATGGTCACTGATGGCTGGGGTGTGATGGAAAGAGAACGGAGTTGGGGTCAGCCTGCTTGAGTGTTATTTCTGACTCTGTCATTTACCCACTAAGCAACTTGGGTGAGTTACTCGGTCCCTCTCAGTCTCCCATCCTCATCTGTTAAATGGAGATAATAATATGGGTTGTTGAGAAATTAAGTGAGGCAGTGCCACGTACCTGGGGTACAGCAGATGCTACATGGACAGTGACCATACCTGGAACTTGCTGGGATGGTCACTGGTGTCTCTCTGCCTTATAACTTTTTGGTTATCCTGCTCATCTTCATTTGTGCTCTTTTTATTATTTCCTTGTTTTTCCTTGTTACCCCTCCACCTTTTCTCTCTGTTTTTCTCTCCTGGCCTTTCATTTTTTTCTCTGTGGCTCTCTTCATTGTCAAGTTTTTAGGTCTTCTAATCCTGTCAAGAGCCTTGTGTTTTTTCACCACTGCATTTAGAGAAGGAACCAGCAAACTTGTTTTGTAAAGGGCCAGATAATAAATATTTGGAGCTTTATAGGCCATAGGGTTTTGGTTGCTACTCTTCAACTCTGCCATTGTAGTACAATAGCAGCCATGGATAATACACAAATGAATAAGCATGGCTGTGTTCCAATAAAACTTTATTTACAAAAGCAGGCTGTGGGCCAGATTTCACCTGTGAGCCATTGGTTTCCAACACATGATTTAGAGTTTTGGAGATTATAGACTACTCTCATTGAACACACGCTGTCAGCTCCTCGAATCTCCTGGATCTCCAGTTCCCACCATGACGCTGAGGAGCCTTTGGTGCCTCCACGGCTCTTGGTCCATATTTTTCCTCAGCACAGTCTTTAGACAGTGAATCAAGACCCGGCACTGTGGTTAAAACGCACTGCTTTTCATTAAAAGGAAAAGCCTTTTTACTTCACACATCTAAGTTCCAGATCTAGCTATGCCATGCGACAGCTATATCCTAGGCAATTTGACCTCTTTCAGCCTGTTTTCTGGTCCATAAAATAGGGGTAATAATAGTATTGATAACATGGGCTTACTGTGAAAACTAAATGAGATAATGCTTTTCATGCCTATTACAGAGCAAGGCAGCCATAAGAGTCCATTATGGTTTTTTAATAAGAAAATGCTTTTGACAGTTTTGGAGTTTCTGAGAGCCCTTTCAGTTTGACATGGGAGTGGGATCATGCGACGTCAGGCTTGCCTCATCACCTCCTCAGGATGCTGCAGCCAGGCCTCCATTTTTAGGACTCAGGAGCTAGAAATTCTGTCTGACTTTTGACTGGTGCCGCAGACCATCTTCTTGGATGTCACACAGTTCTCGAGCAGTCTGCATTCGTGGCTCTCCTACCTGGCCATAGACTTGGCTTCTCTCTTTCACTAACATACCTCACTCCCTGGCTGTCAAGAAGTTATTTTCCAGTGTCAAACTGCATTTCATCTGCCAGCATTTATGCTTACTACCTCTTTTTATTCCCTTCAGGAGGAATGGAGGAAAAATAGGTCATCTTCTTTTCAAAAAAAGGGTAAAGTTAAAAGTTCCCCAGACATTGCTGTTATCCAACCTTCTCTTTTTAGTCCCTTTAGTTGAGAACCCTACTGTCGTCCCTTCATAGTCCAGTCATTTCTTCTTCTTCTTAAAATATGACATCAGAACTGGACATAATAATAAGTACCTAGCCTACTGTGAACTTTCAGGAAGGACGTTGTGTGAATTTTACCCAGTGTATTTCTGTGTAGAAAATTGACATCTTTTTCTGCCCAAGCTGCATGCATAGTCAGTCTGTCAAACAATGTCATCTCTCCAAGGACAAGGAAGCTTCCAGGAAGGGTAACAATATAATTACAAGACCAAGCCCACACACCACCCCAGAAGGTGATTTCTAGCTCTTACCAATATGTCAAGCCAACAGCTCACTTTTCTACAAGCTAATAATCATAACCTCCTATAAGCAGTTACCAGTTTAATATTCATAGGACATGCACCCTAGTGTCATGCTAGCTTTTGCTGGTTCACATTCATTTCTTCAAGACACTAAATTATTTTCAGTTCCCCACTTTCTGAAAACTAGTATTTAGAAAATGCAATATTTATATTAGTAGTAATTCAGAAATTTGTCAATAACTTAGTTTCGGATAAACAAATATGTATATAAAATGCCTCCTCTATGTTTAGTGCTATGGGAGGCACAGGGGGTGATGCATGTGGTCCCTACTTCCAAGGTCAACTTTTCAATGTCTAAGTCTAGTTTATCTAACCACACTCTACACTACCTACTTGACGCAGCTTCAAGGACAAAATAACGGGGTTACCTGATCAGTTTCTTTCTTGGGCAGCATTTTTATGAAACTGCATTAAAAGTCTTGTCATCACTGAGCAACAACAGAGTTCCAAAGTTATTGTCCAATTTAGATTTAATAATGCGGCTGAAGGAATTCCCATTTTCTCTTCTGTGGGAGGTGGGTATAGTAGTCGGAACAGAGGGTGGAAGATTGATGGGTGCAGTCAGTAGCAACTTTGCTTAATAATGACAATATACTTGAAGTAGAACCATTTAGCATTTCCAGAGATGTGGCTGCTTTGCTCCCCATTTATATAACTTGTCACATCCAAGAAATGACAAGAGAGGTAGTTTGAAATAGTTGGAACACATGTCAAAAAAAATATCTTCTATCGTGGTTATGCTGAAAACGACCAATTTCAGCTTAGGAGTTTTTAATAACATCCTAAAGCCCTCGCTGCTAAACAGAAAACGGGCTAAGAAACATTGAGAAGGACGGAACAAGCTGTCTTGCATGAATTTTCTGGTGGATGAAGAATGCTTTCACTGATGGGGGCTTTCCTGGCAGCTTCCCATAGAGCCTCCCAGGGCTAATATCTACAGTGGCAGCTCCCCTGAGCCACGTGAACTTACTAGCTCTGAAACACGCGTAAGTTACTAATTCTTTGGTGTCTCATCATCCTCATCTATCATGTGGTAATAATCATAGTACCTATCCCATAGGGTTGTTGGGAAAATTTAGATTATTGTTCTTTTGTGTTGACAGTGCAAGGTGTCCTATAACAATGGAAAGAGGTGTTATATTTTTAAAGATGCCGCTAATAGCCCTGACATGATCCTATTATTATTATTATTATTATTATTATTATTAGTTTTTCATGGCAACCTGGTATGAATCTATCTGTGCCATGGACAAAATGGCTGAGTTGGAGAAAGTTTTAAAAAAATCCACCTAAGCACGTCATTTCCCCGGGGTCAGGAAGACCCACGTCCTCTAAGTTCCTCCCCTCCACTGTGCTCTCTCTGAGCACCCGCGGGTGACGCTGCCGGTTCCCCCAGGTTTCCCTGCGGTGATTTTTCTCATCTCTAAGGGCACGGGCGTGGCTCTTGGATAGAAAACTGTGTGCGAGGAACAGCATGTTTTTCTGCAGCTGGAATGTGAGTGGTATCAAACTTATTGACTAAATCGGAACACAGCTTCGTGTTTTCGAGGGGCTTCCCGCGGGCGTGAGCGCGCAGGTGTTTGTGACCCGATGGGTCAGGCTGCCAGACGCCCCTGCGAGACGCGTGGCTGTCCACGAAGCGAGCTGGACAAGGAGCTGCGTTTCCCTTGGGCGCAGTGGCCACTGAGAACACCCTTCCTGTGAATTTGCTAATGAAGGGTCAGTGGCCCTGAGCTCCAGCCTCACTCACCCGATGGGAAGGCTCCTGTCACCACCAGGCCAGGCCAACAGCCTGGCATCCAATCGGTAATTAGAGAGAAGGTATTTCTCATAAACGCCACTCTCCTGAGCTGACTCGAGTATTGTTAAATTTTAAAAATGTTTGATCATGAATCTCGCGACTCTTGGGTTTTGCTTACAGATGGACTGGGAGAACACCCCTCTCCCCGGCGCTTACACCTGTTCTGAGAACAGATTTGGTTGAAAGTAGCTTTTAGGTTCTTTCTAAATCACAGACCTTTCGAACTTGCCTCAAAGATACCCATGGGCTCTTCATTAAGGGAGTTAGTACTCTCCAGATGAGGAGGTCCTTATCAGTCAGGGTCATTGGCTGGAAACCATAGTAACCAACATGCTCTCACTTAAGCCCAAACACGCTCTATGGGAGGCCATGGGAATGTCACAGATGGAAGGAACAGGCAGTGCTCTAGACTTTGGAGGGGCAGCAGGAGGTGGTCTGTGTTCAGGGATGCATCCTTTAGTCACTTTTAATTTTGTTGTCACTCTGCCAAAGATTCAGATTCTTGGGAAACAACGCAATTGGCTGTCTCTTGGTTAGGGAGAAAGAAGGCGCCATGTCTAATGGTCTTGACAGATTATATCCAATGGATAGAGAAGTTTCTTAAAGAAAAATTGGGGTGCTGACACCAGAGGAGGAGGATTGAATGCCAAGGGACAAAACCACAGTGCTTGCTCCCCTGAATGTCTCTGGATGGACTCGTGTGTGGCCCATTTAAGAGCTGGTATACAACTGCAAAGATTCATGACACTTGCTCCAATTTACCTCACTGCGTGGCCGAACCTTATGTTGATGATGGGTTAGTCTGTTGACAGAAACTTCCCTGGGCCTGGCTGGGCCTGTGTGTTCTCGCTGCCTCCCAAAATAGTCTTCCAGCATTCAGAGCACTCTCTGCTTACCAGATGACAGGAGGCCCACCAGCTCCACAGAGTTGTTTACATGAGCCTGACTTTGGCCTTCACACCTGGACCCGTACCGAATCAGATCAAGCCCCTCTGAGCAATTTACAAAAACATGGGGGGTGTTTTGTTATAAAGCTCTGAAAAGAGTGGGTGTGCACCTGTGTGCTATATGACAATGACCCTAATCAAAAGATGGTGCTTAAATGCTCACCTCTGTCCTGGACCAACACTTGGAGGGCAGTTAGGCTCAGCCTTCACATTTACGGTAGGCCTCAAATTTATACGTTTGAGATTACCACAAAGGAGATTTTTCAGAAAATTCAAAATGTACTGTAAGTATTGAAAAAAAAAAGATGTATCAGGCCGGGTTCTTAGCAGCGATCAAGTAAAATCCACTGTAGGTAGTTAAAAGGGGTGGTGGCTCAGAGAATCTCCAGGAGAGCCAGAGGACCAGGCTTAGAAGCTGCACACCCAGAGCAGTGCCTCAGGGCCCCAGAGAGCTCCAGGCTGCCCCCCAGCACAGCTGCCATGGGTCGCTTAACTAAAGCTGGGCTTGGACCCTACTGCTAGACGTCTGTCATGGCTGGGCCTAGAAGCAGGACTTATTCGTCTCCACTTTCAGCCACAGGGATTCCTGGGGCACCTGCTTTCTTGAGTCACCAGCTTGCCATGCAGAGTGTGCTAGGGCACCCTTTGGAGAAGGCCAGGTCACAGAGGACCCTGGGAAGGCCTGTCCCTGGCTTCCACCTTGGAATGGAAAGCCTCTGCTTGGGAGAAGGTGTGTTCAAAGAAACAACAGGTGTTTTTACAAAGGCAACTGTGTGACTTTGAACTTGTGTTCATTCTTTTAATGGACCACATCACCCACACACACTGCACTAATAATGAATAGATTTTAACATGTTTTATCATTGTATAAATCGTGTGATGATGTCACATTCTATTTTTGTTTAAAACAATTAAAGGTTGTAAATGTACCACACTTTTTTTAACCTTTTTATAGTATGGTTACAAATATACCGGTATTCTCAAAACGTGAAAGTGATTCTTACCACTCTGGGTTCATTCAGTATCAGACTCTGTGACCCTTGGACAAGCTCTTACACAGCTCCATTTTAGCATTACCATCTGGGACATGGGGTAATAATACTTAGCTGCATACTTCTTAGTATTAACAATCTTGGTATGGCTAAGTATTGCTAGGTATTGACGAACTAGTGTTTCCTATAATAAGATGCAGCTAAGAATGATAATTATAACAATTTTACTTCAGTTCTTTAGTTAGTACTAATGAACTTGTACAGCTTGCCAGAAGTGTTAAGTACACAACAGAACTTTGCAATTGGATTCTTACAGCTCATTTAATTCAGTGTTCTATTTCTAAAACACAATCATGTCCCCAGGGACAGTGGAGGCAAGAAATAAAACCGATAGGAAAATTATGTGATTCCTTTTCTTCTCATTTTATAAATATTTATTAAGCATCTACTGTGTTCTGGGGATAAAACAACATGGTCTCTTTTTTTTTTAATAGCTGGGTTTCATTTATTCTATAGTATAAAACAAACATACAATATATGGTTCTTCCATTATTAATTTGTTGAAGATTATATAACATATTGAACTAAAATTGATTTCTTGTCATTTATCCCCATTTGTTTTAGGTTTACTATGTGCAGCATCAGGGAGCAAATACAACCCTTCTCAAAAATAAATATTCAAATGTCTGGAGGTCATTTTTTTTCTCCAGCTCAGATTTGTCTTTTGGAGGCAAGCACCCTACACAACTACCAGGGTTCCTCTTGCGAGACGCACTCCCCATTGTCCCACTGCTTACATGGTCTCTTCCTTAAAGTGTGTGTCAAGTAGGAAAAGGGGGACTTATCAAGAGACTATTAGGACACATTCAGATTATGCTAATCCACAGAGGAACACTGGTCGGTTATACTGTGAGTCACCAGGGTCAGCTTCTAGGTACCAGGGTTGTTTGTTTTTCTTTTCATTTTCCAAGCTTTGTTGAGATGTAACTGACACGGGACTGAGATTCTTGAATGGAGTCTTAGGGAAGGGAGAGGGGCAGCCATGACAGAGAGGGGGGCATTTGGGGTAAAGCAGAAAAGTGAAAGCTCTTGAAATTAGACAATTGCAGCTCTGGCTGGAAGGGAGAAGATGAGGGAGGGATGACACCCTGTCAGATGCCTTTTAATGTGAAAGTGGAAGCACTTTTTTTTTTTTTTTTTTTGCTGCTGGTGATAATGCCTAAAATTTACATTTTGTGTTAATTTGACCTCATTTACATAATGCCTATTAGAAAGACTAGCTTAGATGTTGCCTAATTGCCCTCTTTCTCTTGCTAACTTGAAGGCTGAGAAAGTCAAGGTAATGAATGACCTTTATTGGGCTGCTGAAGAGAAATTTGATATTTTGCTGTCACAAACCTTTGCTTTCATATATATTTTTTTAATATTTGCTTTTTTTTAGCCCACAAAAACACCTTACTTTGTACATTCCCTTTTGTATTTTTCCACATACAAGTGCTCTCTTTGTAGATATAGTGTACTTACTTTCTATAACTTTTTTATTTAATATTATATGATTTCTTTTTTTTTTTTTGCTTTCTCAGTGTATTCTTAATACTAGTCATTCATAGATGCCCAATATTTCATTGAATAGCCATTGGAAAACTGTTATGCTTCAGTTTTTGAATAGTTTAGGCAATATTGTAATGACAGTCTTTGCGTATAGATTTTTTTTCTTCCGTTAGATTATTTTCCTAAGAACATCAGTAACTCTTACCTTTCCACTAGAAAAAATAGTTTTATGACTTTTTTCGCCTCTCATTCTTTTATGTCAATAACCATTTCAACATGAATTTTTATGCATTCTACTTTCTTTATATAGCAGCATTACTAATGTGTCAGTCCAGACATGTTTATGTAACATTCTGCAATACAAGCCCAAGAATTCCTGCCATCGATCAGTGTTACTGTAATATGTGGGAAAGCAGCATCCCAGGCTATGGAAATACCATCACAGAGAGATTGCAATGGTCATAAAAAGCTACTTTAATCCAAAGGTCTGAAGTTCCTCTATGTTATTTCCTTGGTTTTCTTTGAGTTCCTATCTTTCATCGCCAACTCATAGCTCATCATAACTCATTCTTTACTTAGTAATCCTTTAGATATTTTATTCATTTTCTTATTTCAGTAACATTATTTTCTATTTGATCACTACCCTTCCTTCTTAGTGTTTGAAATTATCGCTGCTGTGTTTCTACTGTATCTCCCTCCTATTAATTAGTGATCTTTTAAACTTTATATCAGTAAGTTGGTTCATAAAGCCACTGAAAGCTCCAGCCATATGACTCAGTGATTCCACTCCTTGGTATTTACACTAGAGAGGTGTTCAAACAAAACATGTGCATAAATGCTTATAACAGCTCTATTCATAAACGTCAAAAACTGAAAACAACCCACATGTCCTTCATTAGGTAAGTGGATACTCTGCAGCGAATCCACTCAATGGAATACTACTCAGCAGTGAAAAAGGAACAAACTGTTAATACACACAACAACTTGGGTAAACCTCAAAATAGTTATTCCAAATTTAAAAAGTCAGTTTCAAAATGTTATATAATCTATGATTCCATTTACATGACATTCAGGAAAAGAGAAAGCTATATATTGATACAAAACAGATCAATGGTTTCCAGGGGTTATGGATGTAACTACAAAGGGATAGTATGTTAATTTAATTTAAAAAATAATGTTAATTTAAAAAATATTTAAAAATCCCAGTCTTATCAAACTATGTAGTCATGTCTTTTGACAAGTTACTTAACTTGTCTGAATCTCAATTTCTTTACCTGTAAAGTGTAAAAACATACTCTCTACCTCGAAGAAGTATTATGAAGATGAAATAAGATGTTACCTGGCACACACAGGAAGCTTCTTTTTTTCTTTTCCATGGTGAAATTTCTTCTTAGGAGTAGATCCCTTTTTTAATTATTTCTATCTTTAAAAAAAAAAAACAGTTATTTGGTTCTCTAGGAACAGATTGGAGCCATTTAAGGTCTCAAGGAGGAAAGTGACTTTCACTTTAAATGGATCATTTGAGCAGCCCTGTGGGGAGTGGTGGTGAGGAGTGTCAGAGGGTAAGAATGGTAACAGATTGGTCAGTAAGAGGTGTTGTGGTCATCCAGATGAGAGACGATGGTGATGTGGAGCAATGGAGAGGGAGAGAAGCGGATACCTTTGAGATTTATTTTTTGGAGGTAGAACCAACAGACTTGATGATGATTTGATGGGTAAGAAAAACTAGATAATGGTGTCATTTACTGAAATGAGAAACTTAAGGGAGAAGCAAACTTGAGTTGCAGTTGGGGCAGGGCAGGAGGTTTGTGGTAGGCACTGAAAATCAAGAATTCTGTTTGGACCTGTTAGGAGTGGAAAACAAGTAAGAAGTTGGGTATGAGATTCTGGAGCTGAGGACCAGGCCAGCATTATCGTGTTCATTTGCTGAGGACCAGGCCAGCATTATTGTGTTCATTTCTAGGTCTGCAGTACACCCTTCCAGATTAGGTTTGCAGGAGCTTTTTTCTGCTCTTCTTTTGACCCAGCCATGGGGTTCTTAGCTAAGTACTTTTCTTAAATCCATTCCTAAGAAGACTTGTAGAAATTTCGACTAGAATTCAGATTATGCTCATGTTATTCACTGCTGCCAGATCCCCACTCCCCACCTTTTCTGTTTAATGAGATTTAGGGAAAGGAGACATCCAATATTTCCAAATATCCAGCCTGAAAGTCATCAATCATATTGTGTATGATTGAAAGTGCAATAGTGCCCCCTTATCCGAGGTGGATGCATTCTAAGACCCCTAGTGGAAGCCCGAAACCACAGGTAGCACTGAACCTTACAGATAATGTTTTCCCTATACATACACACCTTTTCATTTGAGGGATGCACTCTCTCTTTGGCATATCTGAATTGCAAATGCATGACATACAGTATACTAAGAGATTATATTCTAACCTATTTTATTTTTATTACCTCAAATTTCAAGTTTCAAGATATAATTTTCCTTGATAACTCTCAAATGCAATTGGATAACTAAATTAGCAGTTGCTTCTGTGAAGGGAGCAGCAGGAATGGCATTTGGGGAGTGGTACTGAGGAAACCTCAGAGGCATCTGTGAAAAGTTAAAGTTCTACAGAGCTGGGTATTGGGTCAGTGTGTTCGTCAGACTTGTCTGTGTTGGAAGTGTTTTATAATTAATATTTTGTTCTTTAAGCACATAAGTAAAAACTAATTTAAAATTTAAACATGAGAGACAGTGCCCTCTCTCCACCCACTCCATCCTCATTAATCACCAGAAAGAATGATCTATTGGGTTTTTCTCTCAGAAAATGTAATTACTTTGTAATGAAATGTTAATACTATGTTCTATTCTTAAAGTCACTTGTTCTAATGATAAAGCTATGTCTTAATGGAGTTGCTAAATTTTCTTCTAAGTCATTCTTTTAATATTTTATACTTGTCGGATGAGCAGGTCATGTCTGGAACTTCTTCGTTTTTATCAACAGGACTATTTCAGCAAAAACCCATCATCAGGCTGTGAACTTCAACATCTTTGAAGGCATGGTTTGCCATGGGGTACCCGTAGTGACTATTTCCAGAGGTAAAGTGGTATATGAAGCTGGAGTTTTCAGTGTTACAGCAGGAGATGGGAAGTATGTTCCCCGTAAACCATTTGCTGAATACATTTACAAACGGATCAAGCAGCGAGACCAGGTGAGTTGTGCCTCAGTGACTGTTACCATGGGTTGGGCTGTCACCCGCTCCTGGATGTTGTCGGTGAAGTTGTCACATATAGTCAATTTAACACATTCCTGGGATGTCAGGATTGATATGAGAGTTTCGAGACAAATACCAATTTTCAAAAAAATAATCATTATTAGATGGTTGCACTTCCCCTTGTCAATTGGTGTCTATTCAGGGTTTCCTGATGGACCAAATCAGGTTTTCCCAGGCAAATTTAGAACCTCTGGAAGCTTTTGTCAATTGGGTTAGTCAAGGTCCTCCCAGAAGCAGACACCCAGGTGGATAAAGGTGTGACATTTTTATTAGGGAAAACATCTGTGAGAGAGAATGGAAGGGAGGCAGGAAAGGCTGGAAGAGCCCTCTGACTGCAATTCAAGTCTAACCCTGGTAAAGGAGAGGAGGAGAGAAGAGGGGGCAGCGCATCCTAAACTGTCATACAGTCTGAGACAAGTTGAGCAAGGCCTTCAGGCAGCAATTGAGCCAAGTCTCTGGTCATCGGCTTGGAACAGCTGTGGGAGGCATGGCCCCCATTCAAACATGGGGATGGAGTTCAGAGCTTAGCAATGACCCCTTGAAAAATTAGACTCTGTGTAGTGTAATGTCTGAGGATGCATTCTAACGACCTCCAATGGTGGCGTTTTGGGGTCCAGTAGACCTAAATATGAATCTACCTTGCCCTTCCTTTTATGAGCTGTGTGGCCAAGAGCACGTGTCTCTCTCATCCTTGAGCTCAGTGGCCTCGTCTAGGAAATGACTATGCTTCCTCCTTAACAAATCGTAAAACTCAATGAAATTTTAAAATGCAAGGCACACAGTAGGAGGTCAATAAATGTTAGTTCTGTTTCTTTGTTTCCCTCTTTTGATGACAAAATTTATATTAAGTTTTCCTCAAGTTTTTGTTTGTCATAACTCTGTAATTATAAAAGAGATATTTGTTCCTAATACATTATGGATTTTCGTGTAGTTTACAGTGGTTTAAATAGTTTTAAAATTTTACTTCACCAAATACACTAACATGTCAGAAAATTTCAGATTAAAACCATCCGAATTGCTTTATTTGGGGTGGAAGAGGAAACTTGTGCCCTCAATCCTGCATGGATGAACAGAAAGGGATGAAAATCAGAAGCAGGGAGAATCAATAGGACTAGATCATAGATACATGACACTTGAAGTGGATCTAAGGCGGGGCTGTTTTTGTGGTCAGTTACAGTCGTTTCCCAGCAGGGATGCTGACTAACAGGGAACATGTGATGGACTATATTTAAAAGACTGACATTGCCTAAGTTTGGAAAATGAGCACTAAATGATTGGCTCTATCACCTTTTCAAATCATTTTATGTTTTATTGGCAAACTTAATGTCAACATAACTTTTTAAAGAGTTTACTATCAATTTTGTGAGTTATTTTATTTTCTTAGCATTTTATTTTGCTATCACCAACTTTTTAGAAATTCTAGTGCATTATTTTTATGGTAACAATAAGTAACAGCTGTTATCATCATTATCATATGTTGTTCCAAGCACTTACTATCTGCCAGGTACTTTACTAGATAGTTTATATTTATTATTTAAATTAATCTGCACAACAAGCCATGTGATAGACATTATCACCCCCATTTCACAGACTAGAAAGCTGAGTGTCAGCAAAATTAAATAACTTTCCCTGGGCTAAGCAGTAAGTCAGTGTAAGAGCCAGGATTGTGATAAGGTCTCTCTGATTCCCACTGTATCGTGGGACCTCTGTACAGCAAGAAAAAGAACATGATTGTGAAATTCAAAGCATGAGGGAATGCATATTTCAAAAAGTGTTGATGTGGAAACAGTATCAAATAAAGTGGGTAAAATGAGGTTTGGGGATTGTCTGGAGACATTTCAAACTTTTTTTCTCCATCAGACAAAGATAATTTTATAGAAGAAAAATATTACAATAAGATTAAGAAACAAGTTGTTAGGAATTCTTGATTTTAAATTCACATGAGGTTATTAGAGCTTTGGTTTGCATTTAAAATATTCAGATTCTTTGTGGGTGAGGATAAGTATTTGAAGGCAAGCAGAAATAGCTCATATCATTTCCCCTGCTCACCTGTTACCCTTCCCAAGAAGATTAACCACTTACACTCTGGATTCCCAAAGCACAGGTTGTGGACACCTCAGCGTTTGCCAGCTCCAGAGCTTGGCTGGTCTTCGGGCAAGAGCGCTAACTTCCGAGGACAGTATTTTATATTTTGTGGTTGGTACATAGTAGGCATTTGATAAATAAATGAACTGCAAATGAAAGGAATAGGACTATAGTTTCAGAGCTCATAGAAATTTAAATTAATTTATTCAGAAGATTTTTCCCAACTCATTTCAAGTAGTGAGGTTATCTGTGAGCTCGATTCTTGTCCATCACTTTATTACTTAATAAAACTTAACAGCATCATGCCATGCAGCTGTCACTATTATCAGATATTGTGAGGAATTTCAAAGGAAAGAAATGACGTTTTTATCCAATTTGAAAGCTTTGGGGAATTGTTATTTTATTTATTTTAACATTTATGCTGCCAATCCTTAAGGGAAAATATTTAAATCAGAAGATGAGGCATCAAACTTTATTTGATAAATATAACATAATAAAATACATATTTCAATTATATATAAAGTCATTAAAGAAAGAGTTTAAGAGATGCAGGAATAAAAAAAAGAAAAAGTAACAGCAATTGAGATGTTCAAGAGCATCTTTAAAAAAATCGATTTACATATTTTAATGCTTTACCAAAAAATATAGCTCTGTAATTCAAATGCATATTATTTCTAGAATTTTTGTGTGTTTAGAGTTATATAATTTTCACCAAAATTTTGAAATACAGACATTCCTTAAGTCATCTCTTTTTCTCTTTTTTTCAGTAATAAGCAACCTAATCTACTTTAGAAAGTAAGGGTCAAATTGCATTTTATAGAGAAACAGGAATAGCTTCATGAAGTAATGCACTGTTTCAGAATATTGCTGCCAAAGCTTTTAAACTGAACTGTATCTTTGTAATTATAAGCATAATTTGCCCTTTAGATAAGGTAAAATTAAGTGTATGGCTGAGCTGGTCCTTAAAAATGGGTATTCTCCATTTTGAAATGAGTTTGTCAATGTCTTTCTCAATGTAGTAGCTCAGAGAAAATAATTTAAGACATACTTTCTACTGCCATATAGTCTTAATTTCCTCAGATTGTTTGCTAATGATTATAAAAGATGTTACATATGTTGGAGCCGGCTCATTCTGGCTCACTTGTGTGTACCTCTTCCCAACTCCTCATTTAGTGATGTCACTTTGGCAGTTTGGCAGTTTGGCAGTCAGCTGTGGTGGGAATATTTACACCACAGAAGTAGGCAAGTGCAGTACATCGGGGCTTTGGGGGTAGTAAGAAAAGAGAAGACAGAGATGGTTGTTAACATTACCAGCACACCACTATAGTAGTATCTCTGTTTTATAGGATAAGAAATTGAGGCTTGGGGAGATCACACAGTCACTAAGTGGCAGCATCGGAACTCAGACTCAGATTTTTCTTCCTCCGAAGTCCATTCCTTTAACTTCAACTGCAGCAGTGTACTGATCGCAAAGTTTAATCCCTACCTGGACACATAGCACCCGCCCCATCCTTAGGATATCAGCTCTTCAGTCTCCCCTCCTGTAGTTGGGGTTCAGTTACTCCAGACTGGCAAGCTTGCCAGAGGAGCCAGCTCTGAAATGAGAGGCCCCAGCTTTGTCACACAGTCCTTGAGAAATAGCTCACAAGGTATTTCAAGTTTTAAATAGAAACATTTTGTGGATTGTAAGACATGAGCAAAATGCATAGTTTCACTATTATAGACCACCTCTGTTACTCATGTCCTAGTGATTCACTGTCTCCGGAAGATGGGTTCAAAGCGCACCGGGCCCCTCTGAGTTCACTGGGCAGGCACAGGGTCCCTTCTCAGGGAGTCACTGTTCAGCTGGACTGTTCAGTGTGTGCCAGTGTCGACTGTTCGGCATTCGGAAGGTCTGTTGTCTGTATTGATGATTTAGTATCTTAGCCCCCGTGGGCAGCGTGTTATCAGTACTGCCTTTGGGGTCCAGGCTTCTTCTCAACTGGTCTTTCCAGTCTCAGAAAAATCTAGCATCCCAGCACTTCTCTCTCTTTGCAGACAATACAGTTAAATTTTCTGTCAACTGAAAGCTGCTGCTTTCTCCTGATCATCTAACCAAAAAGCACTCTTTCAATTACACAGGTATAATGATGATTACAATTCATATTTATTCATAACATTGTGTATTATGATACCATCCTCATTGTTGTCTATTAACCCATCACAATGACAATCATCATTAAATACCCAGAACAGAAATTGAGCTCTCATATATCAAAGTAAACCCCACCACTATGTCAGGCAAGGTGCCTTCTAGGTTTTGTATGTGACTTAGGAGGGAGCCTGTCACATGTTTTCCCCTCAAGCCATTTTATTTGATTGTGATAGCATCAAGATAAATATCACTCTGTACTGGGGGGGGAAAGAAGGCACAACCCAGATCAGCCTTTCTTCGGTGTGTTCTCAGGACACTAGTCTTTTGAGATACTCCTAAAGAAAGCCATCGAATAACTTTAGCTAATGTTACTCTCAGGTGATTCTGTTGCCCAATATCATATAAAAAGTTCTGAGAAGTCATACAGTCGAGACATGTTCTTTCATTTAAGAGACGTTTGGTTGAGCACCAGGCAGCAGTCTAGGTCCTGGGGTTATAGGCGCAAATAAAACAGCAGTCCCTGGTCTCAAAGAGCTTACATCCTACTTCTGTTTCAACCCTTGTTTGTGGTGCTTAAGTTATCATTCTGTCTGACATGTTTTTAACACATTTGTAATGAGGTCAACTAGCCACTTGGATAAAGAAGTCTGGAAATTAGGAGAGATCAATGCTGGACATAAAATGTGGGTGTTATGGCATATAGATTTTAAACCTATAGTTTAAAAGTCTGAGGCCACCAAGACGATTTAGACAGAGAAGAAAGGACACTTGAGATAGGGCAACTCTAGGACTGTCAACCTTCAAAGGCTGAGTAGAGTAGGAGGGAAGAAACTAGCAAAGAAGCCCGAGAAAGCTGACAAGCAAGGTAGGAAGAAAACCAGAACACAAAGAAAAGAGGCAAGAAGAGAAGATAACCTGTTTCCTTTGTTCAACCCAGAACCCTTTGAGGCTTCAACCTGGCCTTTCTGTGCGTTTTCTGCTGCATAGATGCCCTATGAGGATGAGGTACACATTTAGCTGAAGACTGGGGCTGGAGTCTCTGTTATAACTATGCCCAACTGGGATACCAAGGAAAGAAACCCTCTTTATTTGGGCCCTAACTACTAGGATCACCTGTGAGTACTAAGCACTGGTTCCGCACTTCACACTTCAGATGGAGGTTTGTCATTGTCACTAGAAAGAAGTAGCCAGACTGCTTTTCCTCAGAGTTGTAGGGTACATCTACTTAGGAAACAAATGTACAATTGAATTTCTGAGCAATACAGTGATGGCTTGAGGTTGTGCAGCATGAGTGCCATTACCTTTCCATGTGTCACAGTGAGCTCAGAGTACAGTGCCAGGCACAGGCAGAACAAGGCAAACAAGAAGTGAGTCTAGAGTTACAGAGCTTATGGAATCTGCCTCTGAGGATAAAAAAAAAAAAATTAAAAAGTTGAAAGAGCTGAAAGGCTTGAGACCATAACTTACATGGTTGTTAATTTCTGTCAATGTATCTATCAAAGGAAAGATTGTGAAGTATGGGACAGTGAAAGACTCCTCAGAGAAGGCTGGTTTACTTACGAGGCTGCGGTGTGGACAGGAGTGGTTAGTCCTGTCTCGTGGCTATTCCATCAGGAAACCAGGCTCTGCCCATCTAGAGTCTTCGAGGCAGGTGAGGAGGAGGACTGTGTGCAGATGAACTTGGCCGGTCAAGTCAGGGACTTCTGACGGCTAGTGTGACCAGAGTGGCCAGCCAGGCAAAGGGCTGCCAAACAGCATTGCTAGTTCAGTGCCTGAGCGGCCAGGAAGAGGTTTGGAGACAACCAGGGGCGCCGAGGCCGGCCCACGCAAGGCAGCCAGCCGAGGAGAAAGGAGGCCTGCAGACCAGATCCTGGGGAAGCGCAGCTAAGGAGTGTGGGGGAAACTGAGTCGGCCCGGGCCAGGAAAAACCACCCAAAGGGGAGAGAAAGTTCGGTGGGGGATCTCCTTCCCCTCATACCCTTAGTTGGGATTGATCAGCTGTTTACTGAGTACGTGTTATGGAGAAACAGAGCCGCACACCGGCCTCAGGTCTCTTGGAGGAGAGAGACAAGTAAACTGTGACAGTGGTGAGTGGGACAGTGGGTGTGGCAGCGATGACTAACACTTCTTGGACTGATGATCACCTGGGAAGTTATAGAACATAAACTGGAGATATTCAGGCACAAAAGGAGGGTGGGTATTCCCTGCGGGCGAAGCCACGGCCCTGGCAGAGGACCAGGGAGGATGCTGCTCCTCTTGCGCTGAGTCCTGTTCTCGCTACTCCTGAGCCTGCAGCCTGAATGGAGCCCGGACCCTTCGAGGCGTCAACTAGTTTCTGCAGCAAGGCCACCTCTGAATGCAGAGACGGGGCCCTGGGCTTGATGACTCTGCTGAAATCACTGGTGTTGGCCACCAATTCCCAGAGAGTACCAAGGTGAGGCAGAAAAGTGACAGGTGAAAACCACATGCAGTAAAATTTCAAAGGAACTGCTGGGGACAAAGGGAGATGAAGCAGGAGCTGATTAGGGACACACAGCACAAAAGCAAGTGACACAAAGACCTGCCCACTTACATCACTCCCTCACTGGGGAGAAAGTGGCTGTGGAAAACGCTGTTAATTGAACTGAAATATGCCACAGGTTTTTGCTGAGAGCAAATGCCAAAAGGAAGAGAGAGAAAGGCAGGACCCCTTAGATTGTAGGCAAGAGAGGAGTTGAAAGGAGGTGGAAATAAATCCTGATTTATTTAGCCAGTCCTTCATTATGCCTATTAATTGCATTTAGTACCCTTTACACTCTTAAAAGTGTCCCAGTTTGGATGATAAATTGTACAGTCGCCCTAGGTTTAAGTGATAACATCATACAGTCTGGCTTGAAAACTAAACCAGGAGAGGAAAAAACACAGAGACCAAAGACCTGAAAGGGAGGATATGGGCAGAGAGCAGGGGATTAAACGAGTTGACAGTTTTCAGGGGTAGATCAGCACCAGGCAACCACAGTGTCTGGGGGCTGGGGACAGAAACGGGGGGCTGGCACTTCATTTCTCAGTGTCGGCATTCCTCAAGATGGGAACAGGACCCAGGGTGAAGAAAAAGACTGAGTGGATAGTGAGCCCAAATGGAAGTCTTGCAAAGCATCTAACCAGACACGGAGAGTGGACAGAGGCTTGGACTGGTGGGCAGGGGGCAGGGGTCCGCCCTCTGACTGAGTGGTCGGTGTGCCCTCAATGCTGTGCTTCAAGTTCCACAGCTGTAGAGACAGTTTCTGGCTTTTTCTTTGCTTTATCCCCAGTGCCTGGGGCTGTGTATGCTCAATAAATAACTATTGAATGAGTGAAGAAAGTGCTTTGTATCTGGAAATCTCAGGCATCTGGGAGAAGGGTTTTATTCCCTCCATTTCATAGATGAGTGAGTAGGCTCAGATGGGTTTATTAGCTTGCCAGTTTCCCACACCTAATCAATGACGAGGCTAGAATACAAATTTAGATCTTAGATCTGTCTTACTCCAAAGCTAACTTTGTTGATTGATACAATCTAGGGAGTCAAAATAAGACCCACAATAATTTGTTATTATTTGTGTGCACACAAATAATACACACACATACCTACACACAAATTTATTTAGTGCTAAAGAGCTTAGTGTATGCTAGGCATTATTCTAAGTGCTTTACTTATATTTAATCTTCTCAACATTTAATCGTCACGGCCACCTAGTGAGGTAGATGCTGCTGTCATTCCTCGTTTACAGCTGGGGGAACCACAGCACAGGCAGGCAGTCAGGTTTGGGAGCCCATACCCTCAGTCACGGTGATTTGCTGCTGCTTGCTGGGCAGTGAATTTAGGTGCATGTTTACAAACAGTACGGTTTTTAGTTGCTTCTCAGGAATTCCTTCATTTATAAAGTTCAGATTTCCAAACTCGTCTCTCACAATGGATAAATCCTAGCTGAGTCCGGCCTACGGTTCTGAAGCACAGCTGGCCACCAGAGAGGCATGGTTAGCGACATGAGATTCTGTGGAAGGCCTGTTACACACAGCCACAGTCGGGGGTGGAAAAAAACCCACAGAAATTGCTAGGATCTGAAACAAAATGATGAGTCTGAGGAGAGGTACAACAAAGTACTTTGGGAATACAGATGTCTAGAATGTTTGAAAGGACAAAATGGTAATAGAACTCTGAAGGATGTGAGGATGTGTCAGAGGCCCCAGTGAAAGCTGCAGCGGAAAGAATGATCACTAGAAAATGTTTCCTAGGCTTTTGTCTGACTCAGATTAACATCGGCAGAGTGGAGCAATATAGGCACCCGAGGTTGCCAGGAATTTCTGTGAAAGGGGAAGAAGGTAGAAGGCACATGATAAATTCACAGGATTCTTTTTTTCTCTAACAATTCATTAAGGGAGCTGCACTTAGCTTTGAACTCAAGAAGTCAATAAACAAACCACATGAGCAAAATGAAATGTTCTGTTTCAGACTTGCACACCTACCCCTGTGGAGCGTGAACCCTATAAGGGAGAAGTCATCACCCTGAAATCGAGAGGGACAAAAGAAGACTGCACAGCTGGAACTGGGAAACAGACCCACCCCTGACCTGCTTGCAGCTGGTAAGGGACGGTGGACAAAGCAAGTATTCCTGCATAACAACATATGAATATAGCATTCCTCTCTCCTTAAGCATTTGAAGAGTCCATGGTCAAGGTCAATGACTTCAAAGTGATATAACACTCAAGCAGAGTTTAGGCAAAGGGAGACTGATGAAAGAACTCTTGATGCCGAACACTTAGATAAGCCTACATGTCCAAGACCTTGGGCCAGCTAGAGATTTGTTCTCTGTGATGTCAGGAAGCATTCAAAACATTCAACAGAGCCTTGAAGAATCAAATATGAGCAAGAAGCGGCAGGTTCATAGCAGAGAGATCAGTTACCAAGGAAAGTTGGCACTACTTAAAACAGGGAGTACGATTTCAGGGTCACAATTTATAAACTGATTAAGACTTTATCTAGAAAACTAATTGTCATATTGTAAAGGCAACAGTATTCTAGAACTTAGGATGAATAAAAAGTGAATCCAGTGTGGCTTTTTGGAGTATACTTTTTCAGGAAAATTATTTGATAGTATTTGATGCACTTATTTCACACTGAACTTTTGGAATAATGTTATAGATGTGGTCATCTTTGAAAAATATTTGAGTGCTTCATCAATTTTCTCTTAGTATTTTGACATTTAGATCTTTCTTTTTTGAAGTACTTATTATTATCATCCTTGTCAATTTTCTTTTTCTTTTTTTTATTTTTTTCAGTTTTCTGATCCTGCTCTGCCAGATGCCTATTTGACAGTGGCTTTGCTGTGATTTAAATATCTCTCTAACATCACCTCCACTGATTTCATGAAATCTACATGTTTTGTCAGTTTTGCCATTTCAGTAGACTCTAAATTTTCAGATGTTTCAAAGCAATCTGCAAAAAACGTACATAAAAGGTTGGCATGACGGATAGATGTTTGTGTTAATTGGGGACACTGTTTGTCAGAGGACTAGTGTCATACATACCCAGGTAGGCATTACATATTTTCACATTATGATAGCCTATGTTCTCCTCCACCATAAACCCACAACTTGAATAACGAGGCTTTGTGCACTCTGTGCTTTGCTCTCCTTATTGAGAGTTGTCTTTATCCATGCCGCCTAGACAAAAGTTTCAGCTTTGTTGTCATTTCCTGATTATTGGAATTATTCTTGCAATCCAGGAAGATTGTGTTAAAAATTCAAAGAAGGATTAGCAAGAGGAAGAAATTCTATTGAATGCTCTAACATACTTTTCACAGCATTTGCAGGAGCAGGATTAGTGTTTGCTTTGATTATAGCACTTCTTAAGAGTTAGGCTTGAGTTCTGCATCTGTTTTTGAGAGGAGATGTTACACTGCGTTCTTTTAATTCTTTTCAAAAGCAAAGTCAGAGAAAAGGATCTGCTGTTCCCATCACAGTTAAATGTTGTGAGCCCTGAGAAGCAGGCCGTATTTCATCTCTCCAAGATCCTTTTGAAAAAATAATCGCTCTAGGCTTCTTTGATTTCCTTTCAGAAACAATCGCCGTCATTCTCACTGTGACTTTGCTGCTGTATAAGACTGAGGATATAAATGAATATTACTGTGATGGAAAGTCTGTGTGAAAATTCATCGATGATACTTTAGGATGTCACTTTGCTTGTACCCGATTTCTTACTTTGAATTTTTAAAAATCACTTTTTTGTATAAAGTTTTTTAATGACTACATTTGTTTAAAATAGCTAACTCTGTGATTTTACACCCTATTAATAAACTTTAATTAATAAGCTTTTAGATCTTAATTTTATACCTTATCATCTGAGTTACGTGTGACTTCTTCCAACTAGTAGGATTGGGACCCTGGGAGGTTGGTTTTGATTCCAAAGCATCATTTCCTGTGTGACATCTGCCTCAGCAACTCCAGAAATCAGATCCTTCAGCACACCCCATGTAATAAAATCGGACATTCAACCTTAGGATAACTCCTAGGCAAATTATGCAATCACAGTGACAAGAATGCAGGCTTTGAGAGACTTAATGGAATCATCATGGCTGAAAGATGCTGCAGTGAGGTCCTTTCTCCCCTGGCTGCCTCGGATTCCTCTGTGTATGCAGAGAAGCTGAGCTTCTATATTTTCTCCTAGGTAACCAGGTCAAGAGGGACTTTTACAATGTGGATCAGGTAAAACTCAGGACAATTATGCTCTCATTGCAGGTACATCCACCCCTGACTTATGATCAGGGTTGTAGTCGCACATTTGACAAAAGGTAGTTAGAATCCAGTTTACTCAACTGTTTTGTATTTAACACACAGAAGAAAAAACAGTGAACTACATCTAAAGAAGAACTATAAGTCTTTTTGTTCAGGTAATAGATACCTTAAAATATTTTGTTACTTTTCTCCTCTGTTTTAGTTGACGATAGAAACTCTACAATAAGATGAATCCTCTGGGGGAAAAATAATTAAATCGCTTTCTTATTTATAAGCCAATTCTCATTCATCTTTAAGTATTCAGCTGAAATATTAGTCCCTTTCAGAAGCTTTTCCAGATCCAAGATGACAGGGTTAGGTCACACTTTTACATCCCTCCATAATAAGGCCCAGCATATATATACCCCATCATAGCCCCATATTTCATTGCCTAATAATTACCTGTGTTACTTGTCTGTCTCCTCCAGGAAACTGAAAGCTCACGCAGGTCAGGGCCTGTCTGGTTCACTGTTATTTCCTCAGCATCTAGCTGAGTGCCTGGCAATCAATGGGCATTCAATGGATATTTCATTTTTAAATAAAAGAGGAGGTGAAGAAATTCCTGCTAAGTTCCTAAGCCGATATAAAGGAAATTAATGAGCATTCTCAACAAAAATAGGAACAAATTTTGTGGAGCGTTTTGGTGTAAAGGTGCTTTACATAAAGAATACAGATTCATTACCAATTTGATAGATCTGTTTGAGGGAATGAAATAGCTGTAGGATTCTGCATCAACAAAGTCTTTTAAAATGATTAAGAGGATCCCTTTATTGCTTTTATTAGGCTTTGTGGCAAATATTTTACAGAAACATAGTTCTAAATAATAACCTAAGGCAATAGGAAAACATGGTTCAAGCTGTTAATATTTTATACCATGTTTTTTGAGATTGCCTCTGGTATACAAAGTAAAACCCTTTTGACATGATACAATTGCATTTTCAAGGTCTGTTGAAGAACAGATGGAAGGAGCAGCTTTTCTTCTCCACATTCATCTTCCACTGCCTGCTTCGTCCGATGGGCAGTGTGACGTACTGGGAAACAAAAAAATATGTGGGCTTTAAACTTCTGTTTACTAACTGTGAGGCCCTGAGTAATTTTTTAAATTAAAATATTTTGTGAGCTTATTACAACAGACAAAATGAAAAAAAAAAAAACCCATAATCACACCTAGGTACCTATCATTCCGTTTAAGAAATAAAACTACCAATACAGTTGAAGTGTCCTATGTTCTTCTCTTTTTTTCCTTTCCTTTTCCTCTCCGTGCACATCCTTTGTACCTTTGCTGTATGTGTACATATGTCTAAAAATTGCATTGTCTGTGGTTAAATCGATAAAAACATTATACAGTATGTACTGGGTTTTTGTTTGTTGCTTTTTAGTATGTATTGTTTTGATTCCTGGTTTGTGCAGTCAAGGTGTTTGGGAGTTATTTGTTCTGACAGGTCTCAATCTCATTCTTTTTATTACTACGTAATATTCCATCAGATAGCCATGTATAATCTATGTACCCATTTTCCTGTTGATAGGCATTGAGTTGTTTCCATCCGTCTTGCTATCACAAACGACGCTGCTGTAAGCACTTTTGCACAGTGCACACTGTAAGAGTCATTCCAGAGTACACACCCTCTACGGAGAGGAGAGAGACTGACGGGCCCTAAAACATATACATTCTCCTTTTACTTTGCTCCTGGCAAACTGTTCTCCTAAGTGGAAAGTTCTGCCCTCAGTAACAGTGTAAGAGTTTCCATTGCTCCACATTCTCACCAACATTAGATCTTGTCTGATTCGTGAATTTTGCCAATCTTTTCAATAGGAAAGGCATCTTATTGGAGTTTCAATTTGCATTTTCTCAAGTGCTAATGAGTCTGAGTGCCTTTTCACTGTGCAGTTTAATTGGTCTCACTAAGCCTCTGTTTCTTCATTTGTAAAAAGAGAATGATAACAGTATCAACCTAATACGTGAAGGCGCTGAGAGGGTTACAAAATGCGTACTGTATGGTCAGTACATGCCAGCCAGGATTACTATGCCAACAGCCATATGACGAATTAATAAATGATGTGCTACCCAGACACTGCCCACATCTGGCTCTTCTATTTCTGTGGCAAAGCTCACCAGGCTTAGTAGTGCTGGCTCCTTTAGAAGCTACAGGGGCACAGAAGCCAAGACTAGATGAGCGGGTGAGCGCAGGCACAGGATGAGAGCCTAGGGTGGGTCTGGAGAGGGCTCTGTGGTCAGTGGACATAGTGGCCCCAGGAGCCTGGTGCTGTGTGAGCAGTCTGAGCAGGGGAACCAGCTGAAATGTGGGGCCTGGGTGGAACTTGGCTCTCAAATGCCACCTGCAGGTCCAGTAGGACCCAATGTCAGCATCTGGAGCTATACTTGGGACTGTCTTCTCTTAGTGTTTTCTCTGTCCTCTGCCTGCCCACTGTCCAGGAGGCAGCATCCCGAGGGGAGAGCCGTGGGCCTGTCACAGGCTTTCAAATCACAAAAGCTGGTTTGGAACCAGTTGAACAAGGTACTTGACTTTCCTGAGCCTCAGTTTCTCTACTGATAAGATGGCACTGGTTAATAATACTTCATTTGCAGAGATTAGTTGAAAGGATTCACATAAAGCATCTGGCTCCTCAGCAGTGGAAGATCAGATTTCTCCTATCCATGTCTTTCCCCCCAATACCAGCTTTTACTCTCTTCTTTATCTTCTTTCCCATCTACCTATCATTGAGCTTCCTAAAAGCCCAAATAGAATAATTAGATTTCTTTTTGTCAAACCTACTGTCTCTCTTCTTTTTGGAGAATATCTGTGGACAAGTTAAAAAATATAAAGTAGTGACGCTATCATTTATGAAACACCTACTGTTTACAGAACACAGAACCATGCCCCTTAGTGTTGGCTGCCACTGTCCTTCAAATGGTCAATGAAACCTTTTTGAAAGAATAAGTTAATTGTGGGACTAGAAGATGATGGTGATGATGATGATGATGATGATGTTGGTGATGGTGATGATGGTGATGAAGAGGGGAGACAGAAATAATTTTGAATGAAAATTAACAGTAGAGCAAATCATTGTCTGTGTTTCAGAGTCAGGACTACATTTGTCCCAGGAGCTATTCGCAGTGCATCAGGGGACTTTGCAAAAATATAAATGACCAGTTTTGAAACATATTTGCCCATGTCTTATCTCAGCCTATACAATAATCTAATATCATTAAAAAACTGTTAGATTTATTATGCAAATATTTGCAACTACATTATAATTTTAAGTTCCTTGAGGGCAGGGACAGCTCATGCCCCAGACAATACCAGGGTGGAATTCCACAGTGGGCTTGGCGAATTGAAACTACAGTCAGTAGTCTCCTTTATTCATAGTTTCACTTTCTGTGGTTTCAGTTACCCTCAGTTGACAGTAGACAAAAGTATTAAATGAAAAATTCCAGAACTAAGCAATTCCTAAGTTTTAGATTGTGCAGCATTCTGAGCAGCACGATGACATCGTGAACCGCCTTTCCCTGCCCTCCCGAACAGTAACCAGCCCCTTGTCCGGCATCTCCGTGCCATCTGCGCTCCCTGCTCATTAGCCACTTAGCCGTCCTGGTTATCAGATAAACTGTTGCACTAGCACAGTGCTTGTGCTCAAGTAACCCTTATTTTACTTAATAATGCCAAATTCACTTAACTTTTATTATATATGTTATTATAATTGTTCTATTTCATTATTAGTTATTGTGGTTGTTAATCTCCTACTGTGCCTAATTTATAAATTAAACTTTAGCATAGGTGTGTTTGATAGAAAAAAAATGGAGTATATAGAGAATTCAGTACCGCCTGACGTCTCAAGCATCCACTGGGGGGCTTGGAATGTATCCTCGAGGACATGGGGGAATGACTGATGTATCATGGGTAAGAGGATTTACCAGGAAAATGTCTGAATTTGAAAAAGTTTTCTTAAGAAAAAGGATTTAAAATTCTGCTTTATAAAGATGCTCACATAGAGGAGAGAAAGAAAAACATTTTGGGAAGGGGAACAGTACAACAAAAGCGCAGGTCAGCTCAGCCAGGGCCATCGGCCAAGAAGATGCACCAGAGACTGGCCATTGTGGCTCCGTGGGACAGCGGGGGTTCACATAACAAGCTATGAGAGTAAGGACGCATTAACAGGACTCTTCCGAGCACTGCTTAGAATGGGATGTAGTCCCCACAAGAGTACAGGACCTTTGACATTTTCTTTAACAAAACCTATAAATATGCTCAATAGATTTTCTAACATTTATTTCAAACATTTATTAGGGCCCTATTAGGCGTCTGGACCAGCACTAAGCTCTCTATAGGCACTGTTATTTAATTCTCTCTACAGCCCTATGAGATAAGTACGATTACTATTTTGTTTGAACAGATAAAAAAAGAACAAAGGCTGAGGGGGAGAGAAAAAAAATAGCGTAGACAAAAGAGACTCTGTTCATCCCTCTGGCGACCAAATCAAAGTTGTGATGAAAACAAGGAGCAGCAGCAAGGAAAAATCACCTGGGATCTAGAAGAACAAGCCATATGACTAGGGAGAAATCCAAAAAAGCACTCTGCAATGGCAGAAGGTAGGACGGTGCAAGGACGCAGGGTTGCCCAGTCTGGAGCAGCTGAGAGAGACAGAGACTGTGGCAGCGGCAGACACCTCTTAAAGCGGCCACATGTGCAAGCGGATTTTCGTGGTGACAGACCTGCTCGCTCTGAGCACCAGTGCTGATTCAGCTGTGTGCAGGGGGCCCTAGGGACTTACAAGGAGACATTGTCTGAGTGAGGGCCGAAGGGAGATTTGCTCTGCACAGAAGTGCCAGCAGTATCCATTGTTCCCCATTGAGCCCTCCCCTCTCCCAGTGCTCCAGACACAGCGCCACCACAACCATGACATAATCAAACTGGATAACAGATGTTGCTCAGCCCAGATTTCCTGAAACTGACTCCCCCAACTCACAGCCCCACTGAAGCCACATCCAGATGTATTCTCAGCAAGTCAGGTGCTCCTTGCTGAGCAGCTCCTAGACTCGCACTGGTGGCAGCTAACTTTGGTTTCTGGTGTGGCCTTTTGAGGCAACTATAAGCACAGCATCTGTGGATTGCTTGCTAAATCTTAACAGATGGCCCTGGAAAGATAGAAGCTTGGACTAAACTTGGCATGCAGCTGAACCCCTCTCAGAACTGTGCCACTGGACATCTACTTCACAAATCCACACTAAGAAGACGGGGAGACCTAAGAACTTCACTTAGTACATAGAAACAGACACAGAAAGGCAGCCAAAATGGAAAGACAAAGAAGCAGAAACCACATGAAAGAACAGAACAGAGATCCAGATATAATGGAGTCAAGTAATCTAACAGATTCAGAGTTCAAAACACTAGTTATAAAGATGCTCAATGAACTTTTGGGAAGTGTAGATAAATTCAGTGAGAACTTCAACAAAGAGATAAAAAATATAAAAATGGAAATAAAAATTATAAAAGAGAACTAGTCTGAAATGGAGAACACACTATCTGAGATGAGAAGTATATTAAATGGAATTAACAAAGGAATAAACAAAGTGAATAAAGAAAAGGATCAAATGCCCTATCTAGAGGATGGGAAAGTCAAGGATACTCAATCAGAATGGCAAGAGATAAGATGCTAAGACTATAAAAATAATTTAAGGAGCATATGGGACACTATTAAGGGTTCACATATCCAACTAATAAGCATAACTAAAAAAAAATCAAGATGTTGAATAGGTGTTTGAAGAAATAATGATGAAAAACTTTCCTTACCTGGTGAAGAAAATGAACATAAAACCCCAGGAAGCTCAGAGAATCCCCAAAATCAGGGATCCAAAGAGGCCCACACCAAGACATATCATAATTAAAATACCAAAGGTTAAATACAAAGAAAGAATACTAAAAGCAGCAAGAGAAAAACAGATAGTTACCTACAAGGGAACACCCATAAGACTGGCAACTGATTTCGCAGAAGAAACTATGCAAGACAGAAGGGCTTGGCAAAAAATCTTCGATGTGATGAAGACCCAGAATACTTTATCAAACAAAGCTATCATTGAAAGCTGAAGGACAGATAAAGAATTTCCCAGACAAAAACAAGATAAAGGAATTTATCACCACCAAGTCAACCAGTATTACAGGAAATGTTGGAAGGACTTCTCTAAGGAAAAAAAGTGTCAAAAATAGGAATAAAGAATGGTAACAACTACATTCCTATCAATAAGTACCTTAAATGGAAAAGAATCAAGTGCTCCAACCAAAAGATAGAGTGGCTGAAAGGATAAGAAAACAAGACCCCTACATATGCTGCCTACAAGAGGCTCACTTCAGATTAAAAAACACACAGAGCCTAAAAAAAAGTGATGGAAAAAGATATTGCTTTGATGGACCTAGAAAGTATTTAAGTCAGACAGAGAAAGATAAACACTATTTGATTTCACTTATATGCCGAATCTAAGGAATAAAAAGAATAAACTAATCAAAAACAGACTCACAAATATAGAGGACAATCTGGTGATGGCCAAAGGGGAGAAGGGTTGGGAAGCTGGGAGAATGGGGTGAAGGGTTAAAGAAGTACAAATTAGTAGCAGATGGATGGTCATGGGGATGGGGAGCACGGCTTAGGGAATGCTGTTAGCATTAATACTTGGGCTAGGTGGAGGGTCAGGAGTTGGAAGAAGCAATTGGGAGTATCATTTTATGAACTATATAGATGTCTAACAATGTACAGGATACTTGAAATTAATTAAAATAAATTTTCTTAAAAAGGGCTGAGAGAAGTTAAGTAATTGCCCAAAAATATTCAACTAGTCAGTAGGTGACCCAAGATGGGAATCCTGGTGCATGTGACTCCACTTGACCACTCTACTAAATTCATTAGTCAAGACTATCAACGGAATCCACTCTTGGATGATGTATAGTTGCCTGAACATTACTGGAGCACAGAAAAAGTCATAGCAGCTAAGAATCATTAAAGGCTTACTTATTAAGGCCCTACCTACTTTACAAGTATTAGTTCATTTCATCCTTCCAGCACCAGGAGGTGGGGACTGTGGTTATCCCATTTTACACATGGCACAGAGAGGGACATTAATGGTAACTCTCAGACTCCAGATGTTGTCAAAGAAGACCTGGAAGAGGGCTTCCAAGATATATGAAGGCTTTTCAGTAAACAGTTTCTGAACTATCCAGGACAATACCAGTGAAGGTGCATCATCTCATCTCTATGGACTAGCTGGAGAACTTTCTCTAACTAGTGATCCATAACACAGGAGGCGCAGAAGACAGGATTTTCTGAAATCGATAGCAAGACTATAAAAATAATTAGATTCAATTTTTTTTTTAAGAAATCTGGCAGTCAGGTAAGGACATTTATCTTCAAGGAAGCTGAAGGATGAGTTATCTTTCATGCATTTTATTTAAGAGGCTTGAATCCAGATTTGTTGTTTTCCCCCTTTTGCATCAAAATCAAGAGCTCAGGTTGGAAGCACGGGCTGGGTAGTGGCGGGTGGGATTGACTCATGGTGCAGATGCCTCTGAGTAGGCTGCTTCTCCGGGTAGTGGCCCTCTGCTGCTGAGCCAGTGCCAGGGGCCAGTGGGAACCTGGTTGCAGCAAGTCCCTCCAGCCACTGGGGAAATGAACTTGAAGCAGCATCAAGCCCATTTCCCAGCTTTCTCACACCCATAAGTGCCTCTCGCCACGGGGCTCCCTGCATGATGCGGAGTGGAGCTGATTCCAGAAACCCGATGTCAGCCCCAGCTCTGCACCATTTGCTCGTGTGGCTCCTACAAGTCACAACTCTTCTCTAAACCCCAGTGTCTTTACTTCCCCGGGAGGAGCTGTGGCTGGCTGTGTAGGGAAGCACTCAAGAGCAGGGACTCTGGTACCAAACTGGGAACAAACTTGCCTTTGTCACCATCTGTATAAGGTAGACACACTATTTAAACTCGCCCAGCCTCATATGTCTCTTCTGTAAAATGGGAGAACAAAAATACCTCCTAGGGTTTGGGGGAGAATTAAATAGGATAAGGCATAAGCACTTAACACAGTGCTGAGTGCAAAGTAAGGCCTTAATCAATGTCAGACACTGGTATTTCTTTGTGCTTGACTGCCTTATTGTTCTTTGTTAAGGCAGAGGGAAGCCATCTAATGCCATCATGGAAACTTAAAGTCACCTCTGGGTCACAGTTTATGGCCTCTGTTGCTCAAAAGTACAATTATAAAACAAACTAAAACTGAAAGAAAAGACAAACCTTTCTTCAAAAGAGGTTCCAGAGTGATTGATTGACAATTATCTTCCTATTTACTTTTGTTGTTTCCTTAATTCCAAAGTAGTCACATTAATACCCACCGAGGTGCAGGGAGACTCATCCTCTTGCCTGAGTCACCTGGGAAACCACTTGAGAAATTAACCTTGCCATTTTCTTTTCAAATTTTCTCATAAGCCAACTAAACATAAGTCTTTCAGTTTCATAAAATATATTATTGGAGTTAATTATTGAGTAATGAGATGTCAATAATAAATGGAATTAAAACGTTTCTACAACTAATTCTTCCAAAGTCATAAATATTTTAAAATTTTGTTTTTACAAAAACCAAACTTAAACTGTAGGTGTTTATGCCTAAAAGTTGTGTTATGAGAGAGACAGAGAGACTTGTTTGCTGAGTAAAGTCTTCATTACATTCCAACATGGATTAGACTAAAACTTTATTTAAACAGGAATGAGAGCATTATAGATTTAAGGCCAGAAATGGCTTTTAGCCATACATAAAAGAGATAAGGAAATAGGGGTCCAGAGGCTGCACTGTCTCAAGTTTTCCTACCGGCCCCACTATTCACTGCTGGGCACACCCTGGTACAACGAGTATTTATTGAATGTTTATTATGTGACAGGTATTATCTGACACAAAATTGTGAACAAAAACAGACGTGATCCCCACTCTCCTTGGAAAAACAGATGTTGATCAAATAATCACAAATCAGCCTAAATTTATAACTACTTCAAGTGCTACAAAGAAGAGGTATACAATAAAATGAGAACCTGAGAGAAAAAAATTGATGATTTGGGGACTTGTTAGGGAGGGCTTCCCAGAGGAGGTGATATATGAGCTCAGACCTGAAGAATGAGTAGAAGATAACCAGGCAAAGGAGAGCTGGAAGTATGAGTAAGGGGACCAAGTTAGAAGTAGCTGGTTGTAGGGAGAGAGAGAGACAGAGAGAGATTCCCTTTCTTAAACCTCACCAGGGAGGAGCTCAGTCAGATCTTTTATTTCAGTAAGACTAATGAAGAACAGAGAATGAGAAAGAAATCAAGGCCACACTCAACAGTAACAGGAAGGGCAGAATAAAACGCCAGCCTCTGGGTTCATGGTTCAAAATCCTTCTCTGTGGCTTGAGCTATAAAATAGGAGTGAATACATTCAGTCTCCTCACTACAGGAAGCTTTGCTATTTTGGGGAGACATGTGCCAGGCACTGATCTAGGTTTCAGGAAAATAACAATGAAGGGCCAGTTTAGAGTCCCTAAAACTAGAGGAAATCAGCGGCGTTAGTACAGTGTTGTAAGGACTGTGACAGTGGCAGGGTGCTTTGGAGCAGAGAGGGAGGATGCTAGGCAAAGGTTCTCTGTATCCCAACAACCTCTTCTTGATCTCTTTTGCCCACCTCTCTTCCATTACCCAGTCTCCTGAAGCTTCCTCCAGCTGCTACAACTCCCGTGTCACATTGCAGTTACAGTCAGCCCACGCCCAGAAGGGACACTTGTATTCCTCACAGTGATTATTTTGCTCATGCTGGGTAGTCTTCTCAATAGAATCCCCCATTGCCAAGAGCCAGATCTGTTTCCTTTTTATTGCTCATCAAGGCCTTGATGGGTAAACTCAACCCTGTTCTCAAGTGTCTAACACAGTACTTGGAACATAGTAGGAAATCAGAAAAAGCTTGTTTAATAAATATATGTCAATCATGACTCATAATGAAACAGAATATTTTAAGAACTCTTGTGGATGAAATCAACTCTTCCCTTTCTGAGACTGTGGGTTCTTTTATGTTTTGTTGTGCTTTAGTGATGTAAAGATGGTATAATGGGTTTGGCAATAAATCAATGCTAAGTGTTACCTTCCCCTGTTTCTATGTCTCTTCCAAGTCCCGAAGTAATTCTTGCATTTCACAGTCTATTCTCTGAGCTTCTAAGGCATGTAGTGCATTATTCTGATGACCATAGACCATGAATATTCTGGGAGAGTTTGGAGTTCTAATATCCGGTAGCACTGTCTCCATCAAAAAACGTTACCAAATCATACCAAATAACACATAAAACATAAAATAGCACTAATATATAGCAAAAGCAGTGCCACTCTTGCTACTCAAAGTTCATGTTGTTTCTACAATGACTCACTGCAAAAAATGCTTGTTTTGCATTTTGCTTTTCAACTATTTTTTTTTAATAAAAACAAAATCCACTTCAATTTTCTTTTGGTTAGTGTAAAAGCGAAGTGTCCTAATGAGAACTTTCAAGAAGTGGAGGATTCCTGTATGTCCACATAATGGAATATTATTCAACTATGAAAAAGAATTGAAGTGCTATTATGTGCTACAACCTTAATGAACCTGAAAAACATGCTAAGTAAAAGAAGCCAGGTACAAAAACCATTTATTACATGATTCTATTTTTATGAAATATCCAGAATAGATAAATCCATAGAGACAGAAAGGAAATTAGTGGTTGCCAGGAGCTGGGGCAAGGGAGACATGGGGAGTGGCAGCTTAATGGGTATGGGATTTCTTTTGGAGCTAATAAAAAATGTTCAAAACTTAGTGGTGAAGGTTGCACAACATTGTGACTATTTGAAAAACCCCTTTAAAATGGTTACACCAGTAAATTTTATGTTGTATGAGTATTTTAACACAAAAAGGAACAAAAACAACAAAAAAGAGAAAACGAAAAGGCACACACACACATAACCCTTTCAAATAAGTTGGTTAATGTAAGTGAGGGATTGGGGAATTTAGACGGTTGAAAGTGAAGGAAAAATGAAGAGAGGGGAGTTGAAAAGCGAATATCTCTAATAACAATAAGACACGTTTACACACCCAGCTGTGGCACCCCCCACTTCTCTTCCCAGAGTTAAAAAACAAGTCCTTCCAGGCTATCAGAGAGGGACGGTGAAATGGGCAGGGATTAGGACTCAGCGACAGTCACTGTGAAGACAGAACCAAAGCTGGTTACGGAAACGGTTTTGTTATGCTGTGTTGTTATAACTGAGTATTGTCTTGGATCAAATTCACGGGATCAAATTCACGGTGGACAAGAATCTCTGCATCATCTCTCCGTGCCAGGCATTGTACCCCGCGTGCTCTGTCTTTATTGCCTCTGAGGTCCCACTCCGCACACAGAAACTCAGTGGGATGGGACCTCCAAGAACTGACTTTAATCTTGACCACAGTTAGATGTGCGGTGACTAGGCTCCTGGGATCATGTCCGAGGGCCGGTGCTGTCCACTCCCTTCTGCCCCTTTCCAGCTGGAGGGCCTCAGGGAAGTCACTTAACTCTCTCCATTTCAATTTCCTCAGCTAGAAGCGATAACATTCACCCAGTCAGTCATAGGTTTATTGGGAGGCACACACGAGATAAAGCCTGTGAAGTTAATTAGACGCCAGATACAGGTGAAGACAGCGCGTTTTAAGAGCCGGTTAAGGGCACAGGTTTCTGCGTCACGCAACCAGTTTCTCTGGCCGGGAGACCGTGGACAGGCGACTTAACCACCCTGAGCTCCAGGTTTCTCCTTCTCGGTGAAGGGGGCCAGTGGCACCGTGGTCAGAAGTGGCTGTGAGGTTCTGAGACGGTGGGCGCCAAGCAAGCAGCACGGAGCTGGGGCAGAGTGACAGATAAAGGATGCGACTGCAAGTCACCGCGGGCCCTGGAAGGGACTGCGGGGAAGCACGCGCGTCCGCGAGGCCTCCACGCGCCCCGTGCTGGTGCCCGTCGCGTTTCGCACGATTCCGACGGCGACTGTCGTGGACCCCGCCCAGCGGCTGCGGCCCCCGCGGAGCTGCGCGACGCGGATGCGGCCGGCGGGAGGGGCGCGGCGGGGCGGGGCGCACCGACTGGGGCGCCCCCTGCCCTTCCCACGCTGAGCTGTCCAGACTCCTCTCAGAGCTGCGGACCGGCTTCGCGGAGCTCTGTGTCCTCCGCCCCCTCACCTCCCAAGACCCGTGTTCTTCACAGTACTCTGAGATGCTTTACACCTTTGGCCAGCTCGCTGTAAATGATTCTTTCGTCTTGGGAATTCTAGTAACAAGACGGCTTGCTGTCTCCGTTTTACAGAACACGAGCCAATCAATAATTACTGGCTCTGTCCAGGTCTGCTGAGAAGGAGAGAGGTGTACTAAACATTGAGAGGATGTAGACACAGCGCTCAAGGAGCTTATGATAAAAAGGTTAAAAGGAGAGGAGTCTAAAAGTTACCAGGCTTCTTGGGAGTGTGTAGCATGGATGGATACTCTGCAGGAAGCACTGAGATTTCAAGAGTTTCTGATAAGAGGGTTTTCTTGTGGTTTTTTGGTTTGTTTGTGTTTTTCTTTCCTTTCTTCCTCCCTCCCTCCCTCCCTCCCTCCCTCCCTTCCTTCCTTCCTTCCTTCCTTCTTTCCTTCCTTCCTTCCTTCCTTCCTTCCTTTCTATTTTTGTAGCCAAGGAAGGAAAAATAGAGCTTCCTGAATCTTAATTGTAGGATCCTAGAATCTACAATTATGCCACTGGATCTAATAGAAAAAAAGGGAAAATGAAAGCATGAGTTGGTGTTTCTGGTTTTTGAAATTCTTTGTAGGACACTAGCTTTACACTAAAAAGGGAGCGCCCTTAGGATAAGAGTGAAGCATAGTGTGGGCAAAGAATCAGAGCCCCCAAAGGCAGGGTCTCATGAACCAAAGGACATACATAAGATACGGGCAGGGAGCCTGGAGCTTGGAGTGAGAAGGGAACTTTCACGATTTCTCAGTGTGTTGCCTGGGGAATGTCACATAATCACTCTGAACCTCAATTTCTTGGTCCATGAAATAGAAATGATAATAGCCACCCTGCTTGCTTTACTGCATTGTCGAAAGAACCAAATGAAGTTTGTGAACAATAAAACAACATGCATATAATGAGTAGAATATGATATAATATGGATGATAATGTTATGCTCAAAAAGCCAGTTACTCTGGAAAGTTAGTTTGTAATGAAAAAAAAAAAGATTCAGAATGAGAGCGATTGTAAAGGCCATGGGATATTTAAAAACAGATTGGTGACATCGCAGTGATAACAGAAGGGCACTGTTGAGGGGAAGGTGCCAAGAAATGGAAGGAATAACTGGGACCTGGACAGAAAGTTCGGCAGTGGTTACAGGGGAGGAGGTGTTACCAGGCCCCACAGCAGGAAGCTGGAAGCTTTGTTCACTGACAGGCTGAGAAATGAGGTTGGAGAACAGCTTATGGTGTGTTTTCTTTGAGTCACTGTGTCTTCCATAGTGAAGGTCACATGCAAAAGCCAGAGCCAGAATCAGACAATGACAGCTGAGGCTCGAACTGTGTTCAAGAACCTGTGAAGATGCACTGGGCTGGGAGGACCAGGATGGTGAAATGAGTTGGACACTCTAGGCAAGTTCGGAGCCCAGCAGGAGGCTGTGGGAGGGGGTCAGAATGAGCACTTAGATGTCTGGGCAGAGGAGGCTGACAGCAGGTGTAAGTACCCACCACAGGGATGGGGTGGGAGGCCAAGAAGACCAGTACAGAAGGAGCCGGAGTCCTAAGCGGGGTGGCAAGGATGCTACTCAGCCAGGAAGGAAAGCTGGCCGACCCCCTGGAACAGGACCAGAGCCGCAGGGCACAGGGAGGGGTGTGGGGTGATCTCTAGGAGTGAGACTGTGAGGACTGTGTTTAGGTCTTGCTGCTCCAGAGAGCGGTTAGGGACAGCAGATTCCTCGAGAATGGGAACTATGTCTTATTCCTCTCTGTAGTTTTACTGCCCAGTGAAGTGCATGGTGTTCAGAAGATAGTCAGTGTTTGATGGAATAAACCAACCTATGAACAACAAATGAATAAGACCAAAATCAAAATACCCAATACATTTTGAATTTTTTCCTCTTTTTGTTGGCTTCTGACAGCCTTTGGCTTTCGAGTGTCAGACAGCTAAAGTGGACCGCACGCTCACTGTCCCTCCTGAGGTCTCCAGGCCGTCTAGCACGTCTCTGGCCTCCTTTTCTTCTCTTTATATTGTGTCTGCTCTGAAGATGGCTGTGTTGCATCGAATGGCTTATTTCTGTGGCAGCTTGTCCCTTTGTTTTGTCACGCTCAACCTGCCCCTAGTTACCAGGCACTGCCATACCGTACCTTATTCAGATCCCAGCCGTGTTTACATCTGTCCTGATACAGAAAGTCTTCCATCAAGAGAACATCGTCTTCTCAGGAATTAACTTTAAAAAAAATGCCCTTAAACACATTATGGCATGATTTTTTTCAACTAGAAATATCAAATTTCTCTACAACTCCCTTGCCAAAAAACAAGTTTTCTTGTCAGCTGTTTTCATTGACTCTCTTCAAAACTTTTTCCTCCACAAATATTGTAAGCCAGCCCTGGAAAGAATCTCCAGGAGAAGCATTTGGTTCCCAAAATAAAGTCTGGCCTGTAAACATTCACCAGCTTCTGTGGACTCTGCTCCCTGCTAGTCTCTGTCCTGATCGGACTGCCAGCAGACTCACCCTCAAAACTGAAGATCTGAACGTTATGGCAAGAAAATGTAGGCACTAGAGTCACGATGCACATTTAATTTTATTTTACTGTGTCGTTTGTATTAAATGATCCGTTTGTGTTTTTAAAGCTCCCGACATGGTTTTCATCACGTTAATAAAAAAGAAACTATCTGACCCATTCTTAGACTTTGTCTTGCTCCATTCCCAGAGTGTGTCTTGACCATAGTCCCTTTCTCAGCTATAAACCTGTGACACTTCTAGAAAACACTCGGCTAGAACCCACTGATGCCAGTGGAGGGTCATCTTGTCTTTTCTTTTCAAGTGGATGTTCACATTGGCTGACAGAACTGTCTGCCACACAATTGTCCCTTGTAGCCAGTGTGAATAGGCTTATCCTTGTCCAGCAGCTGGTCCTGTCGTCACTTGGGGCCCTTTGCTACCACTCCTTGCCTTCCAGCAAAACCTCGCATTGATTCCCGTGTTTGGTGTCTCTCATTTGCGAGGCCTCTCGTGGCTCAGCACGGCGTATTGCTGAGGTCTTCCTTCAGATCCTTCATTGGTGCTCCGCGCACCTCTACGTGGCAGCTCATTTTCGTGGCTGAAGGCATTGCATCCACATTCCTTAGAACCACTTTTCTCTAACCCGTACATCAAAAATCCAATTTTGGTTTCTCTTGCCCATTTTATGCCTGCATTTAGAGCTAAAGTGCACCAGAGGATATGTAAAGTCCATCCTAACTATGCAGCTATACTAGGACCAACTCGCAAAAGATATTGTCTACGGAGCTGGGTTTGCATAGTATGCGTGGACTAAATCATGTGGACGGAAGTCTTTGTTGGTTGTTCACTGTGCTGGGTTGAATTGTGCCCCACACTCTCCCTACAAAATGTGTTCAAGTCTTAATCCCTTGTACCAGTGAAATAAGGTCTTTGCAAATGTAATTAAATTAAGGCGAGGTCACACCAGATTAGGGTGAGCCCTAATCCAACCACCGCCCCGTTCTTAGAAGAAGAGAGGATATTAGCCACAGAAGGAAGATTGCCGTCTGAAGATGAGGGAAGAAATTGAAGTTAAGCTGCCATAAACCATGGAATGCATGAGATTGCCAGCAATCTCCAGAAGGTAGAAGAGACAAGAAATGATTATGTTCTAGAGATTTTGGAAGAAGCACAGCCCTTCTGACACCTTGAACTCAGCTTCTAGCCTCCAGAACTGTGAGGGCATGCATTTTGGTTATAGCAGTGCTTAGAAACCAGTACATTCACCAACTAGAAAACTAGATAGAGGTGAGCAGTTTAAATCTCTAAAATTTTGTCCTACCTCCAATGTTCAACACCCTCACAGGAAAAATAGAAAATTTTCTCAGCATGTTTCTTGGATGATAACACTTTCTGTACTTTTGGGTGTGAGAAAAAAAATGGCAAGCTTCTTCCTCCCCATACTATCCATAATGTGTTGGACACGTGTATCCGAGATGCTACCTAAATATTTCCAGCTCCTCCTGAAGTACAAATGCCTGAGACCATGAGGAGAGGTTACCTGAGAGCCCCTGGCTCTGTTGCACTCCCCTCACACCCAGCTAGTGAATCAAACATAACTGAGTTGATTTATTAATCTGTGAGGGCAGCAGGCAACTGGGGGTTGAATGTGGTTAAGTAATGAGAATTATAAATGGCCATTGTAAATTCTATTTCAAGAAAAGTTCTGAACAAAGCACTTTTAAAATTATCTTTTGTTTTGTTTTTGGAGAAGGAGTTCTAGAGCTGGGAGGCTGAAGTAGGGGTGGACGTAAATGCAGTGATTTGGTAGGAAAATGATGGTAGCAGTCAACACAGGAATAAAAGGGAGAGCTAAGGGATATGCAGGAATAGAGTTGGATGGGTGTTGGCTGGAAGCTGGCTTCTGAGCTGAGAAAATCTGGAAAATATTTGGGTCACTGACTGTGGTGGAGAATTGGTCTTTGAGATCAAGAAGGGCAAGAAAGGGGGGATGAGGATGAAGATCTATCAGATTCACAGGCTACTTGAGCAGGGGAGAGCTTGCAAAGCCACTGTGAGTGCCACATTTTACAGAAGAGGAACTGAGGTCCCGAGAAGTGAAGCTAGTCGACCACAGTTCCATGGCTTGCCAAGGACAGAGCCAAAATCATAATCCTGTACTCTTTCCAAATTAGAAATCAAGAATGGGGAAAAGTGGGAGAGTTTAGACCTAAGGATGTAGATTTTGTAGAAACCCACTTTATAGCTGATAACACATTTTCCAGAGGAGACCTTATGGGACAGAGGCCACATACCACAAACTCATGGTTTGACATCTACTCTACTTCTTTAGACTGATACTTGGATTTATTTTTAACAATTAAAGACTAGGGAAGTTCTCATAAAAATCTGGATGTCCGGCTACTTGGAAAAGTCAGTTTGTCTGTGAGAAACTGGTAAGAGCCTCACCCCTTTCAGATGGGGCAGGCAAGGCTGCGTGGCCTCCTCTACCAGGCCAGCTTCACCATTTATCTGCGTGGCCCCTCTGAGCTCTGGAGTTTGCAGCCCCTGGGAGGAGGGAAAAAGGGAGAGCCCCTGAGCCTGGGGCCAAAAGTTGGGTTTGTAAAAGCCAGCCAAGGGACCCAGAGACAAGCAGGGCCAGAGAGCCCAGGTCACAGAAGCAAAGGTCTTGACCAAAAAAAATTCAGGGACAGAGTTTTCATCTATTTTTAGATAAAGTAACAGGATGTGGAAACCAAAAAAAAAAAAAAAAAAAAGAGGTCAGTTCTCCAGTACTGCACAATGGTAATGACTTATGCAAAACATCCTCTTTCCTATTTTTAACTAGATCACAGAAGCTTCGTCAGAGGACTTGCTGCTGACTAATCCTGTGGAGGTACCTTTCTCTGAATTGCATAAATGCCATCTACACAGGCTACAGAACATTTAAGAAGGAACAAAAAAACAAACCTGTGAAAACTGCTGCACACAGGGCATTCTCACAAACAGTGTTCTGAGTGGGCCCCAGGTGTTCTCGACCACAGCTTTCTGGACAGTGTCTAGAATTTCATGGCTGAATGATGCAGGTGCTCAAAGAGAAATCATTTGTTCAAGTTGAATGAACGATCTCATGATATTTTTGTGCTCCAGAGTGAGGACTGGATTCTAGTGTAGGTAACATGGAAGAATAGGCCAATTTTTCAGCAAAACTATTTTCTAGTTATATAAATATCTATTATACTGTGTAAATAATATGTGTATATAATAATTAATGTATGTATGATATATATGTATATATATATATTAGTTTTTATTTATGGAAGGCAACACTGTTTTTCCATTTACAATAATGTTATAAAGTTTCCCTTTAGAATGAACTTATTTAAGTAAAAGTGCTGAGTTGATTTAAAGAACATTTAAGTAAATGAGAGAGCATGACTTATGTCAATATGATGGAAAATTAGGGAGGCTGTGCCTGAGCGACTAGAGTCAGTGTGGCGTCTGCCCACGCTGTCTTGCGGATCCCTCAGGCACCTCAGGAAAGGCCAGGTGGACGAAAGCAGGCTTCGAGCCACCTGCCTCCATTTCAGGCAGAGCAACTGGGTCTTTGCTGGGAACTGGTGATCTAAAGAGTGAATTGGAGGAAGGAGTGTGCTGCTTAAGAGGATAGTAGTTAATAAGTTTGAAAATTAACCCACAATTGATCAAGAAATTGAGGAACAGAGAATTTAAATGGCATCTCCCAGTTCTCACATGGACGTTGTGACAGAGCCAGGACATGGCCCCATGCTCAGAACTTCCGCCCATGCTCTTCCCACCGTGCTCACTTTCTGGGGAGGCAGGACTTGGGTAGGGCCTTGAAGGACAGGAGAAAGTAAATGGGGACACAAGCTGGGGAGGTGCTTTGCTAATGGGAAGGGGGCCAGGAGAGGCAGGGTGTGAGGAGAACTCGGGTGACTCTTCCAGGGGTCAAGTGGAAAGAGAGTTTGACTAACAGTAGGGTTTAGGCAGAGAATAAGGGAGAAATAGGCAGGGGTCAGATTAAAGGGGAGCTCGAATGCCCGCTGGGTGGAATGCTGACTTACCAGGACGTGTGGATCCAGATCTCTGAGGTGGGAAGGACATGTGGAAACAGTGCTCTGGAAGGTGGGGGTGGGGCGGAGTGACTATGTTAAATATCACTTTCAGAATATACCGTGCGCGAGGTACTTGAACTCTCAGTGACTTGGTTTCCTCGTCTATACAACAGCAATAACATCGGAACTTCCCTCATGAGATTATGGTAAAGATTAATGGAAGTAATACACCAAAAACAGTGTCTGGTACTTCTACAAAGGACTGAATTGTGTCAAGAGAGGGAAGTGCCTGGGCTAATCCAGTTAGTAGCAGAGCTGGAATTAGAAGTCAGTTCCCATTTGTAATTCAATACTTTCTTTCTTTCATTGCATCGTGTTTGGAAACAATGTATTATTTATTTCTTTTTTGTATGTATTAGCATTTCTACTTGCAAGACATAGCATTCTTGTCTCAGTGCAGACATACAATGGTTCCCTTTTGGAAAACAATTTTGATTAATTTCTTTCAGTCCCTAATTAATATATCACATTTAGAGGGAGTGCACGGCTCATTCTGAAGCAAGTCTTTTAATTTTCATGTCTTTAGCCACTGAGATCATAGCCTGACTTTAAACCACATGAAATCACCTATGACATTTAGAATTTAATAAGTATTCTGATTGCTTCTTTGTGTCTGTGGAAAAAAATAACGTTTATTTTGACCAAATGTTATCTTTTCCCTTTTTCATCAAATAAATCATACTTATGACCCAAGAGCTTCTGTTGTTTTTATGATTCATTGATCAACCATGAAAGAACAAACAAATCAAATGCTGAAATTTGGGTGAGAGCCTATTGGGGATTCTCTCTAGGAGACTGCAGTCTCCCAAAGAATCACAGACTGTAAGAGACATGGCAGCCTCCTCAGACACTCTGTATCCCAATTCTTTCATCTTTATAGATGAGAAAATTAAGCTCAGAAAGGTGAAGTGACTTTTGCAAAGTCGTTCAGCTGGTTGGTGGAACAGAGGGATTTTGGACCCACTTTTTTTTCTGACTTTGAGTCCTCATTGCATCATGTCCTGAATCAACTCATGGATTTCTAAAAAGTTTTCCTGCATTGTCAGGCAGGCCAAATTCAGCTTGCTACTTGTTTTTGCAAATAAAGTTTAACTGGAACACAATAATGCTCCTTTATTTACTTTTCGTCTGTGGTTGCTTTCTCACTATAGTGGCAGAGGTGAGTAGTTGCAACAGAGATCATGTACCTGCAAAGCCTGAAATAATTACTATTTGTCCCTTCCAGAATAAGTTTGCCAATGCCCACTATGTAACAAGCATGATCGAAATTCTTTTTTGTTTCTACTCTTTTTTTATCAGACTATATTGTCAAAGTTTAAGAAAATGGGGTTTGGGCAGGGAACAGTGGCTAAGGAGAAAGGAGAAAGAGCTAACATTTTTATCTAAGTTGAGAAAACCTAAGATGTATCATCTCAATTCTCAAAAAGATGCTATTAAATCGCTATTTTAAGCCCCATTTGGTAAATGAGAAAACTGATGCTTAGAGAGGTAAAAGCTGAGTTGCCTGAGTTGATGTCACTAATAATTAGCAGATCTAGGGTTTGAATCCGGTGTTCCTCATTCCAAAAATCTGTTCTTTCTACTATACCACATGATTGTCATAGTCAAGGTTAAATTCTACTTTTTTAAATATCCTGTCCCCTATATTGAAATAGTTTAATTGAAAAATAATATTTGGCACCAAATCATGTTTGATAGATAGTTAACTACTGGTTAAAATGATCTAATTCATGAAGCCATCATCGGTTTTGTTTTTATTTGGGTATTCGTTTACCCAAGTGGTGAAATTAGACTGCAGAAGATGAGAATAGTAGTTTTTAACAATTAGCATTTTGTACTATGGATTAATAGCTCTTTCAGCATCAGATAGAATGGAAGTCCCGTGTGTATGCCCACACAACTAATTACACATAGATATCATGTAGATGTGGGTTGTTTTTTTAAAAAATCAACAATCTCTCCTTTTCAAGCCTTGCTACAATTCTCTAAAGCAGCAGTTACCAAATTTGCCTAATCATCTCAGTTAACTGTGAAGTCCCTTAGAATACAGATTCCCAGAACCCTCCCCAGCTCTCTAGTCAGAATCTGGGTTTAGAGTTGAGAATCTGTAACTTTTTTTTTTTTTAACCTTTGAAGGTGACTCTGATGATCAGCCAGCTTTGGAAACCACGGCTCTGAGTGATGAGCGGAGGGACGCCTGCCTCTTTGTCTCAGTCTTGCCTGGTCCTCCTGTGTGTCCTCCTAGCCTGTCCTCTTCCTCGGTCCCATGCTGTGGCTGGTGGGCACACTGTTCCTTGTTTTTGCTGAATGAGTCTGGCGGCAGGGGCCCCTCACACACCCCAGTGTTTTCTCTGCATTCAGTAAAGTAGTGTCAACACTTTCTGCCTTAATTGTAGTTATGTGGCTAGTTATGCTTTTATGTCTATCATTGCCTTTTTCACTTCCCATTTGCATTTGCACAAAGACCTCAAATGACAAATCCATTGATTTCCTCTGCTTTCTCACTACAAAGATGAGGTTTAGAAACACCAAAAATTTAGATGGTAAAAGGCTATTATCTCCTGTACCCTTTTATTTATCTTCCTTTCCTTTCCTGATTTTCAAATGTCATTGCAACCATTAGTGATTAAAACCAAAAGGGACCTTTAACCCTGAAAGTTAGGTGGTCTCTGCCATCCATTAATGTAAATCTTTCCTCTCCACTGTGTGGTGGTTTTGCCAGTATAATACAGCAAGCTTTTATATATATATATATGGAACACACATTCATTTTTTATAACAACTTCCTCTCTCTTCTGCAATATAAATTAAATAATTGACCTCAATGGTCTTTCTCACTATTATTTACTTTGAGTGAGAAAGCTAGATCTTACTCCCTTAGGATAAGGTTTGTTTACTTTTTCTCTCAGGTGATATAGACAAATATACATGGTGTGTGAACACTTCAACATATCCCATATTATAAGTAGAATTGAATAGGTTCTAACAGAGAAAGCAGCAGACATAAAACCTAAAAAGAAGAAAGACAATGTTTAACATTCCAAGTAGAACAATGAAAGAGATCTATTACAAAGATGGTGTTTGGAATTACTGTATCTTTCTGACAGCGATGAACACAGCTAACAACAAATATGGAGTCATTGAGGACATTGGAATGATGCTTGAAAGACCCTCACAAAATACGGCCACCAAGTTGCAATTCATGAAATGAGAAATAATGACTTTGACTCTAATGCGATTTACTTTTATAAGCCATTAAAATTAGAAGTGGAAAAGGAAGCTCTAGTTACATTGCCTTGGGTAGTATTTTTCTGCCTCTAAAATATTAACAGTACATTTCACCATAGATGTCTCAAGAAATTTAACTAAATAGTTCATTTAAACCTAAGTAGATAAGCTGCAATTAAATAAGCTTTTAACATCCCAAGTTAGACTGGCCATAATGAGCAAACTAAATCTTGTTTTCAAGATCAAAATTGCCTTTTGTGATAGCACCTCCTTTTCAGGCTGTCGTCTCAATAGAAAAAAAGCTTACCTAACAGATAAAGACAGCAAGACACTCTCCAAAAGTCTCGTGAACTGTCCAAAGTCACCGTCCATTGGAAGCAGAAGGGATTAAGCTGCTTTCGAAAATAGTTTCAATTTCAAAAAAGTTAAGATCCCTTTGCTGACACCTCTAGTGCCCTTCTCCTAGAGAGGAGAGGCAAACTGGGCATTCGTGGCAGGCGAAGGCAGAGAACTGGGGCATGGTTTCCTAAAAGATGCCACCTATTGTTACTGCTATCCATACATCTGTCTGTCTTCCTCACCTGACTGGAAGCATGCCGAAGGCAGAGACCACGTGAGGTGTCTGGGCATCTCAGATACTTCTTATGTGCCCTGTCCAAATGTTTGCTGTAGATACTAATGATGTCGTTAGATAGATAAGCAAGTTAGTTAATTTGTAGAATTTAGAAAGGCAAAAGCCTCCTATTCTCTCCAAAAATTGAGCAATTGATTCTTTGCTTTACTTAATATGAAACAGATCCCTTAGGAGAAATAAACGCAAAATGATTACAAAAATTCACATTTTGTATCTGTTTATTAAAATATAATTTGTTGATTTAGAAAACACAATAAAAAATCAAATCGTCAGAATATTTAAATAAACCAAAACTGCATATTCACCTTCTCTGATCCTTTTTTGGTTGAAAGTCATGCCAATTATATCAGCTTTTACCAGAATACAGTTTGTAGAACATGCCCTACGTGATGATAATAGATATTACAGGTAACATTGTTTCATGATTTAGTCAATTTAAGGAAATTCTGGGTGAAACGAAGATAAAAGAAATTTCTTTGTTATAGGGTTTCTCAAAGGTTTTGAATTACACCAACATGCTTTACGAATCTTCAAGGCTGGAAAGCAGATGGTATAGATTTACTAACATCAGATAACTCGTTTTATGGAACAAATGGTCTGAGGAACTCACTTTGGGAAATGCTGAGTCAGATTCATTTCTAATAGAGACTCCTTCTGTGAGAGAAATTTCACTGAAGACCTGACCCGAAAGACTTGCAGTTCTGTTGAATTCCTGGAGTGGTGGTTTTCATTCCTGGCTGCACATCAGAATCACCCAGGAGCTTCAAACATGCCAGTGCCCAGGCCCCATCTCAGACCACCTAAGCCGGGGACTCAGGGTGAGATTTTTGATCTATAAATGGAAATGATAATAATACCTTGCTCACAGGGCTGTTTTGAAACATAAATGAGATAGTATGTATAAAATGCCTATTCTGGTGCTTAAAACAAAGTTTAGTCTTCGTAAAGATGTTTCTTTCTGGGGATAGTATAGAATTCCAATTAAGAAATGTAGACGATATAAAAATAAAAAATCACTATTTGATTGCCATGGTTTGGCATCCAATCTAATTTTAAAATGTGCAGAGGACCTGAACAGACATTTCTCTCAAGAAGACATACAAATGGCCAACAAATATATGAAAGGATGCTCAACATCTCTCGCTATTAGGAAAATGCAAATCAAAACCACAATGAGATATTATCTCACACCTGTTAGAATAGCTATAATCAACAGGACAAGTAATAACAAATGTTGGAGAGGATGCAGAAAAAAACGAACTTCATCAACTGCTGGTGGGACTGCAAATTGGTACGGCCACTATGGAAAACAGTATGGAGGTTGCTCAAAAAACTAAGAATTGATCTACCAAAAGATCCAGCAAACCCTCTACTGGGTATTTACCCCCAAGACTTGAAAACCCATATCTGAAAAGATATTTGCACACTGATGTTCATAGTAGCATTACTCAGTGGGCACGACATGGAAGCAACTGAAGTGTCCTACAATAGATGATTGGCTAAAGAAGCTGTGGTACATATGTACAATGAAATATTACTCAGTCATAAGAAGAGATGAAATACTGCCATGTGTGACAACATAGATAGACCTGGAAATAATAACGCTAAGCAAAATAAGCCAGACAGAAAAAGTTGAAAACCACATGGTATCACTTATATGGGGGATATAAACCCAAAAGTAACAAACAAACATGACAAACAAACAGAGACTAATGTACATGGACAATGAATTAGTGGTTACCAGAGGGTGGGGGAGGTAGATGGGGTAAAAGGGGTCAAATATGTGGTGACAGTAAGAAATCTAACTATGGACAATGAATGTACAATGAAATATATATATGACTTACTGTTGAATTGTACACTTAAAATTTACTGTATTTTGTTAACCAATGTCACCATAATAAATTAAAAATAATAAATAAATAAATAATAAGAAAAAAAATGTCAAGATCATGAAAGAAAAATAAAGACTGAAGAATTTTCCCTGATTGGACCAGACCAAGGAACCATGAAAACTGAATGTAATGTGTAAACCTAGATTGGATCAGAGACCAGAAAAGGAATTTTATTGGAACAATTGGTAAAAATTTAATAAACTCTGTACATACATTTTTCAATGTTATTTACTTGGTTTTAAAAGACATGAAGGACCTATAATTCTGTGCTATGGTTAAGTACGATGTTAACATTTGGGGGTGATAGGGGAGGAGTAACAGAACTCCACTATTTTGCAACCTTTTCATAAGTCTGAAAAGTTTGCAAAATGAAAGTTAAAAAAAAATAATGTTTCTTTATTTCTTCCCCATTCTGGGACTTCAGAGATAATAGAATCAATATTCAAGGGGTTTTTTTTTTTTCACCTTACTTTTAGGATGTAGGGGAGATATAGTATATAGTGATATAGTGAAAAAAAAGCCCAAGATGGGCATTTTAACAAACATTTCAATTGGTTTTGATAAATGTTGTTCCTAAATAAATATAGTTAGAGAATTTGGTAGAAAAGAAAAAACAAAAGAAATTCAGGAAAGTAGGGGGTAAGAGTAGAGTGCTGGTGGAAAGAAATTAGAAGCTGCTAGAGATGGGTTTTGGAAACGGTTTTAAATAAGGGGCCAGGAGAAGGAGAGACAGCTGTGAGCACAGGGAGTAGCTGTGAGAGGTACTGAGGAGGGCAGAGAAGAGACAGAGGGGTTTAACAATATTTTGCTGGCATTCTATTTTTATGTTCTCCTTGGCATTTGCTTGTGAGTCTTTGATTTTTCTATTTTTTTTTGAATATTACTCTATGCTGAGACTTATCTTCAAAGGGCTTAGGTACAGTCCTGTGACATTGTGACAACGTCTAGATCATGAGCCTTGTTTAGAAGACAGATGGCATCACCATTTACCTAGAGCTCTTCGGCCTTATGAAGAAAAGTGGTTTGGCCCTGCAAACTCAAACCCTGGAAGCACCATGCAATACAGTTCTCTGTATAGTATTAACTATAATACAGTTGTTGGGCATATGAGTGGCCATCAACAAAAGTGCTGAAGACAGTTGCTGGTGCGACATGGCCGAGGAGCCACTTGGGGTCTCTCATGGTTGGCCTTCATTTGTAGTGTCCATTTGTTTCTTCCTAATTGTTTTCAGGACTGGAAGCCAGAAATGAATCTGAAGGAACAAAAAGGTAAATAAAGGAGCATCAGATTTATTTTAAATGCCTTTGACATAAACTTTTTCTCCTGAAGCTACTAGTATTGAGAAAAATTGCCAAAGACTTTGAAATGGTCAGAAAAGTTTATCCTTGTGGGGTTATCTTAGTCTTTCATTGTCAATCAGCTATTTTCCAATTGTGTGCATTGTAGATAGCTGATGCAATGATGGAAATGATTCTTGTCCATGAACTTGCAAAGAAATTTTCCTTTTTAGGATACAATTGATCCTTCCATCTACCCTTGTGAAAGAAGTCAGTTTTGCATTTATTAAGCAAATTCATTTTTATATTCCTGATGGACTCTATATGAATGGACTTTGAATTACTCTTTGAGTTGACTGGAATTTCTTATTCTTTTAAGTTAAATAAAATCTTTGACAAGCGTTCTTTTTATGTATGTTACCATGTATATCCATAAATATATACATATATCAAGTGTATGTATGTATGTATGTATATCTGTATATCTATATATAGATATATAGATATATGTATATTTTAATTCTTTGGAGTTTGCTGTAGTAGATATTTCCCTCTGTGTTATTTATTTATCCTTGACCTGGTAAAGTATTTCTAATTGGGCATTGTCCTTTGTTTGGTATTTCTTTTTAAATTTTTCGATTACAGTTGACATTCAATATTATTTTATATTGGTTTCAGGAGTACACCATAGTGGTTAGACATTTATATAACTTATGAAGTAAGTCCCCCTGATAAATCTAGTAACCATCTAACAGCACACGTAGTTATTACAACTTTATTGACTTTATTCCCTATGCTGTACTTTACATCCCTGTGACTATTTTGTAACTGTCAATTTGTACTTCTTAATCCCTTCCTTTAATAGTCATTATAGAGGGCCTTCCCAGTAGCATCTCTACAATATGACTAAACATACTCACTTGAAATCAGTGTTTTCAAGGTCATCTTGTAGAATCTTCTAGACCAGCATTCAAAATCACAAAGCTAAGAACTGTGGCCATGCACATTTGCCAATTTCCCCTGCCACCCCTCATGTCCCATCTATTGCAGAAGATATAACACTAATAATATGAAGTTAAAGAATGCTTTGAAATTCCATGTTCCCTTCAGACTCAAAATTTCCTTAATTACAGGTAATACCCCCATCTTTGCCTTACCTTTGTAAAGTACAGACTCAGTTCCCTTTTTCCTTCTCCCACCGACTGCTTTGATCTTTTCTCCAGGAGCTTCGCATGTAGGTATTGGATGCGCTTCCTCTGCACGTCTGGATAGAAGGATGCTGACACCAGCATTTTAAGTTGCATCAAGAAGGAAGACAACAGTCCTAGTATTACTAGTATCACAAGAATAATACTGAGGGGAATCCAGGTCTCAGACAGAAGGAGTTTGGGTTTAGGGATGCAGTCAGGTTCAAACAGAGATATATTAAAGGAAGAGTTATGGATGATGTTTTGAGCTCCTTGCTCCTAAAATGAAAGAAGAAAATTATCAAGATCTATGACATTTTGTACTCACTCCTTAATTTTCTTTATACTGCCCTGGAACACATAGCATTGATTCTAAAATATGCAGGGACCTTTGGCTGAAGGAGCGCTCAAGGCTCACTTTGTGTGCTGTGATAGGGTACAGGCGAAGAGGTGAGACTTATCTGTAGTTCTTGCACTGTTTTCCAAAGTGTATTTGTGGAAATATAGATTTCCCTGAGGGAAAGGTATCAGATAAGTTTGTCTACTTGTCCCTTCTTTGGAGAGTCACGATGCTCACGAGACTATTGAAGGCTCTGAGAAGAAGGCAGAGAAATGTGTTTCACTTCAGCCAGTGGTTTTCCTAACAAATTTGATCACATAACCCATATTTATGGACCACCTGTTTCTATACTTTAGAGCATGTAGAACTAATTAAAAGTGGTTTTAGCTCAACTGGGGGTGAAGTGTTTTTAGAGCATAGCTCCTTAAGACTCAGTCGTATTTTTCCCATCAGACCACAAAGTCGCAAAGATGTGGAGAAATTACGTTCCAAGTCAATTTTCTAGAGCTTGTGGGGAAGGGGAGTTATTCTTAGTGTAAGAATACTAAGAATAGTATTTACTGAAGATGGCTCTAAAATCTTATTTTTTTAGAGGTCTCAAAAGAGGACATTTTCTTATCTCTTGGATGCTCAGGAGGGGTACATTCTTCCTGCCTGAAGGCAAGAGAACAGATCAGTTGCCCTCAGCAAACTGGCACAGAAAGCAGAAGGTGACATTGAGCCACCCAGCCAAGCCACCCACAAGAGAAGTGTGTGCTGATTCAGCTCTTTCTTTTCCCTGACCTGAGAAAGTCATTTAATCTCTCAGTGGATTTGTTTTCTAATTTGGTAGAACAGGAATTAATGGACCAGATCCTGCCTGTGCATAAACTACTCCTAGTGTAAATTAAGCACCTTGGGGATGGAGCATTAACCTTATAGACTGGAGTACTTAATAAGTTATGATCACCCCAGTGCCCCAGAGCCCTGGGGCCAGGAAAAGTAAATGACTTCTGAGAAAGAACCCAGCCACACCCAGAGAACACCATGTACCTTGGATCTACCGAAATACCTGTGGAGAATCTGGTAATCCCAAACCAAGGACCTCTATATGAATGCCAAGTGAAATCTAATTTCCCCAGCACTGTGGCTAAGCAACGAAAGGCATTCGTGTTGCCTCTCCTTTTCTCTTATTAAGATAGTTTGCCTACAATTAAATCAGGAGATTTCGATCCCCAGAGCAAAGGCATGCACTCTTTTAAATGTTATTGAAGAAACAAACGCGTTGATTGAGTCAGTGATGAGAAATCCTGCAATAAGAAAGCAGCGGGGGGCTGGTCTGGGGAGAAGTTATTTAGTCTAGGAGTCTAATTGGAGATTTTGCAGTTGGGAGTCAGGGCTTCGTAAAGGTTGAGGCAACATTTTTGTACAGGCCCAGTGGAGGGTGATGCAGAAGACAAATGAAGTCTCTCAAAATCCAGAGCAATACGCTAAACAGTACCTTGATGTTTTAAAACGTGTTTACCTCTCTCAGGTAAACGATTTGCAAAGTTACAGCACTGAGTAATGGATGGGAGAGGTGCTTTGGTACCAGACAGTACTGAAAAGTTAACGTGGACAAACCCTGTGCACACAGTAAGTGCTCGACATGTAGCAACTGTGGCTCTTTTTACTGCTCGTGATGTCCGCCCATCCAGCTAGCTCAATTGGGGTCATTTCTTATCTTTCTTTTTTTTATTTACGATCCTATTAAAGTGGGAGAGTAATGCTTGCAAAACCTTAGGCTGATGTTTCTCTTCCTGCTTGACTTCTTTACAAATCTCAGCAGTGGAGCGACTGGGAGCCTCCAGGCACATCCTGGGGTAAGGGCAGGAGGACCTGAGAGAAGCTCCCACAGCAGTCCTGTACGCACACGTGTTCCAGCACCCACTGTCCTGCTGTCCTCGTGAGTGTGCATGGCAGCCTCCCAGCCCCCCACACCCAGGACGTGAGACCCTCGATGGCAGCCATCAGGGTCAGGACTTCTGTGCATCCCCAGGACTCAGCAACCCCCAAAAATGCATCTGTCAAGACGTTGTCACTGAAAAGTTTCTGGGCCTTTTTTGAAAAGAACTTACTTTTTTTCTGCTTCTGAATATAACTGAGAATTCACAAAACAGGCATGAGTGTTGGCCGAGAGAAATAAATGAGAAAGAACAAAACGAAAGAAAGAGAGAGAGAGAGAGAGAGAGAGAGAGAGAGAGAGAGAGAGAGAGAGAGAGAGAGAGAGAGAGAGAGAAAGAAAGAAAGAAAGAAAGAAAGAAAGAAAGAAAGAAAGAAAGAAAGAAAGAAAGAAAGAAAGAAAAGAAAGAAAAAGAAAGAGAGAGAGAGAGAGAGAGAGAGAGAGAAAGAAAGAAAGAAAGAAAGAAAGAAAGAAAGAAAGAAAGAAAGAAAGAAAGAAAGAAAGAAAGAAAGAAAGGAAAGAAAGAAAGGAAAGAAAGAAAGAAAGAAAGGAAAGAAGAGGGAGAACTGAGAAAGGAAAATTAAAAAAGAGAAGCAGGAGGAAAAGGTTGGGGAGGGGAGGAGAGATGCTCTTCCACACGCTGCCCCCCAGGATCCAGCATGTCTGAGAATCTGGTTCAACTTCCATTCGAAGCATGGCTTCCATTTCCACTCTGCTGAGGTATCTACAGCAACAGTGTTCTTGTAATTAGCTGAACTCTTCAGGGGAAGCAGAGTGCTCAGAGTAATCAACTCTGAGAAGCAGCCCAAAATTAGGAGGGGCAGGAGTCTGGACAGACTTGCTGAGCCAGAAGAAAAGGGGAGGGAAGGTGTGGATGAAGCAGGAGGATTCTCACCTGAGAGACAGAGAAAAAGAGAAAGTGGGCTTCAAAGGAGGGTTTGCGGACAGTCAGCTCCCTCTAAGATTTTCCCAGCAACCAGTGCAACCTATAGTAGCTCAATAAAAAGAAGGGAAATCAGAATTGTGGAAAGAGATGTTAGGGCTAGTACACTCCAGCATGCATCTCACGCATGTGCATACACACACACACACTCTACACACACACACACTACACACACACACACTCACATACTACACACACACACACATGCACACACACCTAGCTCAGCTTCACAATCTCTGTGCTCAAAAATAAGACAAGTATCTGACAGTATCCAAATCCTCTGAAATGTCCACATAATCACAAATTTCCACAGGGAAAAATGGAAAAGAGAAAAAGATGGGCTACATGAACACCATGGTCTCCTCCGCTGGGGCATGATGCTGAGAGAATCGAGAACAGAGGAGAGAAAGCAGATTCCCCAAGACTCAGGAGGCACAAGCTCAGGGCAACACACTGTCTTAGCTAAAAATTTTCACGGGTCCGTCTGATGGCACCGTTCTTTGGGGGACGTAGAGCAGTGGTCCTCCATCTGGGCTACACATTAGAATTACTCGGGAGTTTTTACAAGTCTCTCATCCAGGCCTCCACACCCCCCGCCACACCCCCACCCTCACCCCTGGTCTGGTTAGATCCAGGGCGCCAGAGCGAAACACTGTTGGTTCCCTTGTTTGCTTGTTCAGCTCCCGTAATGACAGTGAGCAGCCACCCTGCCAGCCGCTGGCCTAGGGGGTCTTGCCTTCCAGAACCTGAGAACCCTGGGTTTCTCCAAGTGTGGCCTATGATCCACCTATTCTGAAATCACATAAAGTGCTTGTTGAAAGTGCCCTCCTGTTTAAAACAGAGTCTCTGTAGATCGAAGCCTAAGGTTCTGTACCCACCCCAGAAATTCTTAATACACACTGAGGGTTGAAACCACTGACCAAGAGTGTAGCTGGTTCCATTTTTTCATGAGTGCTGTCAGGCACTAGCATCCATGTACTCTCTGGTCACTTAGGGACCCTTTTTCAATGACCATTCTCTTAAACATGGCGCTGGTGCATTGGGAGCCCTCTTGTGTTTGATAAGGAATGAAGATGCCAAGAAAAATGTTCTCACGCAGAGAAGGCACTCAAGCCTGCTCTCACAAGTCTGGGGAGAGAGGGAGTCAGGCCCTGCACCTTCATGCCCAGTACTCCTGCCTGAGAATCACTTCACGTTCCACGTCAGAGACCCCACTCCCGCATTTCAGGGTCTGTTAACTGAGGCTGCTTAAACACGACCCTTCAAAGATGTAAGATTCTAATCCCCCAAACCCGTGAATGTGGTTTTACTTGGATAAAAAGGGACTTTGCAGATGTGCCTCAGTTAAGGACCTTGAGATGGAGAAATTATCCTGGATTATCCTGGCGAACCCTGACGCAATCACACGCACCCTGTAGGAGGGAGCCAGAGAGAGATTTACGCACGCTGGGAGGAGGCGATGTGAAGGCAGAAACAAAGATGGAGTGACACAGCCACAGCCACAGAGGCCAAGAGCCACCTGAAGGTGGACAAAGCAAGGGGCAGCTCCTCCCCTGGAGTCTGCCGAGAGTGTGGCTCTGCCAACACCACCTTGGTTTCAGCCCAGGGATACTGACTTCAGACCTCTTGCCCCCAGGGCTATAAAAAAATGCATTTCTGTTATTTTATGCCACCCAGTTTGTTACAATAATTTGTTACAGTGGCCAAAAGGAACTAACACAGTGACCAAAAATTTTCAGAACGGTGCACTGCCACATCGGGACTTCAGGTCAACCACCGTTTGTTGGGCTCCTTCTCCGTGCTAGGCACTGTAGCTCCTCAGTGGGTAAGACACGGCCCTGCCTTGGGAGGGCCACGGCCCCTCACAGGAGGGACCAGCAGACATCGGGACACGCCGCCCCAGGTGCCTGCGAGCGCTCACCTCCCTGTGCAGTTTCAAGCGAACCTCCAGCGCTGGCAAGCTTTGAAAATGTTTGCTCACTGAGAAAATGAGCCGATACAGCAGAAAATCAATGGCAACAAACAGCACCCAGAGGTAGAGATGGGTAAGTACGGGGAGGAAAAACAGGCCCAGGTTCTTTCTTTCTTTAGGAGTCATCCAAAAAGACGGGATGACGACATACTTCTTCCTTTCCCTCTTATTCAGCGGGAGGACGCAGGGCCTGTGTCGATGCCTCTCCCTTTCGTCGAACTGAACGAATTGTCTGGTGATGTAGACGTTTTCGAACTTCCAACCGCAAGGGTCCAGGTATCGCTTCAGGAAGAGGCCAGTGCCAAACAGCACCAGCAAGAGCCCCGTGAGAGCAAGCAGCTGCTGGCCCAGCGAGGACAGCGCCTTGGTCGCCGTCACCGTCCGGTACAAGACCCCCAGGACTTTGCCTTTGGTGTCATTTAGCTGTGCCTCCAAGGCGTGGCTGGGACTTACAAGAGAGACCTCCAGTGTCTGGTTCCAAGAAACAAGGTCGTCAAGTAGACTTAGGTGAGTGCCGAGGCCATAAATCCACTGAAGTGCTTCGATATACCTTTTCAAAAGCGGAAAATGTATGGAAAAGCTCTTTGCCCTCAGGTTGCAGGTCATACTGTCCAGGAGACCTCTAAAGTTGTGAAAGATATTTTCCATGTGTCCAAAGATCACTACCCCTGTGCCGGCTGCAATCAGGGCATTCCTGCCTTCACGCAGACCACAGGAGAGGAAGAAGAGAAGCACGAAACACCGCGCGTGCTTGGAACAGCACAGGAGAACGCACATGGTCACCCACGAGGTGGCAAAGACTATGAATGGGGACAGGAGCCAGGAGAAGGCCACCGAGAGGAGGCCTGCTGAAATGACAGCAACGGAACAGCACGCTCCCACATGTTGCATAAAGTGCATCCATCCAGAACCTCTTGGTGACACATACGTCTCCCAAAGACTTAGGAAGATATCGCTGACTGAGGTCCAGACACCCATGTTCCCTGTGTCCCTGGAAAAGGAAAAGAGACCAGGGTCAGACATGGCTTTGGAAACGTCCCCTCACTTTGTAGAGGGCATGGAAGAGACTGACTGCAGAAAAAGGCCATAATTCTTTACCCTTCTCAGTCTCTGCAACCCCTTGCAATGTGACTTTACAGCTCCTCCCATCAAGAGGCGAGAGAAATAGAATCTAGTAAGAGGTGGGATCTATCTTTCCCATCCTTGAATTTGGGATGTCTTTGGCCAATAGAATGTGGCAGAAGTGACACTGTGCCGACCCTAAGTCTATGATTCACTCCAGCCTCTCTTTTGGAAACTCGCTACTACCTTTATTAACAAGTTCAGGTATATCAGTCTCTTATTGCTGTTGTAGCAGATTCCCACAAGCTTGCTGGCTTATGGAAACACATATTTATTCTCTTACAGTTCTGGAGGTCAGCATGGGCTCAGAGGGCTGCATTCCTTCTGAAGGCTACAGGGGAGAACCCATTTCCTTGCCTTTTCCAGCTTCTAGAGGCTCATGGACTCCCCTCCATTTCAAAGTGAGCAATGATGCATCTTCTTTTCTCTCTGGCCTCTCCTGCCATTCTTATATCTTCTCTCCATGACTCTAATTCTCCTTCCTCTCTCTTACAAGGACCCCTGTCATTATATTGGGCCCCCTCAGATAATCCATGGAAATTTCCATCTCGTGGTCCATACGCACATATGCAGAGTAGTCCCTTTTACTATAGGTAACGTATTCACAGGTTCTTGGCATTGAGGCATGGACATCCGAGGCGGCGGGGGACATTATTCAGCCTGTCATATCCAGGTTGGGCTGCTAGATGACAAGGGACACATGCATCAACTCAGCCAATAGCCAGCCAACTGCCAGACATATGAAAGAGACCACCCTAGACAGCCAGCCCCCAGCCAGCCCACCAGCTGATCACAGATACTTGAGGGATAATAAGTGTTTATTTATTTTAATGCCACTGAACTCAGTGCTGCTTTGTTAGGCAGCGACTGTTACTTGATAAAAGCAACAATGCTGTATCATGTGTCTTCAAAATTGAAACAAACCCTAAGCTGATGGACAGGCTGCAATTTCAATAAGCTGAATTATGTAAGATCAATTTTTGATCGTCCTCTATTTTCCTGTGCTTTAATTTTACAGACCAGAAAGCATATCAAGAGCATCCGAAGAGAAGCGTGGCATTGGGTGGAGGCCGCTGTGTCTCTGTTCTGTAAACACCGCGTCGTCCCCCTCCTCCCTCTCCCCTCCCAGTGTGGTCCTCCCCTGAGACTCTTACAAGGAAAACAAGAATATTTTGTCACCGAGTTAATTATCTCTTCTTTTCCCCAAATCTAGCATAATTAAAATGAAGGTGTTATAGGACTGCTACCGCCCTGTCAGTCACGCAGATTTAGGTCTGTGAATCACTCAGAGTTAGGTCTGTGATGAACTTGGGTTCACTTAGAATAATATAAAACAAACTTGAGATGTTCTCTCTTGACTGACATAAAAATATCTAATGAGCATTATGCCATATGTATGGGATTTCAACGAAGACACTGATCAATTTTAAAACACTCTCAATAAATCTCTTCTGCCATCAGATATTATGGGACTGGATATATGGGGAGCTTAATACCGTTCGAGCCAGTGGGTCACACTCACAATGTTAGAAAGGCGTCCAGTGTTAGCTAGAGGGCATGGACTGAGCAAGCTGAGGCGAGGAAATGATTCTCTTCCTGGGTTCAGGCTGAATGAGGTTAATGAAGGACAGAAATGGGATGGTGAAGTGGGCAGGTTGGAAATAAACCTGTGGACATTTCTCCAGCAATAATATGGAGGGTCCACAGTTCGTGCCACATACTCTGAATGGAAATGCTCAGAACAGAAAAGACACGTGGGGAGAAATTAAGCATTGAAGAAAGGTCTTTACCATGTCAGACTGGCCTTATCTGAGATTCAGGAAGCTCAGAGAAGGCCCTTACTCTGTCAGGAGGAAAAGGGAATCACAATAGTCATCAGAACCGGGACTGGCAAGAGAACACGGTGCTTGTTTCCTGTAAGCCTGCTTCCGTTCGGAATCGGAGGTTGGCGTGAAGATTGGCAGTGTACCCGTGTACTGACCCCACTCCCACGCCTCTTTGGCCCCTGGAAGTCACTGATGAGCCCTGTGCTCCTGAAGCATCCCCGGCATTGCCTGCTTCGCTACATGGGCGGGCGGGGGGCTTGAACAGTCAGCGGGGAAGAGGGCAGGAGCGGGGGGCAGGCAGACGCCTAGAACCAGAGCAGGTCATGTCCCCATTCGCTTTCTTTCTCATGGCTTTGGATTTGACCCCAGACCATTATTTGACTAAGAGATGCACTGATAAGTATCAATTGTGTCTTCTGTCCTGGACACGTCACATAAAGCATTTCCCTGTAGCCTCTGGAAACAGTACTCTGCGTTTCCCACAGCGGACACTGAGGCTCCGAGCTCTCACTGGCATGTGTCAGTGATCACACAGACTGTAAGTAGTATAGTGCGATTCAGACCTGATCTCTGACTTCTGGCCAGCTCCCTGTCCCCTGCATTGTGCCCAGATTCCATAACTCTGGGTCATGTGACAGGATGCTCAATTCACTGTCTATCTGCTGGAAACATATCACACTTTCTGCCAGTGACTGTTCAAGAACTGACCTGTATATCACAAACTCATTTCTAGCTGCTCATTTTTTCCCCCTGCATCAAAATAGTTGACCCTATAAGAATATGTCTCAAGTGAGCAGATTTTTTTTCTAAAGCAAATCAGAAATCTCAGCTGTTTCATTTTTTTTTCTAACATCCTTTATGAGGCACCATTTTGCTTGCTTCCTGAAAAATTAATAATATACGTTTTGGATTCATTTTCCCCTGCTCTTGTACGGTGTGTTCTTAATACAGATATTTCTCTGAAAGTAAGAGACAGATTTGTGAACACATTAAAATTTTAACATTCAGCTATGAAATCTAATATCAATTAAATAAGATATATGACTGTAATTTTGTCCTGTAAGAGGCACATGCTTTCTTAACAAGCATCAGATCTAATATTATCCCCTTTAGTTTTGTGCTGAAAACAGCATGTCACCAAAAGACACCAAAACTTTCCACAGTGAGAGGACAATGTATTCTCTCCTACGTTATTGCTCAAACCACAGAGGAGAGCTTTGGATGGTGAGCCCAGAGGCTGGTGTTCCGGTCTGCACTTCCTGTCACTGCTGAGTGTGGCCTTGATTTCTTCTCCAATCTGCTCCTCATTTTTCCTATTTGAATTAAAGACCGGCTCGAGCTCCTTTCTGGAGAGCGTAAGACGCCCTAGAGATAAGGTGCCCAGGAAATGTCCATTTCTTCTTGTTTCTTTGCTGCCACAGAATGTGGAGAACTTCCTTTCTCTGGAGATCATCAGGCAAAGATCGAGTGCCCCAAGGTGACGGGAGGCGTAGGGCCAGAGCTGGCTCGCACCCGCTTCCCAGCACCGATGTTCGCCTGTCGACGCTGGCTGCTGACTTCCGTCCCCTGGCTCCTGTGGGAGGTGCGGTCATTCTGCCCGTCTTTCTTCAGATGGCCCAATTCGTTCCTTCTAGGTAAATCAGTGAATCAGGATTTGGACAGGCTGGCTGTTTTCTTTCTCAAAGACTCTGTCAAGCAGATACTCAGATGCGTAAGTTTTATTTTTAGAGCTGGAAGAAATCTAATAGCTCACAGCTTCTCTCAAACTTGATATGTAATCGCTGGGAGAATCTGGTTACAATGTCCATTTTGATTCCAAAGGTCTAGCGTGGCACCGGAGATGTCACATTCCTAACACACTCCCAAGTGGCGCCTTTGTGCTCGTGGGAGGAGCAGGCACTGGGGAGCAAGCTCTAGAAGCCAGCACTGCCCATTGGCACCTTCTGTGATGAGGGCATTGTCTTGGATCTGTGCTGTCTGCTCTGATCCACGATACGAGTCCATCCAGCACTTGAAACGGGGCTGGTGCAACTGAGGAGCTGAATTTCAACTGTCTTTGGTTTTAATTAACTTAAATTTAAATAATCACATGTAGCTGGTGTCTGTGACTGACACCCAGTCAGCTGGTTTCCACAGAGGAGGAACTAAAACCCCAAAGAGGCTGAGGGACTCCCGGAGGTCACCGGCCCTGGAGGCGGAGCTGAGAGCGAGGCCCAGGTTTCCCCCAGACAGCGACATGCTTCCCAGCACGACAGCGTCTCGGCTCTGACCTCTCATGACCCCACTTCCACATCTTTACCAGGGTTCCTGAGTAATGGAGCTAAACTTCCCTTCAGGCACCACAAAATACACAGAGAAGTGGATGCCCCATAGCTGTGCCGCAGTCCAAGAACTAGCTAAGTAGTAATAATAAAGACAGTCATCTAGTTGCTAACCAAGTACCTGGCAACTGTTTTAGCATCAAATGTACACATTCTTAATCTTCACAGCAGCTATGTGTTATATCTATACAGTTTGGAGGAGGAAACTGAAGCTCAGAGAGCTTAAATAACTTGCCTAAGGTCACACAGAGAACAAGTGAAAGAACCAGGATTCTAATCCGTGTTTAGGTGACACTGAGGGTTTAAGATGGGCAGCTTCTCAAACTCTCTTTAACACAATCTTCAAAGAGTAGCTTCTAAATTTGGTTGAAATCTATTCCCAGGGTTCCACTCAGGTGTGCATCCTGAAACGCAGATCCAACAATGCCAGTACAAGATTTCCCGCATCGTCCTCTGCCTCTGGCATCCTCCATCTCCGCTGCCTGCACAGCCCCTGAGCCCTCCAAAGCTGACTGCAGGGCTCCACCCTGGTGTCTGGTCCATCCTGGTCTCAGATCCAGGCTGCAGAGTCTCAACTGAGCCACCTGCCCCAGGATGATGAGAGGTACTTTCAGTGTTGGCCCCAACTCCACTGAGCTGGAGATCAGGGTCAAGGCTCTTTCTGTGCTGGAAAATCAGAGCAATGTAGGCAGCATCCAGCATTTCAAATGCCTGCAGGGGTCGGACAGGCACCGAAAAGAGTGAAGGAAATCAGGAGATTCAGCTGCTTCTTGGGAGCGAGAAGTGTGGGGTGATGCGCAGTGGAAATCCTGTGCCCCAGTTTCAGCTCCAGGAGTAGCAGCCCCAGCCATGCAAATTTTCTTCTGGGCTCTATAGAGACAAGGCTGTATAATTTTCTGATTTTTTTCCAAGAGAAGCCAGAAATCCATATACCTCTCATGATTTTTTTTTACGTAGGCTCAAATTATTTTTAAACACTCTGGTTGGCTGATTTTATCCACTGATTGTCAGTTTGCAACCCTTGGTCTTTGGGGAATCCTCACATTACTTTCTCCTATTCTCTCTGCTCTGCCTCTTTCCCCACCTTATCCTTCCTCTTCCCCACTTCTCTGAATTACCTTTCCCTCTTTTTATCCCCTGGGATATTTTTAAATCATGCTGTAGGCCAGGATTCAGTCTCATGAATAGAAGTTTTTCTCTATGCTTTGGGAATATTTCTTTCTTCCCAAAGATCTCTAACTATCTTATTCCCTCCTCTTGTGCTACTGCATTGAGCCCCTTTCTCTCTCTCTCCATTGCTTCTTCCGGCAGCTTATAAAAGGCTAACCTGATCCCTTTAACTTGCAATTTCTCTTTATTTTGCCTCCATTATCAGTAATTCTCATTGCCCGACTCAACATGCTTGTCTCTCCAGGATCAAGTACCTGTTTCTTGATTTAACCAACAGCCAAGAGTAATTACCACTTTCCTGCCTTCATCCCCAACTTACAGCTTGTACTGTACCCCTGTGGGGGGAACCACAGCTGAAGCCCACAGGAGAGTATCACGAGCCCCATGCCTCTTTCACTGGGTTAAAGTGATTTTCGTGTGGCTGGGTGGGAGGGAACAAGGAACGGAACAGGGCTGGTGATGAGGAGCCCCTAGTCCAAGTGGGGAGCCAAGCAGAGCCGCACAGTCTGTGTATCCAGCCTGAGCCCACACTTATTTGCTTTCACGCAGAGCTGAGATGTTGCCATGGGAAACAGAAGTGGCCAGGCTTCTCCATCAACCCTGCACACGCTAAGGGATGCTGGCTTTGAGGTGCACACGCAGTGGCTTCGATTGTGTTCCCTGTGGAGTATTAAATGTCAGTGGCAACGGCAAAAGCCTTGACATGGAGGGCATGGGCCCCAGCACCCACCCCACTTTGCTGGGGAGTCAAGGGGCCAATGTTCCAGAGCATTGTCCTTCGATCATCTCTTAAAATGCAAAGAACATATCTTTGCTTCAGATACAAGGCCCAGTCAGCAGCCATCACAAATGGGCCAAGAAATAGTAATTAGAGCCTCCAAACAATGAGCTTCTCCCTGTGCAGAAGCCAATGGCTTATGCTCAACAATCCCAGATACAGTTTGCAGACACCCTGGAGAGAAACAAAATTCAGACAATGATCCCCCTATTCGTTCTGTGCTCCTCAAACCAGCTCTGCTGATCTCCTGCAGGGACCTAGTCTGAACTCATCAGCCTCTCTCACTGTCTTTGGGACTTGATGGAAATCTCTTTTTAAAGGAAATTCGGGTGAAAAGTAGACTGGAATAGGAAAAATGTGCGCCAGAACTACAGGAGACACGTGGTCCAGCCTGCCTCTACCCACCATGGGCGGTGTGACCTTGCATAGGTTACTGCACCTCTAGGACCGCAGAGCCTTTGGGTGAGCCCCGTTCTAAGGTTCCTGTTGCCCAATAGTCTCTGAAATAAGGGCAACAAAGAACAGCAGAGCTGGCTCTGGATTTTGGCGTTTCACAGTAGTCCCATACCTGTAAGTGGGACAGAGGAAGAAAGCATTTCCTGTCTTATGCTCTTTTTCTTTCTTTCTTTTCTTAAAAAAAAAAAAAAAAACACTCTTGCAAACTTATGATTTGGTTCGGAACATTCTGTTCTCTCGGCCTGCCAAAATACATCCAGCAGGCACAGAGGCCTCGCTTTGAGGTGGAATGAATTCCTCATAACTTTGTTTTAATCATTCTTGCCTCGGGAAAGCCTGCAAATGCCTTTCTCTGTGAAAGCAATCTTCACACAAGAAAGGCGAGATTAATGAAAGCTACCAGGTAAACAGAAGAGCATTTACGCAACAATTCAGTCGGTCATTTGCGGCAGCCTCTTTGCAGCAGACGGGGCCAGCCTTGCTCCTCACCACCGCCCAGAGGCTTGGCTAACAGGGATTAATTCTTCAAAGTCTGAGAAAGGTTCAAGTCTACACAAGCTGCTCTGTTAAGAGGATAATCATGCCAAGGTCTTGCCTGAGATGAGGGTATGCAGATCCCTCAGGCCAGCATTAATAAAGCATTAACAAAGACTGCCTTTCTGATATGTCTGCACCTAGATGAACAGTCGGGAATAAAGCAGGGGATTGTTTACTCCAATTTATTCATATATATATATTTTTTTTTTTCTTTAAAAAGGTGCAAATTCAAAAATAAGATTGTTCTGAAGATTTACTTACAGGTTCCTCTCAGGTTCTTCTTTGTGTTCCAAAGGCTCTGAGTCTTGATATAGGACAGAGAAAAAGGAACCACAATGACAAGAGGGTCACATCACCATGAATCAACCTCTTTATTTCCCCTACATAGTGACTAAGTGATTTTATATTGACAATGGGGATAATCGATGCAAAGGATTTACATATTTTTTTTTCAGGTATAGATGTTCCAAAACTCAATTCTAGAAAGTAATGCAGATATTTTTTAACACCAGGGAGTACATTATGAAAACTGAGATGTTCTCTTTCCCTCTCTCCTTCTTTCCCCTCACTCTCATACTCCCTACCCCTCCCCCAGCAATGGGCAATGACAAACATTCGCCATCTTCACTCTCATCCATACCCGAAAAGGCAGGTTGTATAAAGGAGCCACCTCTGCACTGACCACCCAAGACAAGTGTAGTAGGCACCTGTGTTGTGCCGCCAGTCTTGCACGGGACTCTCCATCATAGTCCCTGAGCTTCCAAGTCGTGAGGACCAGCTTGTGTGGTTTCAGAGAGCTAAGAAGGCCTTTAAACCCACCTACAAAGTTGTTTTTCACTTTTTGATTGAGACCCATAATATAACTGCAGGAGTTTTTATCCTAAAATTCATGCTGAAATGCAAATATCCCTGAGAAGTGTTGATATAAAAAAAATACAAAATAAATAATTGTATAGAAGACCCCCTGAAAACTCATGTCAAACATCATAGTGAAGATATACAAATATCTGATGTTTAAGAGACATAGCTAGTGATCAAAAGGTGATAGAGATCCAGTGAATGTTGTGAGAAAATTAGCATTACGAAAAATATCGGTGCACATCTTTGGAGTGGGTTGAAGGGAGTGAGTACCGGGCAGGAAGCCAAGGAAGGAGTTAGGATCAGTGTATTAGTTCCCTCTGCACGACACTGTAATGGTGGATATATGTCACGATACATTTGTCCAAACTCACTGAATGTACAAAACTAAGTGATATATAATGTAAGCTATGGACTTTGGGTGATTATGATGTGTGAATATAGGTTCATTGATTATAACAGATTTTCCAATCTGGGGGGGTACATTTCTAGCAGGGGAGATGAGGGTATACGGGAACTCTGAACTCTGTACTTTCCATTCAATTTTACTGTGAACCTAAAACTGCTCTAAAAAATAAAACCTAGTTTTTAAACTTCTATTACATGATAATCCTTATTACTGAAAAATCATCATATGTATGGCTCTAGACACCAAAAGTTATAGCATGTCTTAACACCTTCTCCCTAAACTCCTTAGACTTGCAATCTCAAATCTCATTGATTCCTGAAACATGGGCTCTGCATATGGCGGAATAAGGTCGGAAATGCTTCTTTATCGCAGATGGAGGCAGTGATGGACCCAGTCCCAGGGTGTGGGCCAAGAAGCCTTCTCTGCAGAAAGTCAGGACCACAGTCTATGGAGCGGGCCAGACTGTGGCTAGTCAGGGACCCCTCCAAACAGCAGGCCATGAAGGCTCAGCCCAGGGGTCCACCCCTCCCATCGCTGATTCTTCACCAGCAAGAACCAGTTTGCTCCCCAGCACTGGTAATTCACTCTAGAGCAGGAGATCTGGGTTCAGAATGGAAAGTTCAGTTAGATAGAAAATGGAACTTTTAAAATAAATACATAAAACAGGAGAGGGGAAAAGCATTTGCTTTTGAGATTAAAACAATTTAATATGCTGTCTTCACACCATGGAGCAATAAATAGCACGAGGCGGCTCCTTATGTACTGAAATGGAATGATCTCCAAGAAATACTGATTAGAAGGGAAAAAAGGAGCAGAATATGTATTGTATGCACCGCTTGTGTAAAAAGAACATGTAAGCATATTATTTTCATCTATCTCGTCTCCAAAAGAATACACAAGAAACTAATGGTAGTTGTCCCTGAGAGGGACTTGGGGTGGGGGGCTAAAGGACAGGCTGAGAAGGGGAACTTTTCACTGCATTCCCTTGGTACATTTTGAATTTTGAACCGCATGTACTACTGCCTATTTAAAATGTAAATAACATAAAAACCTCAGCAATTATAATAATAGTCATAAAGTACAAAATTATAACTTAATATATTATACAATTAAACAAATATATTAAAGTTCTATGTTAATTATATAAATATATTTATATAAATATAGCCAATAACGTAACTATAAATAGAAAAATAAGTAAATAATAAATCAGATGGGCGGGCATTTGAAGCCAATTACTACTAGCGGTGTGGTCTTGGACAGTTGTTTACCCTTTCTGAGCCTCTGGGCACAATGACATCTATTATTGTCATGCCAATTAAGCTGTAAACTCAGGGCACAAGAAGCTGGTGGCTGGTGCACCATCAGCCCTGGGAGCCCCGGCCACCCCGCCATGGAGGGAATCTGGGCAGACCACCAGAGAATAAGAGACCAGGGCCCTCCTGGGGCGAGTTAAGCGTCCCTGGGACAGGAATTCCTGCTTTTGGAAGCAGTATGTGGCTGAGAGGCAGAGGCGACTTTGCAACTATGGCCCAAAAGCCTGAAATGACGCATTCGTGCCCCTCAAGGGCATTGTCAGTTCCTGGCCTCACCTTAGCCTATCCTCCTTTGGCGGTGAACGGGTAACACCTAGAACGTACACAGCCCCAGTCGCCTACCCAGACCGCGCTGCGAACGGCTTCCTGGCTGCGGCGAGCCATTGAGAAGCCAGAAAGGCCGCCAGGGGCCCTTCCCCGCCGCCCGATTTCCCTTCCCGCGGTCGCGCGCCTCCTGCCAGCGCGTGGTTGAAGAGTCAGCGCCTTCCTTGCAGTTCTTCATTCATTCTCAGGGAAGGAGAGGCGCCATGAATCATCTCGTGGGTCATCAGACAGGGAAGTGGCTTTTGATTGTGCGTAGCACTGGAGGACCAAAAACCCGAGTCACAGGGCGGGGCAAGGAGGCCGGGAGTGGAGAACTCCTGCCCCTTCCCCACTCCCACCCCGCCCCCAGCTCAGCTGGCTCCTGGGCCCGTTCAACGTCTCACTCGCTTGTAGAAATAAATTTCTATAAGGGGAAATAAATCGAAATAAAGATTTCAACATAAGATTGAAATAAAAGATGTCTTGTTTGTCATCTGGTCTCTGTGGGTGCCCCTCACCCCCAACTCAGGGAGAGTTGTTTACTAGCAACCACTAAATTGGTTTTTTTGTTGTTTTTGTTTTGTTTTGTTTTGTTTTGTTTTACAAATAGGCAGGGAGAAAAAAAAATGGAAATGTTTAAATTTAATTGTTCCTTCTCTGCAGGCATCACCCGCTCACTCAGACTGGCCTCTCTTAGTACCTTGAAAAGAGCCAGATGTAGAAGAAATATTACTTCAGCTTTCAAGATGGAAAAAAAAATCTAGCCAGGAGGCAGAGACTCTGGAAAATTACTAATAAATTGTTACTGCCTGCTATTAAAAGGATCGATAAGATAAGGCCAGCAATGACTGATGCGAGGGCCTTGTGCTTGCAGTGCTAATGGGGAGAGTGGCCCAGACAGCTGGGAGTGGTCTCTGGCTGGGGCAGCACCCGCCCATTCACCTTCAGCAGAACCTTGGGCAGCTTCATTCATCCTTGGAGATCAGCAGTTATTGATGGTGCTTATAAATAATGAAATCAAACAGCATGTGGGAGAATTCAGGTATCAGGGAAATTGCCTGACTGATGTCTGTAGTATTGGAAATGCCCCAATATGCCTCTTTTCTATGGTTTTATTTGTGATGCTCTCATGGGAAAGAGTTGGGGCAAGGGGTGCTGGTTCCATGTGAGGCCACCCCGAGACAGGAAGGAGCCGGGGTTTGCAGCTGGCTCAGCCTTCACTGCAACCCTGCCCAGCTCACCCCTCTCTTCCTTGAGAAATTCTCTTCTCTCTGTAGGCAGCCCTGAGGGAGGCCGTGTGGGCCCCACAGCCAGATGGACACTTGACAGACCAGTCTCTGCTGTGGGACCAACCCTTCCTCCAGCAGACAGACCTTCCAAGATCCAAGAAGATGAAGGCATGTTTCCAACAGCCTTACCTTTCAGTCACGCAAATCTCTGCCCATCTTCCCTCTTTTTTTTTTGGATGTCAACCATGCCAGCAGAGAGACCAGTGGTGGGATTCCAGGGGCCTCCAGGAGCCTTGTGAGCAGAACGTTCTGCCTGCTGTCCCCACCCACTTCGTTTCTTCCTTAGGATTCCCAGTCCTCAGAACCTCCATAAGCCTTGAGCAGACCACATCTTTCTGCCCACCATCCTCCCAACACATGGAAGTGTTTGTGTTCTCAGGAATCAGTGCAGGGAATCAGCTCCCCTGTAGAGAGCAAGGCCATTAGGCGATGGTCCATAAGCGGGCTGCAAAATGGGGGGCCAGGGCTGTGGAGGATGGGTGGGCAGGAAACTCCAGAATCTGGATGTGCCTGAAGATGAGCAATCTTTGGGCAAAGCAGCAGGACAAGCAAGTTATTTGTAGCGCCTTTGCCATTTCCTCTTCATCTGCTTTTTCCTGAATGCCCCTCAGTGCCTCTCTTTTCTAATAGGGGGAGCTCTGGATTCTGTTGCTATCTTTTCCCATGGATGCCTAGGCCAAGGGCAACTCCCTTCTCTTTGGCTCAGACTCAGACAAGCCCAGGGTCCTTTCAGTGCTGCCTCATACCCAGCCAGTTGCCATGATCACCACTCAGCCGGTTTAATAGCAAATCATTCAGCAGGCAGCAAAGGAGTACTGAGTGTGTGCAACGTCCTGAGCTGCAAGGCTCCCTATATTATCACGTGCTCACGTTCATCACGTAAACGACAGTTAATGGAGCCACCACTCTCCTTACTGTTCAGGGAGCATCCTGAGGATGCTTGAGGCCACATAGCACTCAAGTTCTGGAGCCTAGATCTGGCCCCAAAGTTGGACTGTATCCTCAATCCCTTACCCCTCCTCTTCTGTAGGGGCATAGGAAGATGATTCTCTTCAGAGGGGCTGTGAAACCTCCAGAATGACAGGACTATGACATAAGGGCCCAGACCTTTGACCTTAGCCAAGGTTGGCAGGCAGGTGACTTTGGGAAAACCAGGACCTGAGGAGACTGTGGCTGGAAAACAACCAATATCAAAGATTCTGGCAGCTTCTGAAATCATCTGGGGTAGCCTGGTCTGCTGGGAACAATACTGATGTACCCTTGATCTAGAGAAATTCAGCCTAAAACAGCCACTCCCCCGGCAGTGTAGCCAGGGCTTGAATAGAGAGAGAATCACACATAAAGGGCCTGGCCTCTTTGATGGGGGAGTCCAGGGCACAGAGGCCCTAGGAAAGGTTGAAGGCAGGGTGCACATGTGGAGGTCTGCCCTCTCCACAGCCTGAGTCCAGCCCTCAAGAGACCTGCACTTCTGGGATTTGCCGGACACCACTCAGCTTGTCAGAGGCCAAGTGCAGCCTACAGCCCTGGTGTGCCCACAGACCACCAGTCATTATTGCTACACGTGGAGGAACCACTGACTTAGGCAGCTGACAATGTGCCACAAAGCAAGTGAGGAAAACACAGAGGAGTGGTTGACAGCTGTGTGTCCTCCTGCCTGGGACCTCATTTGGTGGGGACAGAGGGTTTATCCACACATGCCCAGAAACGAAACCTCTGAGATAGTCAGCAGGGCACAAGCTCTGGTTTGATCCTGGGGACCCCTCGCCATGGGCAGAGGTACAGATTTGTGAGGTTGGGTCCCACATGGATAGAACTGGTGGCTGAGTATTTTAGGATGAGGCCTTGTCATCCAAACTTGGCCTGAAGGTGGCAGCTCATCCTGTGTCTCGAGAGATTGGGAATTTCCTTTGCTGAGAGGAAAGCCTTTCAAGTAGGCCAGCTTCTCTCCCCTGGACCATCTCCAACGTTTGGAGATTATGAAACAGCCTCACCTCTGTTTTCAGATATTTGCTGGTGGAATCATCTCCACACTCAGCAGTCTGCAGCCTGGAATGGCACAGAGCAGTCCCTGGCAAATGGGTCATCACCAAGGGGCCTCTGAGGCATTCATGCCCTTGGGAGTCAAGTCAAAGCGGATGTGAACCCCCACAGTGCCACTTGCTAGTCCAGTGATCGCGGCCCAGCGCATGAACCCCTCTGAAGATGAGAATCAAAATTCCAGTGACTTCCTCCCTTTTGCCTGCCTTCCTCACACAAGTCATAGCCAAATGGGTTGGAGGGATTAAAATGAAGCCTATGAAGGGATGGAAGCACCCACTGTCCAACACAATCCAATGTGTAGGTATCAGGTGGTTGGCATTTGGTGGATCCTGTATCCACCATCAACCATGTCACACCCTGTGCCACTGAGATGCAGGACACACCCTACTGGGCACGCTGGGAACTGCAGCTCCACTCTACGTCCAGGTAGCCCCAGGAGGGACTAACAACAGTAATAACAACTACCTGCTGCTTCTGACTGTGTGCCCAGCACTCTTCCAGGCAATTTACAACTATTAACTCTTCTAATGCTAGTAATGGTCCTGTATTGTTGGTACCCAGTTTTACAGATAATGAAAACAAGGCACAGAGAGGTTAAAGAATTGTCCAAGGTCACACAGCTCATGAGTGCCAGTTCTGAGATTCAAACCCAAGGGAATGTCAGGTCTAGAGAGTGCTTTTAAAGGCTAAACCGGAGTGTTTCTGAAAGATATAGTTGGCACCGCTGTTGTCGGAGGCCAGGTGCAGAGTTATGGAGGAGCAGTTTTTGGGGATTTGAATCTGTTCCACATACAGAGCACAGGGCTCTGTGACTCGGCCACCAGTTATATGCTCCAGAGCCCAGGTGGCAGCCAGGAGAGCCGAAGGGCAGCCCACTTCTGGGGCCAGGAAAGAAGAAGCCCTGGGGAGCTTGTTCCCAGGGTGTTGGGCCCCTTCAGTGACACCTGAGCTCTTTAATTCTGCTCCAAATCCTGAAATAGAACAGTGCAGGCCTCTGACGAAACAGCAGACCCTGGGGAGACTACGGCAGAATTAGAATAATGAATGCCTAATACCAGCCACAGTAGGAGCTACATAAACATTAGGATGGAAATTAAGTTAAAGAAAAGATGGCGAGATGGACTTTGGGGACTTTTTTTTTTATTCTATAGATTGCCTTTCAAATAGAAAATTAAACACTAAACATAAAAAGCAAATGTTCAAGGGAAGAGGGACTCTGCTTTCCTGCTGGCTTGTCTCTGAGGCCATTAATTGTGAAGCCTGTTGCCACCACCTAGATGTCCCTGGCCACCTTCTGTAGACACCCTCGGTGTGGGGGGGTGATAAGGGAACAGTCCTATATAACTAACCTTCAGCAGAGGGAATGGCAGTGGGGGCAGCCATAACGCCTCAGCTGAAACTATGAGAGCCACTAATTGCCGTGTGAGATGATCCCGGCTCTGACTGGGGCTTTTATGAACCTGCAGAATTCCCATGGACCTCAGGGCTGCAGCATCGTGTCCTCCCGCAGAGAAGCAGCAGCCATTGCGCTAATCTCGGTGTCCTCAGCCTGCTGTCACTTCCCTCCCCTACCTCGGTTCCTTCCCAGCGTCTTGCAGCCTAATTATTCCTGAGGTGGGGGTGGGGGTGCACACAGAGGTTAGACTCTCATAATTATATTAAGAGCTTTTGACAGGATCAACCTTTCTGTCTTCTATTTCTGTCCTGTTGAAATTTACTGTGCCCTGTTAATGGCTGAAAAAAATGCGAAGAGGAGGATTCATCAACCCTTTCTGGAAACAGGGGAGACAGCGGAGTGTGGTGTGTGCCCAGCACTTGTATCCACGGGGAAATTTATGGCTTGTTCTCTTGACTGATAGGAAGACTGCCCAGACTCGGGGGCAGGGGATGCTAATCCATGTTGTCTCAAACAGAGTTAAACTCAATTGCATTAAATTGTATGCTAATATCAAATCACAAGGCTGAAAGTAACCCTCATAGGGTATCTGCCTACCCTCCCACGCCCCCGTCTTATCTCATGGACCAGTCTGTCCTTGCACCCCTGCTCCATTCTTGACCGGACGCATGGTAGTTTGTCTTGTTAGGTATAAAAAGGTTAGCGCTGGCAAAGTCAAGGCTGCTGGTAGGGACCTTTGACTGGCATGCTGGCTAAGGTCCCGAATGCCCTCCATCCCCGGTCACCTGCTTTTCTGACCTCAAGGGGAATTAACAGTATAAGAGAATAATGGCAGATATAGAAGGACTGGTGTAGAGAGCAGTGGGGTTGGCGGCAAGAAGATGGCCTTTTCTGTGTGATAAAAGATCAGGGAAAACATCATAGACAAAGAGCGACTTTGCTCTCGCTGAAGACCCTAACAATAATTAACATTATCAATTACTTACCACATGCCGGTCCTGAGTTATGCATAGAACATGGTTTATATAATATAAGCCTCATGACAACAGCATGAATTAAGCATTATTAGCTCATTTTATAGATGAAGAAGTAGAGGCTTAGAGAGTTTAAGTAACTTACTTACACAGTGTCATATGAAGAGTAAGTTTCATGATTGGAATTGTATTCATAACTGAGGTTTAAACCCAGACAATCTGAGGTCTATACTCTTAGCCCCACATTAAATTGTCAATTATGTACCCAAATGATGGAAAGAGAGAGTGGAGGAGAATGGACAGTCTCAGACAGTCACCAATATCCCCATATTTGTTGGCACTCCCTGGGAAATATGTGTTGGGGTCTCCGATTTTGATTTCTGTTCCCTTTTCCTCCCTTCAGGAAGATTTCCATCAGGCTTTGATGGGCTCTAGAGGGGTCACCGAAAGGAACCACAGCCCTTGACAACTTTTCCCTGATAGTACATCAGCATTTATTCATGTTTTATGCGCTTTACACAATTTAGTTTGGGGAAGTGAAACACCATACTTACATATGTCTAGTCATTCCAAGAGTTTCAAATCCACAGCCAGCAGCTTCTCCTGGTGAAAGCATGAATTCTCATCTTGGTACTTACTAATCAGTGAATGCAGCAATGACCAGGGTACCATGAGACATATTACTGCTTCATTATCACTTATAGGGACCTGCACCAGTCAAGACCATGCTGGGCTACAAGTGACAGAAAACCAGATTTGCAGAGGTTTAAACACAAAGGTGTGTATTTGGTGCACATACCAGTAAGTTTTTGGCTAGGAGGCTGATCACGTTGGTCCAGTGACTCAGTGTCAGGGCCCGCTGCTCGTGGCCTTTCTTACAAGGCTGCAAGATGGTTGAGGCTACTCAAGGCATACGGCCACAGTAAACCAAGAGGTAGAGACAGTAGCATTGTCCCTCTCATAAAAAAAAGCAAGGACCTCCCCTGTAAGCTCCTAATGGACTTCAGCTGATATCCTACTCTCAAGAACTGTGTCACGAGACCAGACCAGGGACTGAGAAAGAGAGCAACTGTCCTTTTTAATGGAGGTTCCAAGGATAATGGAGTGGGACCATCTGTCAAGTCAATCAAATAGTATTATCTGCCAAAAAATATCATTTCTCAAACTCTGCCTAGAGCTGGGATTCCCACCCAGGCCTGCCATTCTGGCCATGTGACCCCAGAAGAATCACTTTATCTAGGTAGCCTCATTTCCTCATTTGTAAAATGGACATAATAGTACCTACTCAACAAAGTCGTTTTGAGAGTTAAGCAGTGGTATAAATGCGAGCATACCACCCCAGAGTCTGGCATATACTGTCACAGCTGGATCCCAGTCAAACTAACAGGGACAGATGGTGGAGCTTAGGCCCAAGCTGGCCTTCCCCATACCCTTTACTCTTTTCTTGCCTGTCTTCAGGCTCTCCTGACTGCCATGTGGGGCAGCCCGGGCTTGATGAGGACCTAAGATGAACGCTGGGGAACCACTTGATGGGCAGTGAAATACATTGGTTCAGAGCAAGGGCCCTGTGGTCAGACAGGCCCAGATTTGAATCCTAGTTCAGCCCCTTACAGCTGTGGCCTGTGGCTAAGTTACTGAAGTTCTCAGATCCCCTGCTTCCTAAAAGGGGGGTCACATTGGTATTGATCTCATTGGATTACTATGAAAATTAATGCAACACCACTGGTAAGACATATGGCAGAAGTCACTGTAAGAGGTGTGGACTGGAGCCCCGCAGTGCTAGACCCCTCTGGGCTCTAACCAGCCCCAGCCTCTAGCCTTGCTCAGCTGGAACAAAGTTCAGCAGAAAGTGGAGACCTGGGTTCGAATCCTGGTTCTATCTACTTGAGCCGCCTTTTACCTGAATTTGTTTCCCTGTACAGCAAGGATTTCCCTTCCCTGCAGCCACCTGGGAGGATAGGTGAGAGAGCTGGATAAGCACCAAGCACAGAGCCGGGCGCAGAGGAAGTACTCAGTGCCTAGTCATGGCTCTAACTGCTGGAACAGAATCAGGGCTGCAGGGCTGTGAGGAGCATGGCTCGGGGCTCAGAGGTGCTTACCACCTCTTCTGAAAGACGGCTTAGAGATTTCTTTAGGATTCTTTGACAGGGTGTCTGCTTTATGAACCTAACAACACTGCAGCCCCTGGGGCTCAGCCACAGCTGTGGGCCAGTTAAGCAGAGAGGGATGAACAGGGCAGTCATGCCAGCCTGCCCTCGGGGGTCTGTGCTGGCATGGGAAGTGAGGCTGAGGGGTTCGGGGTCACCAGGAGCCACATCAACTCTGAAGCATCAGCAATTCACTTCATGGATCTTCCTCCAAGTGGTATGGGGCTTTTGTTGGTGAGGGAAGGCAAGCAAGTGAGATGTCTTAGATTTCTGTGTGAATCTCTTTCCACACACAGGGGAACTTCATTCTATGGGTCAGGTAAATCTCATTGTTGTTCTTTATGGTTTAAGGGAGAAAACAGTGGGGAAAGATAGTTATGCTCCACATCGCCAGAAATAGCTTCCTTCCCGGGGTTTTGTGCAAGGATTTCTGCTGGGAGCTCCTATGATTGCTCTGTCTGCTGCCAGAACAGAGCATAGAGGACCAAGGAGCCACCAGTCCAGGGACCGAGATGCAGATTTTGTTTGCAGAAAATGAAGGTTAAAGCTTATGCTACTTTATACCACCTCCTAGAAGCATCATTTCACAATCCACCAATAATTATAAAAGGCTTTGCTTTACCAGCAGTTAAAATAGACATCATTAGGTCTATGGCCATGCCACCCTAAACAAGCTGGATCCAGTCTGATCCCGAAAGCTAAGCAGGGTCAGGCCTGGTTAGTACTTGGATGGGAGACCACCTAGGAAGACCAGGTACTATAGGCTTAAAAAATAAGGGATTGTAAACTGACAAGGTTCTTGCAATCTGTGAGGTCAACCAAGGGCTGCCTCACCTAAAAAAATAGATAGATAGATAGATAGATAGATAGATAGATAGATAGATAGATAGATGACAGATAAATAAATAAAATAGACATTATTAGTTTGCACAGCACATACAGATAGATAGATGACAGATAAATAAATAAAATAGACATTGTTAGTTTGCACAGCACATACAGATAGATAGATGACAGATAAATAAATAAAATAGACATTGTTAGTTTGCACAGCACATACAAACCAGGAGAGTTAGCAAAGACCTTCCACATGTATTTTCTCATCCAACACTTAGAAGAGTTGGTTGGTAGCATAAAAATTGGAGAAATGAAGAAACTGAGACACCCAGAGTTATTTTTTAATGTTCCTAAAGTCATAAGTAGGAAATTGCAGAAAGGGCTCAAACCCAGGTCTTCAGACTCAGCTCCTTTATTATGCCATTTTACTTTATTCATAGCAAGTTTTGCACTCACGCATAAGTAAGTCACATCACCAACCTGTGCCTTGGCCTCCTTATCAGGGGACATTATGAGCACAGGATCTGGACTCAGTCAGTGGCTCTGCCACTACTCACTCTGTGCCTTTGGTGCTTCACAGAGTCTGCTGTTCTGTCACTCAGATAAGGGAAGAATGTCACACAACATGATTGCCACGCACCTAATAGATATTCAGTAAATGGTGTCATTACTGTTATTAACAATAGTATACTCTAATTCAGCCTTATTTAATAGTTCAGTTCCAACAGCACAGATGACTCTCTTGCACTTTATTTGTGTTTATTTTTATTGATTTATTTAAACATAGGTTACTTAATTTGAATATAAGCATCATTTCACAATCCACAATCTGGAATTCAGGGACTCCCATAATTCTCCATGATACCAAACTTCTCCCCTTTCCTCCTTTCCATGGCACCCTCCATATATATATATATATATATATATATATATATATATATATATATATATATATATATATATATATATATTATATATATAGATAGATAGATAGATAGATAGATATAGATTAGACTTGAATCATGTGACAAAGGAATTAAAACTACTGATATACATGTGTATTAACACAATAAGTGCAAGGAAATGTCCCTCAAGAAAACCCACAGAAAGCTAGGTGAATTCATTCTAACAGCTTATGAGTAGAGAAAATGAGGATCAGGTTGGAAAGGCTAGACCCGCTGGCTTTGAATAGACATTGCACCTTGGTCTGGAAGTTTTATCCTCAAAGCAAAGCCGTCGAACAGGCCTGTGCTTCTGGATTCTACATGCTTCCAATTGTGCCCTAGGAAAGGAAAACAGTTTATACAGTAACCCCCCTCCCCACGGTCCTGCTTGTAGAGTTGCAGGCAGGAATAGGCCGGAAGGGAGGCAGCTAGCAAAGTGAAGAAGTTCCTCTTTTAAAATGTATGATGTCATGTATAGCTCCTAGAAAATCAAAATCAGGTCTTCGGCACAGATGGTCCTGCCTGATGGTCCCAGCCAGACTTTGCAGTGAGAGTTGAGACAAATCTAAAGTACCAGGACTTTCTACCAAGGTGAGTAAATGACTATATTTAAAGGGGAAACGGTGATCTAAACTTAAATATTCATACTCAGATCATTGGGGCTCTCTTTTCTTTTTTTCTTTTTTTTTAGATTCATTTTTCTAAGAGCTACAGCAAATTTTTTTAAAATGAAACTTTTTAAAACACTGAACCTAAATGAAGCAATGATTTGTTTTTTCTAAATTGAATCAACCATTTTATATTCTATCTACCCCTCCTGACCCTGGACAAGTCCGTCGCTCCCCAGCCCTGGGGGTGGAGACAACAGCCCCCAGGAAGAGCCACCTCTGGGTCAGAATCACTGGCTCCATCCCATTCTCATTAACCCATGTCAGAAAGATCTCATGGCCGATACACAAAGGCTGTAAGTGAGGGAGTGCACTCAGGGGCCTGGGTTTGTATCCTGCCTCCCCACCTAGAGCTGTGTGAGCTTGGGCAAGTTACTTAACCTCTCTGAGCTTCAGTTTCATCATTGGTAAAATGGTGATACCTCATATGGTTGTAATGAGAATTAGTAGAATTAAGACAAATCAAGCATGCTTCCGATAGTGCCCAGCACATGGAAAGTACTTGGTAAGTGGAATCTATTATTAAAAACCTTATTAGGCATAAATTCTATAGTAATCTAATAGACCTCCTTACTCATATCACCCCAAATACTGAGTGTGTCCTGACCACTATCTGGTCATCTGGATCTATGACTTTTGGACACAGGAGCCAGGCATGACCCGGCTCTCCATCCGTGCACACCACGCTGTGGAACCTCAGAGAGGCATTCACTGAGGCCCAGAGGGGCGGGGGCACCTGTGCTCAGCCACGTGAGGGCGAGAACTGGAGGTCAGGTAGCCTCAGTCAGTAGCCACCTTACGATTTTAAATTTTGGGCAAAGGAGGAAGCACTCCCAAGATGGAAATCACGTGAAAGTAAGTCTGGATGTGTCTGTTGTGCCTAAGAAACAGCTTATGACGTGGGTATTCAATTTCTGTAATCTGTTCTAAATTTAAGCATGCAAAATGTCAAGTTATCTTGCTATTTTATTTAGGTTAAAAAAAAGATTTAGATTTATGGCTGGATGTTATAAGAACTGCTGCTTCATTTCAAATCCTGGCAGGCCCCTTGAAAGCAGCAACTGACCAAGAAGTCACTTCCTGAGCTGAAGGTCAGTGTGATGGTCCTGGAATGAACATCAGTGACAAGAGCCAAACCTTCTCTCCTGCCACTTGAGGGGCGAGGGGAATCTTAAGGCTCCCCATATCACCCCAACCCCCTGCCTTGCATCCCTCCCACAAAGTGCTGTCTCAGAGTCTCCCAGGGTACCATGCACGACCTGGAGCGTGGCACTCCCTGGCCCTTGGCCACTTGGCAAGGTGTGCCCCACCTGACAGGGATTCCCTGGACCTAGATGGGAACTGAGGGACAGTGTCTGGCTTTGGGATCCCGCATCATTTCCAAATGTCCCTGCATGTCTGGGACTTACAGAAGTTACCAGGGTAGGTTAATATTTATCTCTCGGTTTTGTTTTCTTAGGTAACAGCTTTCCCATTTCCTTATCAAAGACCTGAGGAGAAAGCTTTGTGAAGGCTAAAAATCCTCTCTGAAAACACAAAGGAAATGGAATCTGGGAGCACATTTTACTCATTTTCTAACCAGGTCTGGTTATCCCCACTGCCTGGTATAGGTAAGCAAACTTATTTCCTTTTTTGTAACTTGGAGCCAAGATAGCAGAACTCTGTGGTGTTTCTGGTGTTTTCACAGGCTGATTAATAGTGTCATAGATTATAAATTGTTAATTACTCCTCACGGTAAGAGCTGCACCAAAGGTCACCCAGTCTAAAGCCACTCCTCTGATCAACTGCACTCTCATCTGCCCCATTTTAATTCTCAGTACATTGCTCCCTGATAGTTTTCTTTTTTCTTTTTTATCTTCGGTCTCCAGAGCATAAAAATATGAATTCCTGAAGTCAGTCTCGACCAGCCGTGTCCACAGAGCCCAGAATAGCACCTCATTTCGCACTCGAGGCTCTTCGCAGCGTTAACTGCTGTTGTGTAGGAAAAGCCGGGAAATGAGTGGAGAACCAGAAGAGGGAGGAGAGCCCCATGGGGTAGGAAGGCATCTGGACATCCACCTCGGAAAGGAAGCTGTTTCCGGGAGAAATCCGAAGTCTGAGCGATAACGTGGAGGCAGACGAGAGTCGGGAAGGGGAGCTTCCTCCTCTCTCCATCGCTGGACCTATAGGAATAAACAAGAATTTCAAGTTTCGACCCAGCTTTCCAGTCAAGCTTCTCCTTCAGCGATCTGCTTGATGTTCACGTGATCCTGTTCACGTGATCCTTTTCTCTTTCTCTGTGCCCAAGAACAGTCTCAAACCAGCTGCTGGGATTCGTCCTTTCTCTGCTCCCATCACCTCCATCATAGCCACAGGTGTGATGGCATCAAAGGCCACACCAGACCCCTGGTGGGAGCACTGCAAACTCTCTGTGAGCGTCCACGCTACTTTCCTAAACCGAGACGTCACACACTGACTTTGTGTGGCTCCGTTGACTTTGCTCACCGATTTTCAGAGACATCAGTCAAGGAAGAGCCCACGGGAGGGCAGAGGGAGTGAGGCCTGGGGATGGTGCTCAGGAGCATAGCCACATGCAGTGGGGAGCAGTTTTGATCTGCTCAGGCTGCGTAACAAAATGCCAGAACTTGGTGGCTTAAACAACTTTTTTCATAGTTCTGAAGGCTCGAGGTTCAAGATCAATGTGTCAACAAATTTGGTTTCTTCTGAGGCCTCTGTCCTTCTTACTGTGTCCTTCTCACTGTGTCCTCACAAGTTCTTTCTTTTGTGTGTGCACATCCCTGATGTCTCTGTGTGTCCCCAAACCCTAATACCTCATGTTAACATAATCACATCTTTAAAGGCTCTATTACCAGATACAGTCACGTTCTGAAGTATGATTTAGGACTTCAACATGTGAATTTCGGAAGGACACAGTCCAACCCATAATAAGCAGTATAAGAGTATGATACCATGGGCACCACTGACTTTGGAGGTTTGAAAGGATGAGAGGTGAAAAGGACAGATACACTAGCAGTTAGAACCAGACAGGGGCTGTCTGGAGTTTAAAGCAATAGGAATTGTGTTGTGGGTTCCATTGTGCTCTCCTCCTCCTTCCCCCAAAATATGTTGAACTCCTAACTTCCATTACCTCAGAATGAGACATTTTTTGGAAATAATAATCTTTATATAGATTATGAAGTTAAAATGAGTTTATTATGGTGAAATCTGACTATTATTCTTTAAAAAGGAGGAAATTGGACACAGAGACAGAGAAAGATGTGAAATGAAGGTTTGGAGGGGTGAATCCATGAGCCAAAGAATGCCAAAGATCGCCGGTCACCACCCCGCCCCCAACAGTCTTCAAAGGGAGCACTAGCTCTTTTTTTGACCTCAAAATTTTGATATTATTTTTTATAACATCAATGCTAGATTTTTCCAAATTTAGAAGTTAAAGAAAATTTACTTATCCTTCTTTCTTGTGTCTCAGACCTATTTTCTGGAATTATTTTTCTCTTTATGGTACAGTCTTTAGAATTTCTGTTAGTGAGAGTTTGGAGGTCAACTTCCTCAGTGTTTATCTGAAAATATCTTTATTTTGCTCTTATTCTTGAGAAATAGTTATGTTAAGTATACCAATTTAGGGTGACAGCTCAGCATTATGAAGATATTTTCTTACTGCTTTCTGACTTCCATTGTTGTTGCTAAGTCAGCTATCAGTCTAACTGTCACTTGTTTGGAGTCATCTTGCCTTTCTCACTGGCTGTCTTAAAGATGTCTTTGCTTCTGATTCTGCAGGTTTGCAAAGATGTGTATAATTACTTTCTTTTGTCTGCCTTCTTTTTACTCTTTTTATTTGGAAGTCATAGGACTTCCTGAATCTGAGAGTTTGTGTCTTTATAGTATTTGGGGAAAAAGTTTTTTTGGTGTGTGGGATGTGTGCTAATAAATGCTTTATTTCAGAACAATTTTAGGTTTACAGAAGCACAAAGATAGTGCACAGATAGGGGGTGGTACACATACCCCACACCCAATTTCCCATATTGTTAACATTTTACACCAGTAGGGTACATTCTCGTTCTTTTTAAAATTCAAATTCTTATCAGTTCTCTCTGTCTTCATCTTCTGTAACTGACTAGATATATTTTGGCATTTTTACTCTATCTTAAATGTTTCTGAACTACTCTTTCATATTTTCCATCTTTTTTGATCCCTGTGCTTCCATGTTATTTAGACCTAGTTTCCACTTCACCAATTTTCTCTTCAGCTGTGTCCGAACTGCTGTTTAACCCATGGATTAATATTTTATATTTTACTTATTATAGTTTTTATTTCTATAAATTTTATTTAGATATTTTTATAATTTAATTTAGATCTTGTCACTTTGGTAGTCTGCTATTTCTTACTTGTGTTTTTAATTTCCACTTTGTTTCTTCAAACATGTTGTATTCTCTATTTGATAATCCCAATATCTGAAGTCTTTGTAGTTCTGTTATTTTTTATTCTGACTCATTCATAAAATATTGTTTCATTTTATGTCTTATAGTTCTTTTCTTTGTAAATGAATATCTACTGCAATTCTATCAATAGAAGTTGTTTGAGGCCTGGATTAAGAGTATAATTATTGTTTGCTTTTGCCAAATAGAAGTACTACAGACAAGAGTCACCTTAAATGACAATACCAGGGTTAGGAAAGGGGGTTACCTGATCTAATCCAAGACAGACAATTGTTCCTGTTGTCTGTCTCTGAGTTTCTGTTGGCTTTTCTTATTCTAATGTCCCCTTTCTCTGTGGGTTTAACTCTTTTTAAAACCTAGAAATACTTGTAGCCTTTGATCTGCCTCTACTTTGAATTCATCCCTTTGGGAGCTGATGTTCTGAGCCAGTGAGATGCACACGGTCCCCCAGGGTTTACCTGCTTTCTGTGCTATGCCGGTCTGCTTTCCTGGATTACTGTAGCTGTTTTGCACCTGGTTTGGTTACCACCATGATGCTCTCCAAACCATATATATAAGTAAATGTTTTATATTTATTACAAAACATCCAAATATACACTCATATATATATATATATATATATATATATATATATATATATATACTATGTGTGCATATTTAAATGGCATATCATATATATATATATTTATGAATTGTATAATTGAGCAGTTATTAATGTTATGCTGAAGAGGGTATGGAATGAGAAGAAAGGAAAGATGAGTTAACTTATAGTATGGTAAGCGACAAGCAAAATAAAAGAGACAATGATTTGTCCAATATATTTCCACTAATGAGATAACTTTAGTGGGATACCTGTTTTAGCATTCAACACTTTGTTAAGGTAGATAAGAAGAGAAAACTTTAATTAAGAATTCCAAATATTCATGTGGTTTCATAGTATAGTGGTTAGCAGGTCTGCTTTACATGCAGAAGGTCCTGGGTTCATGCCCCAGTGGAGCCACAGTCTACCGTCTATGGCCATGCCACCCTGAACAAGTCTGTTGTCTGATCTCGGAAGGTAAGCAGGGTCAGGCCTGGTAAGCAGGGTCAGGCCTGGTTAGTACTTGGACGGGAGACCACCTAGGAAGACCATAAATAATAATAATAAAATTTAAAAAATTTTTAAATTCCAAATATGATAGCAATTAATTTTGGACGCCATAGTTTCCACACAAAGGAAAGAAGAGACAGGCAGGGGTAAGTCAGAACAGCTTCCCTGGGCTGCTGACTTTGCCAGCACCTGAGCCCTTGCGGGAAGTTAGCAAAAAGGTGATGTTAGCAGCCTTAGGCACGTGACCAGCAACATTCTCAGATACTTCCTAATCCAATTCTTAGTTTTCTTTACAGTCTCACTTAGCAAAAAGGTGAACCTTTACCTTCACAGCTAATTATCTGAGTTACCATTGTTCCAGTTGCTCTCAAAGGCACTGTTGGAGCCTTAGAATCTCTCTTCTTAGCTCCCCTAACAGCCCTTTACATACATAGATAACTGTAGCTCTCCTGTTTCTTCTTTGGGTCTGTGAGCCTAGCCCACCAAGCTAGCATACGGCTCTGGTAGTGTCCACCTATCCTTAAAATGGGGCCCAGTAAGGAGAAAGCTGCTCACAGGACAAATGAGTGTGTTTAGGCCTCTAGTCCCTGGGCATACAAAGGATGCACATCTTTTGTGTGGAGAATATATGTGTGATTCGGTCAGCTTGACTTTGAATGAGAAAGGTCTGAAACATCACTGTACTGAAATAAACCCTTTGTTTCCTCTAAGCCACTGAGGAACATTTAGTGCATCACTGTTGAGAATGCTGGATCCCTGTGACAATTAAAGAGGGTTCACTATTGGCAGTGAGCCTTGGTGATGGAGATCCATGACTTTTATCTTCCACTCATGGCTTCTCAAAGCCAACACCCTGGTGAAGTTTTCCTCTCATTTCTAGGTCATAATGAGAAAATCTGGAATCTCGATGACTGCAAACAGGTAAAACATCTCAAGAGGAGAATTCTTTTTTTCTTTCTAAAAGATGTAAACCAGAGATGGTGCTTTATTTTATGAAATCACATAACAATATGAATTTTGCTATGATGGAGACAAAAACAGACTAAGAGAAAAAATTAAAGGTATCCTTGATTGGCTATTTGTATTATTCTATAAATGTTTTTTATGTCATTTAAAAAAATTTTTTATTTCTTTTAGATACCTTTATTTATTTTTATTTTCTTTTTTATTTTCTTTTTATATTTCTTACTGATCTCTAGCATGGATATTATTCTACTTAGCTTTAGAAGAAAAACCTATCTTTACTAGAGAGATTTTTAATTTTATATTCTCAAATCTGTCATCTTTTTCTTTATGACTTCTGGGTTTTTGTTTCTTATTTTGTCTTGTTTAGGAAGACCTTTTAAATCACAAGATTACAGAGATATTCTAATTATCTAGTTCTCTGGGTTTTTTTTTTATTTTTCCTCAATCTTTAATCCATCTGGAATATGTTTTTGTTTGTGGTTTCAGTTAGGATCCAACTTAGTTTTTTTTCCCTTTACGATCATCCCTCATTACTTCTTACTGGCCTGTTTGGCTGCCTGGAAATGACCAGCCTACACTGCAGTCCTGAGATCAGCAGTAGGTTCTGTTTTGTTTGAGCTGCATAAGTGGTGGGGTTTTGTTCAAGTGGAAAAAGTGCAAGTGAAACCAACCAGAAATGCTTAGTTGTAACAAACAGGAACAATTTGCTGTTTTTCTTTCAGAAGATGCTCTGACTGCTGAACTCTGCCCCCTCAAATTTGTTTCCTTTCAATTTCAAAAGGAATTATACATGTACTTTATACTCTGCACCCCAAGAATCATCACACAAGATACAGCCCTATGCTCAGAGTGTTTACAGTCTTAAGGGAAACCAGTTCACACACACGCACGCACACACACGCACGCACACACACGCACAACGTATACATATATACACATGCAGATGAGGTGAATAAACACTCTAAGGCAGTATATATTAATGCACTGTGAATGCTCTAATGAGTGCCTGTCTCCCCTCCAAGTCCCCAAGAGGGTAGAAAGGTGTCATTGTCATTTTCCTTTGCCTGGAACAAAGCAGGGGATTGATAAGTGTTAGCTGAATGGAAGTGAAATAACAGGTAGCATGGGAACTGAGAGAAAAGAGGAATCTTCATAGAGGTTTCCAGAGGCTGCTCTCTGCGGGCCCTAAGGCTTTGGAGAGATAGAAAAGAGGAGGGAGGGGCGGCGGGCTCAGCTGCCCCTGACTACTGACTCCTTTGGAACCAATTTTCTCTGTTCTCACATATTCCTTCAGGTTGTCTGGGAGGAATATAAAAGCTGCAAATAGGATGTCGATCTCCTTCAATCATCTGTCTTCAAATGCTCCCAGAGCCCCGCAGCTTTTCAAACCCACGGATATAAATTCTCTGGGAGCAACTTCCCTGCTGACTGTTCTCTCTGCGGGAGCACCCAGCCGAGCGTGAGGCGCGGCGCCCAGAACCCATCTGTCACCCGGCATTAGCTCGGTGGGGACACACCGTGCTCACCGAGCAGAAGACACAAACACCCTCCGCGGTCCCCGCACGAGGCTGAGCCGGACCTCCCGGCTCGGAGCCAGTTCTAGGGTCAGTCACCAAACAGCAGGTTTCTGCCCAAGCACAAGGGTGTCGCACTGGCTCTGAAGAAAGATGCTAACCCCTCCACTCAGCACTGAAGGAGACGAAGAAAAGACGCCAAAGACCAAATAACGAGCCCCAGCCCACATCCTGAGTCAGAGCCCCTGAATTTGCCTGGCGCACCTCCTGGGACGTCGGGACCTTGGGACAAGGAGAGCGTGGCTGTGGCATTGCGGGAAGAACACAGGCCCACGAGGACCAGGCTCCCCCGCGTCCCTCTGTGCAGCAGAAAAGTGGAAACCCCCAAATACTCCCTGCCTCCCAGGGGCGAGGGGACGCTCCATGGGGGGCCTGAAGCGGATGAGCCTTCCACGTGTGTCCTCTCCCCACCCAGCCCTGCGGGGGGAGGGTGGGTCTCTTCCACAATGACCACTCACAATTTTATTTTTTTAAATTAGATTTAGCAGAAAAGCTTTTGACAATCACTGACCGACCGCTCCCTTTTTTTGGTGGGGAGGTTGAGGGGGCTGTGTGGGAGCTGCGAATGAAGTCATGGCTGTGCGGAACCGCGGTTCCCCACCAGGGCCCTCTTGCTCCGGTGCTGAGCTCGGCTCGGAGCCAATGTCCCTCCCCAACACAGGTACTGAAAGCAGCATTTGCTTTCCTAACCCTCTCGGCCCAAGGTTTCCCCAGATTGCTGGCGTATTAAAACAAAGCCGCGGGGTGAAAGGCCAAGCCGGGGAGCCACAGCTGTTGCCGAGTCCACCTGCCCCTGCCCTTGTCTCGCTCAGCCGCGCCCTCTGCCGGTCGCGCTCGGCATTGCTGGCGACCCTGCCGCCCCGGGGAGTTTCCCGCCTTTCCCTGGTTCCTGGGCTGCCGCGGCTGACGCGTTTCCTTCCCGGGTCCACTAGCCACTGGCGGCTCCGGATTCAACCAGCCTCTAAACTGCGCTCAACCCGTCTGTAACATGGGGATGCTATCCACTTCCGGGGGATTTTTAAATTTATATAAATCAGAATAATACGTTCTAACCCTCTCCTCTCGGCTCCTCCTACCTGGCATCCCTCAAAGGACACCCCTCTGCCTCTGGTTCTCAAAAGACTCGAGAAGGGGCCCTGTCCCCCTAGGTCTCCAATGTGCTTCTCCGAGCGCCAGCTTTTCTCTGGACGTCAGGACTGGGGTTTGGGGGCCTACAGATCGAGTCCTGAGATCGGCTCTCAGGGCTCACACGGGAGCGTGGCTAACCTTTGGGGCACCCCCTGAGAGAAAGCCTGCCTTCCTGCCAGGGGTCTCACAGCAGGGAGACGAAACATTAATTCACTCGGTATTTACTGAGCACCTATTCTGTGTGGGCACCGTTTTAAGGAGCTGGAGATACAGCCGTGCTCAGAACATATTCTTGCCCTCATAGAGCTTCATTACAGCAGGGGAGGACAGTGGGGACAAGAACAAACATTATAAATAAAGATAAATAAGTTAACACAAATTAATCCTTTTGCAGCTTACCTCAAGTAAAATGTGTGTACTTTTTCCCAGTGGCAGTTTGATTCCAACCATAACGACCTCTCTCATCTCCTAAAGCCATAGACTTCTGCAGAGATTTGTTTAAGCTTCTCTTTTAAAAACCCGCATAGGTAGAACAGGCCCAAGAAAAAAGTGCCCTATACCCACAGTGACATGTGAGAAAGGCCAAGCTTATACAAATGTTTGACCACATTCTGCAAATCTGTTACTAGGGAGAATGCAGGTATTAAAGGCATTTCGTGGTGAGCAGTAAGGGCTGTCTCAAAACTTTACAAAGAAACAGTCTGCAGGATATAAAACACTGAGAAAGAATCCACCTCAGCAGATCTCTGCCCTGCAGCAGTTGTGCCCAAGCAACTGAGGCTGGTTCTGTGGAAGGAGAAGGCTCCTGATCCTACACTAACAGATCCTGTGCATGGAGAAGTAAATGCCTCCTGCAGCCTTCAGTTACTGTAGCTATTCCAACACAAACACACATACACACCCAGGCATCTTGAATTTTCTTTCTTATCCTTATTTTTTTCTATAAAAACTTGATATTTGCCTCAGAGCTTCTGCCTACTGCGGTACATTCTAGCTCCAAATCTTTGCTTGGCTGATGTTTCTCGTCCTTTGGGAGTCATCTCAAATGTCACCCCCTCCTGAGAAGCCCTTCCTGACTAGGCTAGGATCTACCCTTCACTTCCTTTCAGAAGACAAGGAAGAACTAAATATAATTTGTTTAGTTTTATCAGAACTAAATATAATTGGAAATTATCTTTTTCACTCATTCATTTTTTTGCTCACTTGTTTATCATATGTCTGCCTCCACTAGAAGATAAGCTCCATGGGAACAGAAAACTTATCTTGCTCACTCTCTCTCCAGCTCCTAAAACAGTGTTTGGCAAGAGTAAATGCTCAATAAATATTTGCTGAATGAACAGATGAAAACCTGTCAGATTTGATTTAGCAAAGCAGCTTCGATTTTGCTGCTACCTCATGCAACCATTTTAATTCTCTTTTTTTTTTTTTTCCACAGTCCAATGTTCTTCCTTCACTTTTGATGGTTGCCTCATCAGCCTGGCTTTATACATGACCCCATTACCTCCCTGAGGCAGCTCTTTTGAGGGTCAACCATATCTCCTTCAAGGTCAGACCCAATGGCCTTTCCTTGGCCTCAGCTTCTTTGACTTATCTGCAGATTTGGCAGTGAGAAAATTTTCTGTGATGCTTCTCACAGATGTGACCCTAGACTGAGCAGAGCCCTTTATTTTCAATGTGTTTTTATTTTGCCTCCCTACGTATGTGTTCTTCCCACTGCCCTATACTAAGAGTGTTCCTTGAGATTTTGTCCTTAGAGCATCTTCTGCTCCATCTTTATTATCCTTCACCTGGATGACACTCACAGGGGTCAGGACAGAGGTTCATGGATGGCAGTTATTGTGCCCTAGGCACAGGTAAGATTATTTTTCTGTGTTCACCTTATCTCGGGAATGATCATGTGACTGACTTTTGCCAATGAAATGTGAGGGAAAATGCCAGGTGATACTTCCAGGCAGCAGTTTTAAGGGCCAGCCCTTGGCTTGCCATGTTCCCCTTTCTGGGTTTCTGTGATCATTGAGAATATGTCAAGATGGAGCCTTCATCAAACTGAGTCCCTGGGTAACTGGGATGAACAGAGTCCCCTTGCTGAACTACCGTGCCATGGAACGTGAGTTACAAATAAACCCCATTGTTTCAAGCCACTGGGATTTTAGTGCAGCTTGTTATTGCAGCATAAACTAGCCTATCTCAACTGATACAACAGCTTAATTTTACTTTTGTTCTCAAGTTCAAGCTCTACTTCTCCAACTACCTTCAAGATTTCTATCTGGCTTTACTTATAGAAGTACAACCCCAACATATCTATACTTATAGTCATCATTTTCCTTCCCAATCCTGAAACATACCTCTTCCCCTGGCTTCTCTGTTTTGGTGAATCGCACCAACACTCTTCTAAAAACCTAAACTTCATACAATCAGTGATGACATTTTGTCCCAGCTTTACATGCAATCCTTATTTGTTCCCACGAGGGCCCTGGGTCTAGCGCTGGCCTTTATTCCTGCACTGTTACATCCCTTGAGTCATCTCACTACCTTCATTCTCTTCACTTTATGATCAACTATACTTCTTTTGTCAGTGGCCCTTCATGAATGTATAAATGTAAATATCTAATAAGGTTGCTAAGAAACCTCAGTGTGTCCCCACTGCTTCCCGAACAAACTCTCAATGCTCGATCTGGCATTGAAGACCCTCTTTTCTTTCACCATCACCTCCTCTCCCACTTCTGCTTTGCATGGATCTTCGGTGAGAACTTAACCCACTATAAACGAGATGTTCACTGAGCATGTTTGCCTCTGGTTCTCTGAGAATTAACTCCCCACCCATGCTTTTTTTTCCCCACATATTCCTGTTTAAACCCAAATCCACTTTCAAAATCCTGTAGAGATGCCCCTTTCCTCATAGAACCCTCTCTGATCACCCCGACCAGAAGCAACTGGACCTTCCTCTGACCCCTGGGACACGTGCTCTGCTCTCTTTCTGCTGCCACAGCAATCTCTGCAGGAATCTCATCCCTGCTTCCGGACAGGGAGCTTCTTTAGTGTGCAGTCACCTTGTCCTGAACTTCTTTGGCTTCCCCACAGAGCATGGTTCCTGACTTTCGTTGTTTTTCCATAAACATTAATTGAGTAATGAAGCACCAGGACATGGCCCAATTCACAGAAAAGCTTGTGACTAAGTGAAGAGCATTCATGAGGGAATTTCACATTTTGACAAAAGAGAGAGCTTTATCAAGCCTAGGTAATAATTAGTGTTGTTATTGTTGATTTTTAGTTTTGTAAGTAATAAAAATGGGCCATCACTGGGTGTGAATGTCATTTTTATGTGAATTAGAAATATACTACTGGTGGTAATAACCACCCAAATATTAGAAACATTTGGAGTTCACCATCATTAGTTTTTCCCAGTATACTCTATTAAAGAAATACTGCTGGATCCCAGTTGTATACTTACGGCTGTTTATTCATAGCACAGTAAGCACTGGAGCAGTAACCAGAAACCCTCCAAGCTCCCTGCTGTCATTTCTTCCAAGAAAAAAAAACCATTATTAACTAATTTCTTGTTTGCCCTGAGAATACTTGCTGGCAGTGCTTCTGGCTGCAGTGTTTACCCCGAGATTACTCGTGGATTACAGTCCTAACTTTATCCCCAAAGTTTGCCATGAAATATCTCAAGTTTATTGTTATTTTCATATCACTCTAGTATATCAATAGTCTTTGAAAACAAATGACATAATTCTATTCACAGTATTCTGTTCTTAGTACTGGTATTTCCATTTACAAAATCGAGTAATTCTCGATCGCTGAAAATGCCAAATCCTAGATGTTCCGCTTTCTGTTGTTCTGGGCTTTGAAATTCACCACACGCACACAGAATTATTAAATATTGAGCATCATATACATTTATGTTATATTAGGATTAGAGACAAATTCTGTTTAGAAATAAATCCAAGAACAGTTTTTATATTTTATTTTTACATTGAAAACCAGTCAGATTTGCTTCAGCCTCAAAGAATGTGCTTATGTAAAATTAAATTAAGGCTGGCAGCGAGCTGCACGTCTTTTTTCTAAATGGTAAATGGATTAATGAAATGGCTCCTTTGTAACCCTCTCCTTGCTTTTAGATGCCAGCTTCCAACTGTACCCAGCTAACCCCGGCAACGTGGATGACGTAGTGCTATAAAACAATGAGTGACCAGGGAGCTGGTGACTCCCTAGTGGTTAAAAGCAAACAAACACGAACATGAACTTGTCCGAGAACCTCCATATTGGTGGTTCTTAAAGTGTGTCCCCAGACCACCAGCAGCAGCAGCACCTGGACACCTGTTGGAAATGCTAATTCTTGGACCTACTAAATCAGAAACTCTAGCAATGGGGCCTAGACTCTTGTATTTTAACAAGGCCTCCTTGGTGATTTTATTATACACTCTAATTTGAGGACGACTACTCTACATAATCTATTAAGACCTAAAATTGAGAGAACTGAGTAAATCCCATTACCCAGTGTGGTCAGAAAATATCTCTGGGATTTGGGTTGCTCTTTTGTTCTTAATATATTAGGCTTCTTCCTGAAGCGACCCGGCACTCAGATTCGATGAAAGGGTTGCTATCATGGCTTAGCAAAATGTTCTGAGTTATAGATTATGTTACAGTTTTAGCTTGCCTCTTTGGTTAAATAAACAGAGATCCACTCAAGGTAGTTTAAGTAGTGGAGGGGGCATTAATATCAAGAATCACATTACATAATTAGGATAATTCCTTGGCTATTAAGAAAAAGAGTTCTAAAAACTATGGTGGAGCTTCACACAGTCTGTAGCTGAAGGATGGCTCTGAATTCAAAATTTGTCACATCATCCTGGCAGAGCTTTAATGCCACATCATGGTTGTCATGCAATTATAGTCTCATGCGTCCATTTTTTAAATCCTGCTAATTAGCTTCCATGGTTTAATCATGTTTCTGACCCTCCATAACTTTGGATTGCAGGGCTAATTCTTTCAATGCTTTTTCTCTTGAGAGAAAGAAAATAATTGGTCTTATTTATCTTTCTGGTACCATGTTATTGGTCAATTGTGATAAAAATCAAGTATTTAACAACCGATACCACACAGATGCCAACTAATCAGAATGGAGAATCAGCTGAGTAGAACGAGGTATCGACCAGTTGGACTGGCCCTGACTGCACACGCCGGGCACAGCCATACCAATGCACTGCTGGTTTTTAGGCTGAAGTAATTAATGGATGCATAGATTTGTCCCTTTGGAAGGGACTTTGGGCTCAGCAAAAAACAAAATCCATATAGCATATAGGCAGAAGCGATGGGGGTTTCTTGGTTTTGGTGCTGGTTTTGGTTTTTGCTCAACATCGCATCCACAGAGTTCAGCACAGAGCCTGGCATATAGTAGACTCTCATTAAATGTTTAACAAGACATATATTAGAAAACTATATTTTTAAATAATATACTTGAAATACATGTTCTAAGCCAAATTTAATGTGGTATTTCTTCCTCGCAAATAGCCTGGAGGTCTCCTTGTCAGTTCCTCTTGCTCCAACCTCCACCTTACCAACATTCACATAGACCATTTCAACAACCTTCTAATTCATCTTCCTGCCTCTAGAGTCTTTCTTTCTAAAGAAATTCTATACTCTCTCCAAAGCATCTCTATTCCAACAGCTAAATATTTCAGTTACTTAGCCATTCTGTTGTTTGAGAATATGTTCAGGAATAGGAAAAGTATAAAGACATACATAATAGTGATAAACATAAATCAAGGGAGTGGTTGCCTCTAGGGGTACAAGGAGGAGTCAGAGAAGCAGAGTTGTCATCCTGCTGAGTTAAGGAATTGGGGTGATGAATTCTGGGCTCCTGAAGCAGTTGAAATTTGTAGGCCAGAATTCTTGAGAAAAGGGAGCTATACATTACAGTGATCTCAGAAGCAAGCATGAGAATTTACCTCAATTCCTTGGCTAAGGACCATCCTGTATATGAAAGGGCTAGACTCCAGGGATCAAATATTTTGATGATATTAGTTGAAAGGTGATGCTGAGAGATATTAAAATTTTAGACCAGCCAGAGTAGAGATACCTCACTGAGTACTTTACACATCCAGTTATGACTCCAGAAAGACCATGCCTTATGAATGAGGGCCATGCTCTAAGACTAAGTTCAAAACTGAAATAGACCTGCCCTAAAAAAAAAAAGAGCAAAACAAGCCTGACAGGACCAAAAAAATCTACTAATAACTTAATAGTAAATACCAAGAGAAGCACACCTAGATATCATGTAGTTAAACCACTGGAAATCAAAGATGAAGAGAAAATCTTAAAAGTAGCCATATATAGATATATATATTTTAAAAAGTTGCAAGAAGAGAAAGAAGGGTATAAATGATGGCTGACTTCTCATCATCACTAATGGAGGCCGGAAGACAATGAATGACATCTACAAAGTTCTGTGAGGGGGAGAAAAACTCAACATGAAATTCTTTATCCAGTAAAAATAGACATCAAAAATTAGGGTAAATAAAAATATTTTCAGAACAATAAAGGCCCAGAGAATTTATTGATAGCAGACATATCAGAAGTGTTAAGGAAAATGTTTCAGGCTAAAAAGAAATGATACTAGACAGAAAGTTGGATCTAAGGACAGAATGTGAAAGACAAAAATAGTAAATACTATTGGAAAATATAAAAATATATCTTTTTTTCTCTTAATTTCCTGGAAAGACAACTGATAATTTAAAACAAAAATAATGATTAACATTATGGTGTTTTATTACTGATGTAGAAAATAAACAATTAGAAGAGCAAAAATGATAGGCAGGGTAAATGGAATCTTGCTGTTGTAAGATTCTTTCATTTCATATAAAATAGTAAAATATTAACTTTAAGTTGACCATAAGAATTCATTTGTAATCTATTTAGAAGCAAGATTTAAAAAAAAAATCAATGCAAAGCAAATGGAATATTTAAAAATACAGTAATCCAAAAGACAGGAAAAGAACAGATAAAAGCGGGTCGGATAACTTAGTAACAACTACCAAGACAAGAAACGTGTACCTTACCATATTAATAGTAGTACTAAATGTAAATTAATTAAACATTCCAATAAAAAGGAAGAAACTATCTGACTTGATTAAAAAGCAAAAGTCAACCCACATGCCGCCTGAAAGAGATGAAGACACAATTTAAACACATTCAGCACAGATAGGTTAAGGGTAAAAGGACAGAAACAGTGAGCATTAGAAATCTGGTATGAGTACAAAGGAAAATTTCAGACAAGGAATATTATCAGCGATAAAAGGGGCTGCATAACGATAAACAGTTTAATTAATCAAGGAGCTATAACAATCACATATGTTATGCAATTAATATCTGAGGTTCAGAATACACAAAGGGAAAATAAATGACAGAATTAAAGGGAGAAATTGACACACCTACATGTAGCTGCAGATTTTATTACCTCTTTCTTTGTGATCAATAGAACTAGGCATTCAATAAGGATATTAAAATTTTAACAATAATATCAACCAACTTGATCTAATTAATGTTTATAGAACACTAACACTACAGCTAACGAATGCGGAATACACATTCTTTTCAACATTTTGGAAATGTTCACCAAGATAAATGATACGCTGAACAATAAAATATGTCCCAATAAATATCAAAAGATCAAAATCTTGCAGATTTGTTTTCTGGCCAAAATAGAATTAAATTAGAAATCAACAACAAAATATCTAGAAAGTTCCCCAGTATTTAGAATTAGTGCATTTCTAAATAACCCCTGGATGCAAATAGCAATTCACAAGATATAATAAACATTTTAGCTGAATAATAATGAAAATATGTCAAAATTTGGGTAGCTACAGCAGTGTTTATAAGGAAAATGTATAAGGATAAAGATGATATTAGAAAAAAAGGTTTAAAATCTATGATCTAAGTTTCCACCTTAAGAAACTAGAAAATAACAAATATAACTCAAAATACTAGAAGATAGGTAATAATAAAGAGCAGAAAACAATAAAATAGAGAACAAAGAATAAAAACAACAAAGCCAAAAATTAGTATGTTGAAAAAAATAACAAAATTATTAAAGTCCCAGTGAGTTTGATCAAAAAAGAGAAAATTATCAACCTCAAGAGTAACAGAAAAAATAATAATAATTAAAAAAAATACACTTGAAACTTACTGGATTTTGTTAATCAATGTCATAATAATAATAATAATTTTTAAAAAAGAGTAAAAGAGGGGTCTTTCCTTTAGATTCTACAGAAATTAAAAGGATGATAAAAATATTACAAATACCTTTATAACGATAACATTTGGCAACTTACATAAAATCAACAAATTTCTTAAAATCATAGCCACAGTGGCAGATATTCTAGTAGTCTTTTATTTATTAAACAAATTTAATTTATAGTAAAAATTTCCCCACAAAGAAAAGTCCAGCCCTGGATGGGCTCACTGATAAATTCTGGAATTTTTTTTTTTTTTTAATGCCTACAGCACCTGGTCTTCCTAGATGGTCTCCCATCCAAGTACTAACTAGGCCCAAGCCAGCTTAGTTTCCGAGATCACACGGGATTGGGCTTGTTCAGGGTGACATGGCTATAGACCAAATTCTAGTAAATATTTAAGAAAGAAATAATACCAGTTTCACACAAGTTCATTCAGAAAATAGAGGAAGAAATACTTACAACTATTTTTTCATGAGGCCATCATAACCCAGACACCAATCTAACGAACACATTACAAAGGAAGAAATTAAAGACCAATATCTGAAGATAGATTCAGAGTCCATAACAAAATATTATTAAATTGAATCCAGCAATATGTAAGGAAGATAATACATCGTGATTAAGGTGGGATTCTTTCCCAATTTTCGAATAGCTTAACATTGGAAAATCAATTAATGTAATTCATATTAACAGAATGTAGGAGAAAAAGCATATAAACAGCATGATAAAAGAATAAAATGCATTTGACAAAATTTAATACCCATTCATGACAAAAACTCTCAGCAAATTAAGAACAAAAGGGAACTTCCTCAATATGATGAACAGCAACAAAAATCCTGCAGCTAGCATCATACTTAATGGTTAAATAGTGACCACTTCCGTCCTCAGGCTGGATGTCTTGGGTAGGACTCCCAGGAAAGCTTGACAGGTAGTTCTCACCTTACTAGTGTCCTTTGCTCACTCTCTCTCTCATTCTCTCTCTCCCATTCTCCCTCTCTCTCTCTCTCTCTCCCTCTCTCTCTCTCTCTCTCTCTCTCTCTCTCTCTCTCTCTCTCTCTCTCTCTCTCTCTCTCTCTCTCTCTCTCTCTCTCTCTCTCTCTCTCTCTCTCTCTCTCTCTCTCTCTCTCTCTGTCTCTCTCCTCTTCTTTCTTAAAATGGAGACATAATGGCAGGAGTTGCAGCTACCATCTTGTAAACAGGAGGTAATCTTTACTGGGGACTCTGTTACCTATGGTGAATACACTTTCTGAATAATACACAAAATAACTTGGGTTGAGTACTTGTTAAAAACTGGGCTGTGTTGGACGTGGTCATTTCTTTTGTCATTTAAACTCAAAAAGCCCTTTGCAGTGGGCACTATGTGCCTCTGTTTATATATGAGTAAACCGAAACAGAAATGCAAGCAGTAAACAGAAACGCTCACCTCTTTCAGGTAACCTTCTTAAAGAAAACAGACCAGCTCTTCCTCTGTGCTCCTGCCTGGTATAAATCTTACCAGAAGCGAAGGCATATATCAGGTGCAGAACACACACTCTGGTCACACTCAGGAAGGCCCCTTGCCATCTGGATGACATCTTAATCACCATGGCATCACTAGGGCTTGAACAGAATTAAAAATACACACACACACACACACACACACACACACACACACACACATACATACACATACACATACACACACACATATATATTTATGTCTACATACATATATATGCATATTTAAAAAAAATAAAATTTAGAGAATGTGCAGTCTTGCAGTATAGTCTCAGCACTGTCATTATGAAGAAGACCAGTCATGTAGTGGAGATAAGAGCAAGTGGCCGGCACAGAGCGTTTGAACATGGGGAGACCAAGACCCAACAGGTTCCTGCAGTGGGCAGTGGCCGCCAGCGCTGAGCCCGCTGCTGCCCATCCTCAATCCTTGGGCCTTTGAGCCCTACCCTGTTTCCCACCCTCAGATTCTGTTTCACATCAAGTGCAAAATGTTGTGTTTGAAATCTAGCTGATAAACTACCCAGCACAACAGATTAGAGAAATATGTACTCTGATACTTCTCTATTAAAAGAAGAGCAAAGAAAAATTAACAGATGTGTATTTTGCTTAGGTAATTGCAGCAACCGCAGGGTATTCCCATTGCCACTTACGTGTTCCAAGAGGGAGACCTTCCCATTGCAGTGTCGCTGTGGCCCTGCTCTCTGCTGGCATAGTTTGCTCTTCCCCAAATTTAACTCTGCCTGTAGGCATGGCTGTCTCTTCTCTGAGTGTTCTCCTAGGAACTTTGATCCCTCTCCTTCTCATTCAAGGCACATCCAACTCTTCAGGAAGGTCCTGGATATAATTATATCATTATAACACATATTCATTAAAATATAACATGTAATCACTATAATAAAGAAGCCTCCAAGCCTTTCTGTTTCTATTTTGTTCCTGGTGCTCACTCACACTCACCCACTCATTTGCTTCGCTCTGAGCTAAATGTGAAAAAACAGGGACCAAAATTCATTTAAGGAAAATGGACAAGTTGTAGTTCGGGGCTGGGTTGTCTTCTCTTCTGGTTCCCTCCTGTCCCACACTTTTACTCTCTCCCTCTTTCTACGCCCACTTTCTCTTTCATACCATGATTGGAGGTCCAGCTTTGAATGAAGAGTCCACAGTATTTATACTTGAGGATCAAAATGTAATTTATTGCAACAATAGACAAGAAGACAGGAAAGATATATCTATTAATATCTAGAGATGGCTATTGAAGGAAGGCCTAGTGACTTGGAAGTAAAATGATATTGTATTTTGGGTATTGATACCCTGGATATTGTAAAGGCCTGTCTCTCAAATAATTCTAAGACTTGAGGCTCTGTTTGCTGTACTGTATTGCTTCTCCTTTCTGAGAAAGCCCCAAAGAACTGAATTTTTGGTTTTGTGATTTGGAGATTAATTTCTCTAATAGTCTGTTGGCACCAGATTTGTACCTAAAGCTTGTCTGGATTGTCAACCTTGAATGCTCAGCACTCATCAGAACCCAGAACATTCGAGATGAGTCAGTCCCTCCCCCTGCCCCCTCACACAAACAAAGCATTGGGTTTTGGTTTTTATTTTTGCTTGGTTGGATTTTACTGTCACAAATAATTTGTATAAGCTTCATGGTATTACCACACAAAGTTCCTAGCTACAACTGATCAAGAATGAACTTTTTCCCCATTTTCAATCTTCCTCCAGCAAGAGCTAGAGGTTTGCTAAGAAGGGCTTATAATTGTCTAACAGACACTTTCTTGCTGCCATGCTGTTTATCACTCCCAGATTGGGCCCAAGTCGTTAGTGGTTCAAGATTTGAGTTCCCCACCATATCCTCAAGGCCCCATTGTAGCCAGCAGGGGCCCTGCTGTCCCTCAGTGGCCACCCAAGAAGTCCATTGTCCCCGGCAGGTCACTAGCCAGACCTGCAGTGGAAGAGAGCCCAGACTCTGGAGGTAAGAACCAGAGAAAAGCGTGTCCCTTTCTTGCTTAAGAAACAACCAGAGGAACTATGTGATAAGGTATTCAAAATTCTGCCTGTGAGGATTCGAAGGTCACCCCACTCCCACTTCACGTTACCTTCCAGGAGCTGCGACTTCCTCCTCCTTGCAGCTCTCCAGACACACAGCCAGCCCATATGGAGTGCACTTTCCCAGGATATTGTTAATGTCCCATCTTTTGGATGGCTGCCTGGCTCTGTCTGCCCAGTTGCTCCCTTCTGAGAAGGCCGTGAGCTGCCTTGCTGCTTGGTTCCTCCTCAGGGTCTTTATTTTATGCAGCCCTGATAGTAGACTGCTGAATCTATTCATTCATCTCCAGTGAAAATTAGACAATCTACTTTAGGGAGCTCAGCAGAACTACCTCCCAATCCAGCAGTGGTGCTCCAGCTTGGCCTTGAATGTCCAGAGGGAGCTATGGGAAAAATTTTTATCTTTGATGAGACAGACCAGCAAAGAAAGAAATGGTTTCATGTCATTCTAATCAATTACTTCTGCTCATGATAGTTGGTATTTGCGAATGTTTATTTTCTACCATTCATGGAGGTATGTGTTCTATACACATTAATCCCTATGACAATCCAATTAATTGAGTAGTTTTATCATTCCTATTTTGCAGTTATGGGTAGTGAGACTCAGAGAATATAAATGAAATTGTCAAGATTGAACATTGATAAGGGGTAGAGCCAGGAACCAGCCAGAAGAGTATAATTCTTACATGTCTCACCCCCAAAGAAAACCCTAAAATTGGTTTGTGATATAGAAGTTAGTCACTTACACTCATGGGAGTAAGTCACCATTTCATTTTATAGTTATAATAGTGAGGAAAGAAGATACTATAGCTATGTGTCCTAAGTTTTTAACTGATGCATTAAAAATTCAGAGGATATAAAGAACAGTCCCTGGCAGAAGTGGTAATAGTCAAAGAGGCATGTAAAAATTTGGGGAAAAATTATTCTAATATTCCAGAATGAAAAAGGGAAAGGCAGGCAAAACAAATATATATAAAACAAATATTAGAGATATAAATATGTAAGACAAATATATATTTCTTTAGAACAAATATATAGAACAAATATTAGAGATAACAAGTCTAATCACAGAGAGACTCTGCTTGTGAGCTCTGATGAGAGGCCCATAGGTGAGGACAAACAGGACCAGAGCATGTACCTATAGGAAGAGGCAGGAGGCTGACGGTTAGAACACAGTGAGGCTGAAAAATGTTGACAGTAATAAAAATGGCCCTTTTAGTTCTTTTGGGGCCAAGGAGTTGTCAATGAAAGGGCAGACCCATTGCTCAGAGGTAATAGTGGAAAAAATTCTGAAGGATGTTCTAATTCTCTCTTTCTCCTCTTGTCTCAACTGGGAGAAGTATCAACTTGAAATGGTGAAACAGACTAAAGAGCAGGTGCTGATGCCCATGAGAGGAGAAAGAACTGTCAGTAGTGAGTTCCCATTTCATGTCCATCTCTGTGTTCTAATCAAGTCCCATAATAACTCGGAGAAGTAGGTGTTATGACCAGCAGCTCCTTCTCCCCTCCCAGGCCCACGCCCTCATGCTTTTGTCAGCACCTAGATCGCAATAGGAAGAAAATGTAGTAAAGGTAGTAAATCTATGTTTCAGTGAGTCATTTGAAAGGGTGCTGATGAATTCTCTGATGATAAAGTGGAAAAATGTATGTGGATAATGTTAGGATGAATTAGTTTCATAATTAATAGAACAACCTGATGTCTTGTCTGGGGACCCAGGTTTGCATCTGGACATGCCACTTATCAGATGGGGGACCCTGCTTACATTAAACTCTCTAAACTACAATTTCTCTCTTCTGTAAAACAAAGATAACAATACTACTTACCTCATAAGTCAGTCAGAAGGATTAAGTTAGATCATGTATATTAAAGTCATTTTGTAAGTTACAGTGTATTACATGACAATAACTACTATTGATATTAATAGTACTATTAGAGGGTCACGAAACTTTGATCTTGACTCAATTTTATTGGAGATATGGATGAAAGCAGAGCAAATACTCTTATCAGATTTGCAGATGACACAGAGCTAGCAGGGAAAGCTAAAATGTTTGATGAGTCGTAATAATTCAGAGTTTATGCCAGAGTTAGGACAGTCATAATGATTTTGGCAGGCTGGAATATTTGAAAAGAACAATGAGAAAACATTTAGTAAGAATTAACTTTTATATGTTTGGCAAAAGCCAAAATTCCACAAGGACAGAATGAGGCTGCTGTTCATGCAAAGGAGGGTCTGGGCAGCTTGATCGTCCTCCAGCCCAGGCTGCGAGAGCTATGTGAGGCAGCTACAGAAAAAAGCAATGGAATCATAGATTGTGTCCACAGAAGTAGAGGCTTAGTCTAGTACTATTCTTGGGCTAGTACCCATCTGGAGCCATTTGCTTCATTCTGGAGAAGATACATAGAGGATGAGCAAGGTTTTTAGTAAGTGACAAATAGTTGAAAGAATTGGAAGTGTCTGGGAAAGAAAATACATAGTGGTAGTAATAATTACAATTGCAATTACTACAACCATAGCAGTAGCTAATATTTATTGAGTACTTATGTATCTAGAATTGTCGTTTATCCATGTTATCTCATCTAATCCTCTCAGCAACCTTGTGAGGTAGGTAGCATTGTCACCCCCGCTTCCCATTTTATAGATGATAAAAGACTTAGGATAAATGGCTCACTCAAGGTTATACAGCTAGTATATGAGGGAGCATATATTTCAAATCTGGTGTCCTTATCTAGAACAGTTACCTTTAGCTAGCTTGCTATGCTGCTTTCTAAGAGCTGGGGAAAGTAATCCAGCTAACTTAAGATGTTTGAAGGGCTATCATGTGGAAGAGGGACAGGCCCTTTATTACATCATTCTACAGGGTAGTGCTAGCTCCAGGAAGTGTAGCATTTGGGAAGGAAGGGATAGGCTAGGCGTTAGAAAGAAGAATCTGTTAGAGACTAAAGAGCGGGCTTCGTTGCAGTTATTTCTCCAGCCCCTTGCCAGGCAGAGGTCAGCGGTCACGTCTTAGGGTTTCTCTTGGTGCTCTGAGATTGTTCTAGGTGACCTCAATGACTCCTTCGAAATTCTATACTTCTGTGAGACTTGTTCTTAGCCAAAGGTATAACTCAGGACTCATAACTTCAAGTGGCAGGAACCCAACTAACTATAGCTAAAACATATGGACTCTCTTGGAAATGAAAGGATGAAACTGATTCTGTCATAAAGGAACCAAGAACATGGAGTCTAAAGGACTCTCCAATTCTAGCCTCCACTTGGCTTTGTTGACTTTCTTTCTTATCTTAAATCAGCCCACCATCTATCAGAAAGCATAGCCACTGGCAGCTCCTGACCTTTTTTTCCCACATAATAGTTTCTGTCACTGGAGATGGAATGCCTCTTTGGCATCAAGGCAAAACAATACAAAAAATAACAAATCTTCACAAGCAAGGGTACAGATTGACTCAGTTTAAGAGTCTGCATCCTCTATACCACCAGTCGGAACAAGGAGAAGGGGTTTAGACAATGGCCAGTCTCATGAGAACAATGTGGATAGATCAGAAAAAAACTCATAAATCAAATGGTCCCCTATCCCAAAGAAAGCTGGTACTCAAAAAACATTAAGAATATCACAGGTTTAAAGGGTGAACATAAATTTTAGGACTCAGGAGTCTCCTCGTTGATAACAGTAATCTTTCTGAGGCTATTTGAAAGGGGTCGTCACTGTTAAGGCTGAGTGTTTGGCACCTGTCATGTGGCTCGGCACTGAGTTAGCTGCTATGCTGGGTACAGAAAGACCTTACAGTTGAACAGGATGGATGACCGAGTGCATTTTGACAAACACTTAAAATATAATTATGTAGAAGATTGCCTCATCAATGATCTCATTTACAAGATCTCATTTACAAGATCACGTTAGGTTCAAATTAAAGCTAGCTTCTCAACAAAACTCTCAATGATTTAGAAGTAGCCCAGGCTGCAGAAATCTGTATTCACTTGTTCATTCATTCATTCATTCATTCACTTACTCACTCATAAGCATTTATATACTCACTGTTGCTTTAGATGTTCTATGTGGTAATAAAAGTGGTAGTCAGTTTCCTTCCCTCCAAATTCTTACCTGCTATTTTCTCTGCCGGGAATATTCTTCACCTCACTCCCACCTCCCATTGCTATCATTTTCTTTTGCGTAACTCCTGTTCAGTTTCTAAGATACCTACCTTGACTCTCTCGCCTGGGTTAAAACACTGCTGTATGCTCTCATAGCATTCTGGGGGCTTCCTTTTTGGAAAGTTATCATACTTGTAATATTTTTACCCAAGGTATGTCTTCTTTAGTAAAATGAAAGTCCCACGAGGACAGGGCCATACTTGTTCTGTTCAGTACGATGTCTAGAATAGTGTCTCAAAAATAGCAGGAACTAAATATTCATTAATTTGGTAGATATTTATTGAGCATCTATGTGTCAAGCATTGTTCTTGGCACCGAGGACACAAAAGAGAAAAAAAAAATAGACATGGTCCCTTCCTTGAAGGAGCTTTTTTGTTAGTCAAAGAGTTGATTTATTCATAAAAGTGTAACTCGAACTCATTTCTCAGAAGAAGAAATAAGTGCCAGAGATTAAGTGACCTAAGTCAAGCCATATGGGGACTCTGAGTAGTACATTGCTGTTAATTTCCTCTTACGTATTTGCTGCTTCTCAATGCGCATTTTACAAAGTACAGGTGGGTGTGTGAAATTCGGTTTAATCCAGTCTGTGAATACCAGCAGGATGTTGAGGGCATCGTGAGCTGAGTGGAGACAAACATGTAGAAATGAACATGGTTTTTATGTGCACGGAATGTTAAAGGTTAAGTCAGTACAGGCAGCCAGTTTTGGTGATTTTTCAACCAGTTCTCTCATGGCTCTTATAAGAGTGACCGTCATGCCCTTTATTGTTGCTTGCAGAACCTTGACATCTGGAGTCACTGGGAAAGTAGCATTACGGGCATCACAGGTGGCCGAATTATTAGTGTTTAGTCAGGAACTGCTAAGAGCTCAGTCCTGAGCAGGGAGTTGTAGGAAGGGACTAACATGGATTATTACTGAGAAAGTAGAAGGGCTTTTTAGGAGATGGCATATAAAGCAAGGGGATTTTTATAATAGGAGTGCATGAACAGCAAAGAAATAGCTCGCTCGAGTAAGGGGTGGATGTTGAACAATGAAAAATAATATGGGACAGGTATGGAATGGAGTCCTTGGAAATAGAAGAAATGGTTGTTTCCAAAAATGAAGGGAAAATTAGGTTTAGATTTGGGCTGATTTCTAACTAATCAAACTGGCTTCTAAATTTAGAAGCAATAAGGACTCCCCTGAGAACTCTACTGGGGTTCTTTCTCCAGTTGAGGAACTGCCCCAGAAGGCTATGGAGAAATCCTCTCATCCATTCATACTCACATGATAGAAGCCAGGCTCTGGACCGGTTGCCACCTCAGGTAACCACACTTCTCCTTGAGTCAAATGCACCCCACCCCCACCCAGAGCTGAACGGACACATCAGTGGAAACACATCGTGGAAAGCTGTCACCCTCACCATCCTCATCCCGGGAACGCCCTGCACAAGGTTCTCTGTGACTCTGCTCTCAGCGGAGGCCACGCTGACTTACTTGGGAATCTCACCCATTTCACTCAAAATCTGCAAGCTGCTGAGTCATTGAATCAGAGAGCACCTCAGTCCGGAATAACCACCTTTTAAAAAAGCAGCAACTTATAACGATGTGATCTGAAATCCTTTGGCAATTTAAAGAAATGCTCTACTGAGGGCTATTTGTTAAGACCAGCAGTCAGCTTCTGCGATGGAGAGGTAGAAAAGATTATTTTGTTGTTTTTAAACGATGTGAGTTCAGAGAATGAGCTGCAGTGGCTTGGGGATGTGTGTGGGGAAGTCAGAGAAAGCCATGCATACAACGTCTGTAAAGAAAACGTTTTATTTAAAGTGTTAAATACCATCACCAGAATGAATTTGACTTACATTAGTTGGTGTTCATTACAGGACTAATCGGCCCTTTATTTTTTCCAACTGGAATTCCCTTTACTTTTAAAACATACTATGTACAGGGCAGCGATGGTCACTGGAATAGTGCTATTTACATGACTAAACCACAAGTTGAGGTGTAGATAGGTGAAAATTAAAAAAAAATACACCAACTTTTAAGTAAATACTGCATAATGATGAGTATGTACAAATATTCCATACAGTCATGTCCTTCTTATTAAAATTAGAAATAATTTATATAGGAATATACACAAAAGATTATGTGACTGCATCTTAGTATCAGGAAAATGGTAAACATTTATTCTAAGGGAGAGTATAGACACTCTAGGTCTATTAAATCAATTGTTGCTGGTACACAAGTGTCTAAATTATTTCAATAAAGTTTTATTCATTCTTTGAATAACTCTACCCAGGTCCATCAGAGATCTCAGAATGTCAAGACACAGTCCCAGTGTATTTCATATTGCACCACATAAAAAGAAGGCATTTTTAGTGATACTCATTTTAACTTTTGCACCATATCAAACATAATAATTTTTAATGGTCAGCAGTGAATTTAAAAAGAAATAATAATAATAATAATAATAATAATAATAATAATAATAATATTAATAAAGCATTTTTTTGTGCATGGCCTTAAAGAAATGTTATGTATGTGGATTTCAAAAGTAATTGCAAGAAATAAAGTCAACCAATAAGAATGTGTCATCAAAGCGTACATTAAAGAAACAGAAAGTATGGGTGATTTATTCCATTAACCAGTGACTTTTCCTCTAAGAAGGGGAACTTCAGAGAAATTTGACCTTGAGCACCACCCAACGGTAACAACTGTCTGTCAAACCAAAGGCGAGGGTTTAACTTCCAGGAATTTGCATGTAGACTTTTGGTGATGGCATCAAAGAACTATTAATAGGCAGATTGACTTTCTTTGAGTCATCTAAAAATTAGAGCTTTAAAATTATTTGTTGCAAATTCATGTTTACTATATTTCTTTAGAAATATAATTTGTGAAAAATTGAATTTTACTACAGAAAAATGAATTAATAAACAGCCCTGTGTTTCAGGGCTCCAAAGTTTCAGCAGTGTTTCTATTCACATAGTAAATGGAAATTGGCTAAAGAAATTGTTTTAATTAATTAAAAATGAAACCTAAGACCTTCTAGAAATAATATTTTAACCCCTGTATGAATAATGCTGGTGCTAAAAACAAATGTATTAGACATTACAATGGCCACATGATTTTAGAATTTTTTTTTGTAAACTGAACTTTGAAGGTGAAAATAAAATAACCATGCACTGTACAATAAATTGCAAAAGTTCAAATATCTTCTTTATCAAATACATGCTGACTTACTTTAATGTACTCCCAAGTCATGTTGCAAAATCCTTTTCAACATGCTTGAAATAAAGAAAGCTCTTACATAGTTTTTTTCCCCTTGAGAAATTCATAAATTCAGAAGCATTTACAGCTCTGAATCAAACATGGGTATAAGAGAGTATCAGGTCAAAAACTTGTAATTTTTTAGTATAATGTTCACTCTGGTAGGGAGAAAGAAAATAAAAGATTAAAGGAGGGAGAAGAGGAAAAGTGAGATAGAGGAAGAAAGATGTGAACAATTTGCACATATTGAACTTCATTAATTTGTGTATTTAACATGGAAATAAAATGAATATATATTTGTCACATAAAGAGAACTTTAAGTATCTTCTAGAAAGTATTCATTTGTAATGTCTGCCAAAACACAGACTCAGATTAAAGAATAAACATGGTGTGTCTTTGTATCACCCTGTTGCATTCTCGCCCCTTTTTTAAAACCATGCACTAGTGAAATTTATTTTTAAAAATAATATAAATTTTTGAAAATGGCTGATTTTTATTTTTTATTTTTTTTGCAAGTTGCAGCCCCAAGAAAATAATTTAAGTATTCAGCTAATCTGTGTCCATGCAAAAAAAGTTTCTTTAATTTCATTCAGTAAAGTGTAGCCACAGAATTTTGTTTTTCAGAGTCCAGCACATCTTGGCCTTAGTGAATGACGTGCCTGCTGGGGATCTGAGGTCTGCCACAGTCCGCGCTGGTCCAGCTGCTCCTGGTCGCCGTCCGCAGCAGCCGATGTCCTGTCCTGGACCGTTTCTTTGGTCTCCTGCTTTTCACCTGACACTTCCTGGGACTTTACTCCGTGACTGGTAACGTGGCTTAATGGCTGTATAGCTCCATTTCTGTGGCATAACCGCGCTTTGGGGTCAGAGAAATGAAGAAAAAGGAACGATAAAAATATAAAGGTGCCATTGAAAAGGGCTTTTGTTGCATGAAATTGACTGATTCTTTGAGATTAATCCATGGCTTCAGATTGGACCAAAACTTGAGTCTTAATTGAACTCCAAACCTGACAGTTCTTCACAGCTCTGCTCTGTCACCTGAGGGCCTTCTTTAGGGCACAATGTGTGCAACTTCCTCTGAGAACACAGGATCGCTTTGTATCCCTAGAAACAGGCTCAGAAGACACAACATTAAGCATGCAGTGTTACCAGGGTTTGCGACCTGTGATTTTTTTTTTTGTAACGCTGGTTGCTATGACAACAGTTTGACAGCTGCTATGAACGAGAGTAGGAAGGTCCAGTTGAACTTTCCAGGGATGACTGGGAAGCTCTTCTTGTCAGAGGGGCCAAGGTCGGATCTACTAGGGAGGAAGGGGGGAAGAGTTTGAACCATCCAATCACCATATTGGATAGCTCTAGTTCATCTAAAAGTATCTGGGCCACTCCCATAAAAGATTTGTGATCCATGCGGCCGTAATCTCCCCAGACAATGATCTGTTGGTAAAATAAAAAGGAGAGTGATGTCAGTATAATAACATACTGAAAAATTTATAAACTAAAACATACTGAATTAATGTGCTGACATCAAACATCAAGTAAAATAATTGTATTTAATGCTGGGATAGTTGGCTTCACAACAACTGGAATCCAAAGACATACTACGAAAACTGTATGGAGTGTGAAGACCATAAGTAGTCCAGAGAGACTGGATTTTATATGTGATGGGTTTTGCAAGTCTACACTTCAGTTTAAAGGAAGCAAAGAACGGTGTGTCTACAGCTTTATAACACTGGCCATTGCTCTGAAGTTTCCCAAGAATTTCAGCTGTGAGGAATCCAAGAGTGTGATAAGAAAAGACGCTGGATACAAGGTTTGACTCCGTGAAAGTACTTTCTTAGGTAAGAGATAAACAATGCAGTAAATACCTGTAAAACCTTTCCTTGGGGGCTCTCTTCGAAAGATAACAGCTGCTGGTAAAGGGGTTCCAGCGTTTTTCTTGCCACTTTTGTTTTCTTTTTGGCTACGCAGACTCCATTATCTAATAGATACACCTTTACATATGGTGCTTGGGAAAGAAAACACAGAGGAGAGTTAGGTGATGAGCTATCATGGGTGACATCAGCAACCGCTTAATCTTAGGCTGAAAGAGTGAACAATCCAAAGTCAGTGGCCTTTTCACATGATGTCAAAGTTGTTAAATAAACAACAGATGATCATGAGCCATTCAGGTAGCTTTAGGCAACACTGACTTAGCTTCTGAGTTGATTACTATTTGGTCATCAACTGGTTAGATAGATTTGAACTCTGCATCAAATAAGGTGAAATGCTTCTAGTCCCTAACAATATTCAAGAGAGATGTCTTACTCAGTCTTTCATTTATCAATACTTAAATCCAATTAAACATGCTTGAAACCATATTGTTTTATTCACCCAACTACACAAATCACTTATTGATCACTCAAAAAGTTTGTTTATTGATGGTGGCATGGGTACACAATGGTGAGGTTGGATGTAATATGTTCAAGATTAGCTGGGGAGAGGCAACTGATTATGAATCCCATGTCTTGAAATTATCTGATAGACTTCATAAAAGCATTTTCATGCATGTAGAAATTATGATATTCTCTCTGGCAGAGTGAGTTGACTAGCTCCAAGACCTTTATACACACTTGCCTTAATCACCACTGCAAGGTTGTACAATAGGTCATATATGTTATAATGCATAATTTCTGCAAGGATAGGAGAATTAAAAGATTCAAAATCACAATCAGTCGGTGGAGGTGCTGAGTGAGAAACCAAGTTTGAGAATACTCAGTAATTGTTCTATACATCAGATCCAATGACCTATACATCTCTGCACAACACATCTGGAGTCTGGCGCTTTCTGTGCTGCAAGCACCTTAGTACGTACGTACCTTCAGTACAAAATATGTGACATCATGATAAAAACCTAGATAGGTGCCTCATTTTCTTTATACACTACAGGAAGGAAGAGTCTTATAATGAGAATGTCCTGGGTACACAGGCTCAAGCTCCGTTGGGGCCTGTATCTAATTTTATTCTAATACTATGAGAATTTCTGAGGAGAACTTTAAAGCTCCAGATAAATTGAAGAGTAACACAAAACACCAGGTAATAAGAAAAAATTTCTCAGGTACACGTTGTACGAAATGAATGAAGTACGGCATGGTCCCTCTTCAGTGACTTCTGCACGCGTCCTTATGCAGCAACTTGGGTCATTCCCGCCAGACCACCCTCACTGACCATCACTCGGATGCACACACGAACTGCTAACGGCATCCTTGGTTATGTAAAGACAAGGTTTTCAGCAGCTAATCAAAAACAAAGTCTCTGAATTAAGAAAGTGTGGCTTGTGAACGAGAGTACAAGAATCTCTCCTGTTTTTACCTGGCAGTGTCTTGGAACCTGGTTTTACAACGAGGCCACGGGCCCGAATGATTTCCACCTCCAACTGTCCCTTTTTGTCCATCATTCCTACCTGAATGTCACCTATGGTAAGTGAGGAAGAAACAGGATTTAATATACAAATGCAGTAAGAAAAATGCTGTGCCAAAGACCTTGGTTTAATAGCATTTCATCATTTCTCATTTAGTTCCTAAATTCATTATATTTAAAATTTTAACAACGATAGCTAACTTTAAAAAGCAAATAAATTAAATAGAAAAAATTAATCGGAGATTTTTTAAATCTTAAAATCTAAGATACACATTCCTATTTGACAGTATGTGATTTTCAGTAACATAAAAGAACAATGAAATCATGTGACAGAAATTCTTACCCATTGCAGGTGTAGCCAGAGTCTGACGCCCCACTAGCTGGGCAGGGCCAAGGCCATCCAGAAAATCGCTGAACTGGCTATCAGAGGCCAAACGGACACCAGGGAAAATCAGACTAAAAGCAAAATAACAGACATGATTAAACCCTTCATCCCATTCACATTCAGGCAGCTCAGGTTTCCCTGTGGCCCCTCTCTGGGGTGGGAGCAAAAGGTACCACTTCCTTTATCATAGATATTAATTGGACCCTACACCCCACTCCACCTCCACGGCTCCCTCTTGCTCATTCTTGGAGCTTCTTTCCTCATTGTTATGGACTGAATTGTGCTGCCCACCCCCATTCATATGATGATGGCTTAAACTTCAGAATGACTCTTTTTGGACAGAAGGCCTTCAAAGAGGTAATTAAAGTTAATTGAGGTCATAAGGGTAGGGCCTTAAATATGACTAGTATCCTTATAAGAAGAGAGACACCAGGGGTATGCATGTACAGACCAAAGACCACGTGAGGACACAGAAGGCAAGCCAAGGACGGAGGCCTCAGGAGAAACAAAACCTGCCGACACCTTGATCTTGTACTTCCAGACTTCCGCAACCATGAGAAAATAAATTTCTGTTGTTTAAGCCACCCAGAATGTGGTATTTTTCTATGGCAGCCCTAGCAAACTAATGTGCTCTCTTTCTCTCATTAGTTACATCAAATGCATCAATAAATCTCATTGGCTCTATTGTCAAAATAAATCCAGAAAATCTGATCTCAGTAATGCTACCACTCTGGTCCAAGCCATCATTTTCTACCTTCCGTATTCCTGCAACAGCCTTCTGGTTGATCTTCCTGTTGCCACCTTTATTCCCACCCCCATAGCAGTCAGAATGATCTGTTCAAATTGAAGTCAGATGTTAGGCCTCTGCTCAAAATCTTCCATTGGTTTCTCATCATTCTCGGAGCAAAAGCAAAGTCCTTACACCATGCAGAGACTATACAAACTGTCCGCCCTGCTCTCAGTTCCTGTCTGCTGCCATCCCTGCCCATACCGCACAGCACTGCCTTCCTGCTGCTAACACAGGGCAGGTTTCGGCCTCAGGCCTCAGTCTCTCTTCAGCCTGCTATGTTCCTCCCTGGAATATCCGTTTGCTCACTAACTTCTTCAGATCTTTACTCAAATGCATCCTTTTCCCGTCTACGCTTCATAAATCCTATCCGTACCCTCTATCATCTCTCTTCCTGTCTGTATGTTTCACCTTAGAACTTATACTACCTAATCCACTATCTATTTTACTAATTTTTCTTGTTTAGTGGATATCTTGCCTAGTAGACTGTAAGTTCGGTGAAGGTAGGTTTTTTTCCTCCCCTATTTTGTTCACTGATGCATCTCTAGCACCTAGAACTATGCCTGGAATATTGTAAGCACATAATGAATAGTTGTTAAGCTCAATCAATTAAAACGAAACCTGGGAACTTGTCCCAGTTTCTATAGCACCAAAAGCCCAGTGTCTAACCACCAACGGATTTAGGCTCCCTGGTATGGCTTATATCTCCAACTCACAGCACAATGCCTAGGACACCAGAAGTTCTAAGTGCTCTATTTGATGAATGAATCTATGAGCTTTCATCTCATTTCTCCAATAAGACTATAAACATCTGGAGTACAGGGGCCATAGTTTAAACATTTTGATATACATAACAGTATCCAACATAGTGCTTTGCGATGATGAGTGCTAAGTGCACATTTACTCTTTATTTGATTCTCTATCTCTTTTAAGACCTCATTGATCAACATCGAATTTATTTCTTCCTCCAACCTTAATTCCCAAATGTATAGTTAATCCAGACATTTTAATGTTTCCATAAGTATCCCACATTACCTTATTTATAAATGCATAGAAACCATATACATCTCTTGTGTGTGTATTTACACACACACACACACACACACACACACACACACACAAAACCATGCTAGACAAATAATCATTAGGGTATATCATCAATACTCTGCCAGCAGCTCCTACAGCCTCACATCAGTGAACGGGCTACAGATATGTTGTCTAAACATCTGATATTTCCATGGGGACGACAGAATGGTCAGTAAGCCCCTTTCCTCTATGTATGTCCTTCATGTACCCATCTATGGACCTGTGGTTGTTAATTATTGTTAATTTGTTGGTGACAAGGCTACACAATTTTTATAAATGCTTTAAAAATATCTCAGGCACAGATGATTCAAGGAGAAGCTACACGATGACTACACATGGGAAAGGCTCACCAACTCTCTCTGTGGCATTTCTTTTTGGCTATTCCATTGGTCTGAACTGTTTGTTACTGCATGGAACAAAGTATGTGTCAGCATTCTATACTTTTTAGTAATAACTCTTAGATATAAGATTTTAAAAATTAGCATTGTTCATGGGAAGTGGCATGCATACCTATTATTTTTGCACTTTTATATATTATTACAAACTAGGGAAAATTTTTATTTGCATGTATTGTGAAAGTCACACTTTAGCATGTTGCCATTAAAGCAAAAACATTTTGTTTCCAAACCTATTTCCCTTGATATAAAAAGCTAGATATGTCACATTTCTCAGTGGCAGGAGAGCAAATGTCCTCTTCACAGCCAATCAACCAGTGAAAATTAAAATGGTGCTGTAGACTGTGTGAGTTAGTGAAAGTAGAGAGAGTGAGACAGAAAAGATGGTCTCGGGAAGCATGGAAGAGATGCGCATCTCAGCCAGCCTCACTCACTTTCCTTCTGAGCTATAGCTGTTCATGCTGCCATCTGTGGACTCCCGGCTCGCCTGTCGAGTCATCCAGTTCCTCATTTCCACAGCCAGGCCCGTCTCTGTACTTCTTTGGACAGTGCTCCGTAGCTTTTTACCTCCTGCTTCTGCAAAGACAAAACAAAAGGGATGATGGCTTTGTTATCACCATCTGGTGACAAAAAGTGTCAGCCAGCACTTTGAGGTCCACAGATGAAAAGAACTGCGTATATGCAAAGTGTTCTTATTAAGGAGAAAGAGAGAAAAAGGTATTTCAAACAATGTCTTATAGAGTGGGATGAAAATTTTCTTCAAGAAGTACAAAATACCATTGTTTTGTTTCCATTTAAAACAGTGTTTGAATTGGTAACAAAAGGAACAAAAGGGTTCAACCTAAGGAAAATGAACTTTGTTTTTATTGTAATATTTAAATGCAAGATCAATTTACACCTGTCTTTTTTCTTTTTCCTTTGTTTTTGATATAGTAAAAGAACTAGGCCTTCACATTATTTCCAAAGAACAGGTGGTGAGTCATTCTCAATTCTAGCCTTAATTTTCTCAAGAAAATTTGTCTTTGTGGGGTGATTGATATTAGAAGGCAAAGAAAGCTATACAAAGGAGACAGATCTGTTTGAGAATAGTTTAACATCTATTGGTAACTTTCAGAGATTCTCAAAGGGAATACAAAAACTCAGCAATGCCAGGTGAAAGAGCTTTTAAATTTTTGGTCATGCATAGCCATGTCCTCACGGATCATTAGTGGTTTGGATAGAAGGTTTACTTATAAAAAGCAACTGGAAGACCAAATAGGAAACTGAATCAAGTATCACAGACATGACAAAGGTAAGTGCTACCTGGAGAGGTCAAGGAGGAAGGAGCTTCACAAAGGGAATGGGCAGAATGGACCCCAAGAAGAGGCAGAAGAGTGCTGCTGCCAAGGGAGAGAGCACGGACAAAGGCAGGAAGCTAAGAACGACCAATAACTAAACATAGGGAAGAGAGAGGGCGGGGGTGGGTCAGACAGGAAACTGAGCCCAACTAATAAAGGGCCTCACATGTTGGTATGTGGAGCTGAAAGACTACTAAAGTTGGAGCAACACAGTGACAACCCAAATTATCTATATTAATTTACTTCTTCTCAGGCCTAAATGTTTATCCACATTACCAGGTATATCATTAGCTTTGTGGGATTTGGTAAGCTCTTTTAGTGCCTGGTATTAATAATTTCATTATAGATCATTAAATATTTACTGTTCTTGTCAGTGACTTGTTAAAATCCCTTTTACCAAGCTACTTATATTTGTTCACCATTCTGAAACACTGCTTTAAATTTCATCTACTCTCCACTCCCTGCTTTAATGTACATCAAAATGCTTAAAAATATATATGTAATCCAATGCTGGTACTTTAGATAATTGATAACAAACATGTTGTACTGATATAAATTTAGGAAAATAGAGAGCATCTCCCAGCGATGAGAAAAAACTCTTTTTTACAGAAGAATGTTACTTAAGAAATATAAAAGGAATAATAAATTTTTTAAATGACCAATTTGTAACCTCCAGTGGAATAAATGAATCAAATAAGGCACATCGATGGATGCTAACACCATTAGATAAAAGAGCAGTCATATGAAGCAAAAAGGAAAAAAATCATACCATAGATTAGTTCTGCTTATCAAAGGAAAACATACTTTAACACTGGGAGACCTGGCTATCACCATCTTAATCAAGAGGTCAAACTCAGCAGCACTCATAGTAGTGTCTCCTGACATAAAATACACAGTATCATATGTGCCACCTGATACAAAATACAAAGTATCACCTATCGAGTTGTTATGGACAAAAATATACAACCTGTTTCTCATCAGATCTTTAGAATCAACTTCTAGTTTTCAAAAACACAGAAGACAAAGTAACAAGATAAATGACACAATAAAAAGAAATCAGACAAACTCAGAACATGGAATTTTGTTCAAAATAATTGACCTAGTCTCTTAAAATAGTCAATATCATTTACAAGGTAGGTAAATTGTTCCAGATTAAAAAATATCACAAAGATGTAACCATTAAATGCTACGAGTGTACCTTGATTGGTTTCTTTTTGGGGAGAACAAAAAAACAAAACAAGAAACTCTAAAAGCAAAACACTCTAAAAGCAATTCTGGACAAGTAGGCAAACTTTGAATATAGATTGGATATTAGATGAGTTTCGAAATTGTTAATTTTCCTAGGTAGATAATGGTATGTATTATAAAAAGTGTCCTTAACATTACAAAATACATGCTGAAGTATTTAGATCTGAAATGTTATATTATCTGCAATTTCAAATGGTATAGCAAAAATTCATAAAACAGATGAAATATTTTTTTAAAAAGGATGAAGATGAAGAACAGACCTTGGTATTCATAAATTTAATATTCATAATTTTATTTTAGAGTGATCCTTAAATGGCCACACCAAAAAGTAATAAAATTTTGTTCAAGTGTGAACTGAAATCACAGCAGGGGTTAGGCTGGTGTGAGGGGGCCAAGCCAAGGGCCAAGCCCTGGCCTCTGCATGTGGCTTTACTGTTCACCCCCTGTGAGGAATGCCAGTGTTAAAAATCAGCATTGAGTGAGAAACACAACTTCTGTGAAGTCTGAAAATGTGGAAAATACACTGCCTTTGAAACAAGACTTTCAAAGACAGTGAGCTTCCCGAAGGTCTCAGGACACAGACACTGCAACGTCAAAGAATCACTGTTTTTCATTTCATGTCTGACTCTATCATAGCAAAAGTGATGTGAAAATCTGCTATCAGGGTGATGAGAACCAGCCACCACTTGTCAAAGAGCAAACAATACAACGAGCATGTAATCTCTTTGTGTACATATTGCTTTTTACATGTGTCCTCTTTGGAACAATTCTAACAATCCCATTTCACAGAGACAGCATCTGAGGGCCCCAGGGGGTTACACAATTCCCTGAAACCACACAGAAAATGACCACCAGAATTTACGAATAAACCCCAGACTCCAAATTCTCTGCTATTCACAGATTTGTTGTCCGAATATAACCAATGGGTCGTTTGTGCAGCTGTCCATGGAGACGGATACTCAGCTAACTCTGTATCCGCACATGAAAGGCTCTGTTAGAAGCTGGTGGACAGAAGAGAGGCCAGGAAGAGGTCAGGACCTGGTGCCAGACGGTTTCTCTTAGAGTTCCCATTCTGCCACACACACGCTGGGTGAGACTGATTAAGTTACTCATCCTCTCTGTCACTCAGTGGTCTCAGACTGTGAAATGGCAATGATAACAATGTTTACATAATAGAAATTTTGTGAGGATTAAGGAAAATAATAAATTTAAAATGCTTAGGATAGTGTCTTATATATAGAAAATCTTCAATTAATGGTACTGTTATTACTGTCACCACACAGAAAATCAGGAAACATGTATTTGAGGCCAATCTCTACCACCTGGTCGCTGGCTCTGTGGCCCTGCCTGAGTCATAACCCTGCTCTGAGTCTCTGGCTCCTTATTTATGAAAAATGCAGGGGAGGGAGAGGGTGACAGGTGATCTCTGATCTCTTTGAGCTCAAAGTCTTTGAGTTTGTGTCATACTGTATGACCAAGGCCACGATTAACAGCACACACTGAGGAGATAATGCTATTCATTGTCACCTGATAGAATCAAATAATTTTTATACATGCTCAGCATTTATTAACAGCTCTTTAAAATGTATATTTTAAACGTACTTTTATCTGATACATTTATAGACTTGCTTAAAAAGTAAATGTATCTTTCAGTACCACAAACCTTTTGCATCACACAATAAAAGAAATTGAACCTAAATGTAATTTGCTACGGTGATTCACATATAGTGTTCCAAATGCTCTATCATGTTATTCAACCTAAAAATTGAATCTGTATAACACTGAGTGCCTACATAAGGTAAGTGAGGCAGAATTCTAAGATGGCCCCCACGTTATCTTACTTTACATGGCAAAAGATCCGAAGCACAAGAATGGTCGGTGCACATTTGCTGGCTTGAAGACAGAGGGAGACTCTGTGGAAAGGACCTGAGAGCAACCTCCAGCTGGCCTGGCTGATGGTCAGCAAGAAAACAGGGACCTCAGGCCTATCCAACCGTAAGGAACTGGATTCTGCCGACGACCTGAATGACCCTGGAAGATTTCCTTTAGAGTCCTTGTTCAAGAACTCAGTCCAGCCAACACCTTGATTTCAGTTATGTGATACCCTAAGCAGAAAACCTAGCCATGCCATGTGTGATCTATAGAACTGTGAACTAATAAATAGGTATTGTTTTAAATTTGTGATAATTGTTAAGCAGCAGTAGGTTACTTTTTAGATATTTTTTCCAATGGAGAGATCTATGAAAATAATTTATTGTAACCATAGGTGGACCAACTGAAATTATTTGTAAGAATTCAATAGCCATGATCAAAAAACATATATGTTATACATATATATATATATATATACACACATGTATAATAAGCGTGTGTGTGTTTGTCACAATATTTAGTAATACTCAGCTAGCAAATTACGGAACAAAAGCCCAGATTATGTTTTAGAACCCTTAAATAACTCACTCTCCTAGTTAGTTATTTTAAGCCAAAATGCATTTGGAAGAGATGCCTGCAGGTGAAAATCAAGTTTCTTGAACTGCAAAACATCACGGGCAGAAAGCCGAACACAGGAGGTGTCCCTGTTATTCTGCTCTGGTTAGTTTGATGACTCATTTACTTGGCACCCTCTGCATTCAAAGAAAGCCACTTGACTAAATAAACAACCGAGGGTCAGTTTCCCTAACAATATCTAAAAACCTGAAAACCCTGAGTGACTTGACCACATAAATGAAAAGGTCTTTTCTACTTCTCACTGGAAACTTTCCTAATCCCCTAGACGAGGCTCACAATGAAATGGTGACCTCCTTCCAAATCTTGTGTCCACACAGCCCATTCCTGCTTGCTCTTACTTGGAAGGTCACTTCTATTGTAGACAGACTTACTTTAGTCAGAATTTTCTTATTAATATGAAAAATGATACATGAAAACAGGCTAAAGACAGGTTGGTAGATTCTGAAAACTTTTTTAGTTTTGACCATCATTATGTGTTGAATTACAGGCATTATTTTTGTATTTTATTCAAAGTTACCATTTTCCAGGATGAATATGATTTACAGAAGCCATTGTGTATTAGCTTGTAAAGAATTTATAAAATGTGTTAAAAAGTAGAATTTATAGAAGTATTGATTCATAGAATTCAGAAGGTATCTTAGGAATCCAGTGTACCTTTGTACTTTACGTATTCCCTTACTGTAGTGATGATAAAGCTGAAGTCCAGAGTGGCTAGTTCCTCCTTAGGAGATTTTCATCTTTAAATTGCACTCATCTTTTCTTGCACTTTAACTCGCTTTCACCTTGCTCCTCTAATTCCGTATGCTTCTCTCAAGTATAAGAATTGCCTCTAGCATTTTTCCCAACCTCCATGGAGGCCACTGTGGCCAGAACTGCCCTTCAGCGGATTTTATATCAAGACATTAAAGAGGTTGATTTATTTACCTGTTTGGCCTCTCAAGACCTCAGTATAGGAATACTCATGAGTAGATTATTATAAGTGCATATAAAAACTTGTGCACATATATTTTTATCTCTGTTAGATCTTCTAACTATATAAATATAATTCAAACCTCTGAAAGTCTAAACAAAACAGGGACAGCTATCTGACAATTTATTTTGGGCTAATCTAGGATAGGTATTAACAATGAATAAAACAGTTGATTTTCAAGTTGTTTCAGAGTTTCACACAAATTCATTAATTCCAACAGCTGTTACAACTATTTTGAAAGTTATAGTTAATAGCTAAATTCAGCCAACTACACATAGAGATCACAATTATGGTAGGTATTAGGGCTGTTTTAAATATATTTACTTTTATTCCCACCTCTGAAACTAAGTGTGGTCATGTGATTAGCTTGCCCAATGAAAAGTGAGCAAAACTGGCCCATATAATCTCAGGGCAGAAGCTTCAACAGCTGATGTGTGACTCACCATGTCGCCTCTCTTCTATGTAGAACAGATAGCAACAGGTGCCTCCATCTGCCTGGGTCCCTGAGTACAGCCACAAGGATGGCTCTCAATGGACATGGAGCTAGAGTGAGACATGACTTTTTTGTGCGAAGCCACTGATACTTTTGATGTTTCAAACCTAATCTATGATAACAGATACACATATAACAGTCATAAGATAGTATTCTATTCTCTTATAACCAAAGGTTTTAAAGTTTTGTTATTTTTTTCCCTTTTTCATCATCATTAATATATTGACTACTTTGAATACAGTTCTGTTAATAAAAACTCTGCATTTGATATTCTATTTTATAATGCTTTCATGGTTTTTGTTTTATAAGTAGGAAGAAATTATAATTATTGTTCTTAAACTTCAGGCTCATTTTAAACACATTAAAATAATTTTAAATAAACTTTTAATTTCAGAATAGTTATAAATGTACAGGAAGTTGTGAAGATGGTACAGAAAATTCTGGTGTACTTTATACCCAATTTTCCCTATTATTAATATCTTATGTGGTTATGGTACATTTCTCAATTAATAAGTAATAATTGATATATAACTATTTACTAAAGTCTAAACTTTAACTAGATTGCCTTAATTTTTACCTGAAGTTTTCTTTTTTTCCTGATCCATGATGTCACATTACATTTAGTCATCAGGTCTCCTTAGGCTTCTCTTGGAGATAGATTTTTTAATGTCTCTAATTCCTGACATTCTTTTATATTTGTAACTCCTTTTAGTCAGTTCTTTGTATGTGAAGTTAAAAAGCAGTATGATAATTTAATGTAGTATAAAGATACCTATTAAAACCACATATTTTTAGTAAAAACAATATATAAGTTGAAAAATACTCATCTATAGAAAATAGAAAATATTTCATGTCCTAAGTGAAAAGTGCTGAATGTATAAAAATAAGTTTTCAATACTAAACTAATTTATGCTGTGTGGCAAAATATAAAGGAACTGAATTAGTATACATGTTTTTAAATAGTTTATGAAAATAAATTTAATTACGTTTCAGATAAAAATTCAATGAAAGTCACCATTCCCAATGTAATAATTGATTTAGTCAAGGAGCAACAATGAATGTTAAAGTTACTAGATGAGAGGTTTTTGGGAAACAGGATATTCACATGGTACCAAAGTTATCACACCAAAGATCATTTAGTAATAATCATAAAGTATACCTCTTCCATAGGCAGAAAACTGGCAGTTGCCTCTTAACCAAGTGATTAAACTTAGCATGCCTAAAAGTGAAAAACCTTAACATTGTTTCTTACAAAAATACCACATGCCTGTGTGTGTGTGTGTGTGTGTGTGTGTGTCTATGTGTGTGTAAAGGAAGGGGAAAGAGAGAGACAGGAAAGATAAAGTTAATTAAAAATTGCTCAGTCTATCTAGTGGGTGTTCATTGTACTACTCTTTTTTGTATGTTTAAAATATTTCACAATAAAAGTTGGGAAAAATCAATTACTAAATTCAAAACAAAGGAAGGAAAGAGCTATTGACTTGTTACTCTGTGGAGACAATTTGGATATAATATCTGCCTATCTCAATTCCCCATAACAATGTAGTATGGTGATTATTATTACTATCTCTTTCTATATGAAGGAATTGTCTAAATCACATAGCTGGCAAGTGATCTAAAGGAGACTTAAACCCAAATCCTATCAGTGTCAAAGCCTATTCTTGTTTCTCAAAGCATGCTGGCTTCCATTTTCATTTAGTGTTTTAAACATTGATGTCTAATTCCAGAGAAAACAGTGACTTGAAGCTTCATCTCATTTTCTACTTGCATGTCTAAATAAGCTTAAATTGTCTTATGGGCATTGTGATTAAGATCATTCATGTTCTCTTGTTTGCTCAAGAAAAATGAAAAAAAAGTCAATTTTATTGATAAATTCTGATTTCATGAACATGATGGCAACAAATATTTATGTAAAACTCAAATAATATGCTAAAAATAGCTATTTCATATTATATACATATGCATTTCTCTCTCTCAGTATGTCACCTTAGACATATCCACACCAAGAAGTGGAGATTTCATCAAATGATGCCACAGCATTTAACAGTACTAAATATACTGTGGAAAAACTGTGTACTTGCCAGCATGTGGATTTGAAGAGGACCCTGACCTTTGTGTGTCTTGGCTCTTTTCTGTAAAACAAAGGGGCCATTACAAGGAGAGAAAACTACAGACAAATATTGCTCATGAACACAGATACAAAATCCACCACAAATGCAAGAAAATCAAATCCAGCAATGTATTAAAAGAATTATACAGTATGATGAAGTGGGATTTATCTCAGTTATGCAACGCTGGTTCATTGTTTGAAAATCAGTTAATGTAATCTACAAGCTAGATAAGAAAAATAACATGGTCATATCAACAGAAGCAGAAAAAGCATTGGACAAAGATAACCTCTTCAACAAATGGTGTGAAAAACTGGACATCCGCATGCAAAAAAAAAAAAAAAAGAGAATCTGACAAACACTTTACAACCTTCACAAAAGTTAACTCAAAATGAATCACACACATAAATTTAAAATGCAAAACTATGAAACTCCTGGAAGATAACATAGGAGAAAACCTAGATGACCTTGGTTATGGCAATGGCTTTTTAGTTACAACTCCAACAACATGATTCATAAAAGGAAGAATTGATAAGCTGGACTTCATTAAAATTATAAAGTTTTGCTCTGTAAAAATCACTGTCCAGATAATGAGAAGAAAAGCCACAGACTGGGGAATAATTTTACAAAGACATATCTGATAAATAACTGTTATCGAAAATATAATGTTAAGACTCGGCAATAAGAAAATAACCTGATTAAAAAAGGGCCAAACACCTCAACGGACATCTCACCAAGTAAGATATACAGATGGCAAAAAGGCATCTGAAAAGGTACTCTACATCCTATGTCACCAGGGTAATGCAAATTAAACGAGGTTAACACAACACACCTATTAGGATGGCCAAAATCCAGGACACCGACAACACCAAATGCTGACAAGGATGTGGAGCAACAGGAACTCTCATTCATTGCCGATGGGAATGTAAACTTGTAAAGCACTTTGGAAGACAGTTTGGTGCTTATACAAAACAAAAGTGCTATACCAGAGAATAAGAACACCCTGTTCCTATTGTGAGTTTCTATAATTATTAATCCTACTTTTTAACAAGAAATAAAACCAACCTTATCATTCTTTTGCAGTAAGATTATTCTATTTTTTTTTTCCATAAAAGTTAAGGTTTATCATTTTGTTATTCTTAACACATTTAAATGTAAGAAGTTATAGTTCTCGTTGCTATTATTTTGAGATTTGTCACTTTTATGGTACTCTCTTATTTCCACTATCTGATGTTGCTATTATGGCACTAAGGGGGATCAAGTCAAAGGCCAATGGAAAAGATCCAAGTCTTGATCCAAAGTTATATTATTTAAAAAATTGTTCTCCACCCCGACTCCACCCCACTTTTGGATTTTTTTTGTTTGTTTTTTAATAGACAGATCTGCCCTTGGTCATGCATCAGTCCCCTGATATCTGTGCCTGTTTCTCTCTAGAATGGACATGAAATGCCACCAATCTCTTCTTAACACTCAAGTTCGCTATTTTGAGGCAGCATCTGTGGTGGGAAGAGCACACTATTTTAGAATCAGATGATATGAATTCAAGCTCCTATTTGACAATTTTCAACCTGTGGACAAGTAACTTACCTTTCAGAAGCTCAGAGTTCTTTTGCACAAACTTGAGATCATACTTAGCCTATGTCATAGAATACATGGCATGTAGTAGTATTTAATAAATAGTGATGAATAAGGGTCAGATACTATAATCTGTGTAAAAGAGATTTGAAAACTAAATGCTATACAAATCCTTATTTGAAAAATGACTGGAATTACACGAAATTATCCTAAACTTGCAGGAAGAAAACTGTATATAAATAAGTGGGGCCTTGCTATACAAAAAGTGAAAGACTTCTGGCAAACCTAGATTAAGGGGTTGCCTTCCCACCCAAACCCATTGTTTTCAGATGATATCAAGGGGTCTGCCATTAAGTTGAGAGCAAAGGAAGCAGGCAGGGTACAGAGGCTAGAAACTGAAAGAATAGAAGCATGAGGCTTAAAATCTTTGTCTAATGACTGGAATCAAACAGACTGTACACCTACTAAATTTCTGAAGGATATGTATAGAAAAAATAAGTACCAGTCCATGTACAAAAATCTGTTCAACTCCTAATCGAACTACAGAGTTCCTAACTGGCACTAGCAAGCAGCAGGCTGTAAAAACTATGAAGCCTCCTTTTCAATGCAAATCTTGAAGCCACGAAGACTAAAGGACAAAGAAACACTCTGCAGAAAACAGAAGCAAGGTTGCCAGATGAGTAAAGCAGAAATGTATTTTACTGTCAATCTTTGCCATTTCTTCTGAGTGGGACCTGATAATTCCTATGGATGACTGACTGCTTTGTGTTTCCTATTGTCTCCTTTCAAAATGAGAATATTTATTTTGTTTATTCTGTTGCCACGGTACCATTTAAATTGGATGTACTGGAGGCAGATAACTTGTCTCCAGGTTTACAGGTCACTACAACACGAAAAGACACATCTGGATATGAGGGAGAGGACTACACATTACTCAAAGATTCTAGATTTTAATATGAATGCAGTAAGCATACAGCATTTTAAGGTTGTCTTTCTGGGGGAGGGGCTATGTTCTATATTAGGAGTGTATATGGATATTTGGGTGGCCAAAGCTGCTGAAAAAGTTAAAATTAAGAAAGCCATATTCTTTTCCTTACATTTCTTCCATAGATTTATTTTTCATTTCCTGTCTGCTTATGTTTATTGAGCAAAGAGGAAAATAAACATAGAAAACTAGTATTTTAAAAAATTAAAAATAATAAATTTTTAAAAATTAATTAGACTGAGCTTGATGATTTTACCTCGCTGGTAATAGTTTATTATTAAGTAGATATTTGTTAATGTTTTTGGTTCACCAGCATTTGAACCTTCTTTCTATGTATGAGAAAGATCCCATCCTTCAATTGTAGAAGTTATAACTGTCAGGTGTCATTTTTCTCAGCCTGTCTGGAAATTAGAGCATGAGCACATGGCCGAGGTTCTACTAATCAGACACCACTGTCCCAAACTTCAAATCTGAAGCTATTAAAGCAAAGAAGCAGAGGCACCACAGGCTTCCATTTTAAAGAGGGCGGTAGCCACAATACATAATTTCTAGGAGTGGCCCCACAGCAGTATGTAGTGATTCAACTCCACCGTTGACACTGGTGTAAGCTGTGATGCCTGTGCCACGCGGGTAGTTCTGCAGGGCTCGTTCTGCAGTAGGGCTTAGGGCACCACTCCTAACCTCCAGCCAGGCTCTCCAGGATTCCTAGAGATTCTGTGACCCATCCAGTACCTCTTAGCAAATTCTTTTTCCACCTACATTGCTAGAATAGGTTTCTGTTGACTGCAACTAGGCACCCGAGGCATCATACATGTTTCATTTGTGATTTATAATAGAAAAATACCACCTTTGTTTACAAGGAGCTACGTATACCCAACTTCTAGTTGTCCCACAAAGGACACATTACGTTCAAGTACTCTGAGCTTTGAAGGGCAATTAGACGTGATGCACGTACAGTGATAGAAGAAGAATAGAAAAAAAAAGGCATGAATAAATATTTGGAGGCAAAGAACAAGAAGGCTTAGTTTTATTAAATTACTGAGTTCCTGAAGGGCCTTAGGAGGCAGGAAGCTAAAGACTTTGACTATCAGGCTAAAAGTTTTATTTAGTAGAAGATGAGAATCTACTGAAGTTTTTAGAAGAAGAGTAGTGTTAAGATGATTAAGAGAACTCATACAGGGACAATTAAGTTAAAATTGGAGGGGGAGATTCAGAGATTCAGAAGGCAGAGAGAGCAGGCTAGGAAACTCTCAGGTGAGCTAATGGGGTCCTAAACTGTGACGGTGACAATGAGAATGGGAAGGAAGACAGAAAACTGAGAAAAGTTGGGAAATTTCCTTGGCAGAAATTGCCAACTGGTGGCACACATTTGTGCCACATTTGGCCAATAGGTATGTTTTGTTTGGCCCAAATAATGTTTAACTTTTCTTCATTTAGGTGCCAATATTTTCAAATTTAAAAGTTTTAAGTAAACATTCAGATTTATAGCTTCTCTTCAGGAAAAAAGGAGAGTAAATTTGTCAGTCCTAGACTGATATTCGATTTGGCATCAATAACCTAGAACTGAGTATTCACCATTCCTTTGTGGATGAGAAAGCATTCCCCAGCTTTTCAGAGTCCTTATTTTTTCCTTTTATACTATATCTGGCCTATTTCACTAACATGTTATATTCCTGGCTCCTTATATATAGGAATAATAAGGGAAAAACTGATCACTGAAATAGCTAAAACAAACAGTCCTTTTATTTTAGTCTCATTAGGCAAATCTAAATCTTAAGACATGATACCAAAGAGTATCATTTATATATTGATATCTATATCTATCTATATATGGCACTAGGTACCCTCCCTTTCTCTCCAATCAAACAAACATTACAATATGAGAAAGAACAAAGATATAGAATGATTCTGTCTCATTAACAATAAGGGCCCATTTGCAAACAGCAGAGAGCACTTACATTAAACCATAGTTTTTGGCAGCAACAGGATACACCATTAAAACTTTCCAGTGAGTTTCTTTTGCAAGTCATTTTGCACAAGATGTCTCCATAGGAAGGCTCATCCCCATTTCCAGTTTTGGATTGGTAAATATACCGAAGGAAATTATGGTTCAATTGATTTTTGTAGTAAAGTTTTAAATTACTTTAAGGGTACTGTTTGGACACCTGGCAGTGAAAGAGTCTGAATCTTAGATTAAAAGGGTAATATTTGATAAGTACTCTGAGTGGAACTGTTTTTTCATTTATTGATTTTTTAAAATTTCAAAATCGTTTGCTTCACCTTATCTTCCTAGAATATAAATCTAATATAAAAATATTGTGCTATTGTTGAATAGGGTATGGACTCATTTATAAAATGATTTACTATACACAATCAATCATAATCTAGAAAAAATAATATCTCCTTAAAAAGGTACATATTTAGACTATAACTATCTATCCATGTCCTGCTCCCAATATTGGCATTGTAAAGATGGGCAAATCTATGATCACTGTATTTTAAAAAGTCTGGGTCACATATTATAATTTAAAAACAGTACAAATATAATGGATAACAGTCAGTTATATTGATATTCAGCTTGCAAAGAATGGTGGATCCATATACTGTTATTATTAATAGATACTTGAAACCTACTGTACTAGACATGATATCTGTACTTAGGAGGATTACATTTAAGTGTATGGAGAAATTTTTATTCCAGTAGAACATGGGCAAAGTGCTAATTTCCACTGTAATTAAGTGGAACTGCCTATTAAAAATTAAGTGTATTATTTACTATACACAAAGATTAGAGATTCTGATAATGTCTTTTATACTCTTCTTGTTGGTTGCACAGTTTCTTAAAAGAGTGGGGGGGAGAATTAAACAGGTTTTCCTATTACGGTCTCTTTAATTGTATTAATTTCTCATAGCTTAATTAATTGTATTAATTTCTCATAGCTTCACTATTACACGCAAAGAAACTTTCCTCATTTTTTCTGGCGATTTTTAAACTGTTTCTTTGATTATTTTCCTATAATTAAATTTTCAAGTTAGTGGCATGTAAAGGAAACTAAATGAGTTAATTTATTCAGTTAAATAGTTATTAACTCGTTAGAATCTCTTCTGTATGATTTTAACCAAAGAAGTGGTTCATAAAATCAAACAAATCAAATTCAGCACAAATCATATGTACATAACTAAACAAGAATAGCTAACCTGAAACTACAGGCAACATGGATATAGCCTCTGAGAAACCAGATCTACCAAGTATTAGGACATGCCATTTCTCTACATTATATGACCATAACCATTTGCCCTTGAATCTGTGGATGGGAACTTGTGGGGTTGCTTTTCCTACTAAGAACAGTAGCTTTTCCTTGAAGAAGTTTCTTCTTTCTTAGAATTGCCTGTAATGTTTAAAACTGCTACATATAGAAATACCCTACATTAGGGAGGCAGACTCAATATTGGGTCCAAGTAGTTTCCACAGTGAAGATAATATTTCACATATAGGTTTCAATACTAAAATAGGTAAACAATTTATAAACTGTTAGATAATATGTAAGGGACTATTATTATTTTTACTAAAAAACTACTCAGAGATTTGGAGAATACTTATCTGAAATAAATTCAAGAACAAGGAAGCAAAAAATAAAAAAAAAAGAACTATAAACATACAAAAAGACACTACAAAGACCAGTCAATAATTGTAACTTATTTTGCCTACAGGAACACCCCTGTCATCCTAACTGAGGTCAGCTCCATTGAGATTTATAATCCATTGCCACGTTGTTTAAATTCTCTAAGTCTCAGTTTTCACATGTGAAAAATGATGAAAATAATAACTTCCTTGGAGAATTATCATGAAGTCAAAGAAATGTGCCACATAGAAGGTGCTCAATAAGTGGTATTATTATTGTACTTATTTTTCAAGAATATAGCATATAAAAAGAAAATCCAGTGTAATAATGAAGAAACAATACACAGAGTAGTTAGGATTAGAAAGTCCAGAGCCAGAATATGGGTTTAGGTCCTAGCTCTACCACTTACTAGCTGTGGACCCTGGCAAGTTTGCAAAGGTGTGTGGGAGCCAGGTGAGTGACTGGGGGGCTCTCACTGATGCGGCAGTTCCTGTTTTACCTTCACTTCTCAGGACACCCTCTCTAATGCCTAAATTAGGATCTCTTGCATTGCACTCTTTACTTCACCTTCCTGACACTTGTCACAGTTATAAGTACAGAGTTATTCCTATTAATACCTATCTCCATAGGTATTATGCACTGTAAGCTCTAAGAGGGTAGGGGGCATATTTATCAAATTTAGGGACCACCTCAATAAATATTTCTGATTGAAGAAATGAATGACAAGAATATGGTCTCTCAATAAACTTTTTGACACATTTTCTGGAGAAAGGTAATATCTGTATACACTGTACAAAAATGAAACAAAAATATGAAACTAGAAAACAAAGTAGATTTGACATTATTTAGCCATTACACTATTTCTGAAAAGACAACAACAACAAAAGTCTAGCTTTAAAATCAGACTGGCTTATTGAAGTGATTAATTTATCAAATAACAACTGTTAGCAGACCACTGCTTTCTTCAGACCAGTTGTTCTCAATGATTACAATGGATTCACTTTCCTTTATGAATCAGAATGGATTTCACAGTTATGGCTATAGTAACACATTACTGAGTAGGCTCAATAGAGTATGTTATCCACACAAACTTCATGTGCCTGTGTGGGTGTCTCAACAGAAAAAAACTGTAAAGAAGCATGGCGCCAAGCCAGTGATTTCTAACTTTTGTAACTTTGCCGGGTATGTTGAAATACGCTAAAAAAATCTCAGGATTTTCAAGGGTATCCTAAAATCAAAAAAGTAAGTCAAGATTTCTTCTCTTGGCTGTAGAATGACAGTAACCAGTGGAAAGACCTCTCATTTATGGGAAATGCCTCCTCTGATTACCTGTAAAGAACTATATGTGTCATTTGAAAACGCTGGCTTCCTTATGGAACATTTTGTCTTGGCAACTCAAAAAGCCATATTATGGGACAGAACTCTGTTCCAATTTCCCATGCGTAGAGTAGGAACTTCCTTTGAGATTAGTCTGCATGAGCCAAGGTTAAGCGAATGTATTTTAAATTTTGAAAAATCTTCACATTTATATGTTTTTCTTGTCTCAAAAATGCTTTTAGAATGGTATTTTGTAAATCCAATATTTCAAGTTATCGGTTACAGAAGAATGATGATAGATTATCTAAAGCAAACTCAAGACTGAAGACCTGGTGTAAAACTTAAATATTTAGGAACGGGTCTCTGATAATGTATTTTATTAAAATGTGTATTTTCAAGCACGCCTGGGGTTGCATTATAGTTTTATCACTTTCTAGGTCTGTGACTGTAGCCAAATATGTGCAAATAACATAATGTTGCTTGAGCTGAGTTCACAGGTGGTGGTGGTGACTACCTGGGTTAAAATGCTAACTTTATTATATCTGAGAGACCTTGGGCAAGTTTCTGAAACTCTCTCTGCCTCAGCTTCCTCATTTGTGAAATAGGGATAAGGTTGTTGTGGGTCTAAGAGAATAAATATACATCAAGTTCTTAGAACAATGCCTGGCTCATTATAAATACTAAAAATTTTAGCTACAATTATAATCCCCATTACTCAACTTGATTTTCTAATTTCTTGACTTCTTTACATTTCCTGAGATTTAAACATTTGATTATAGAAAACAAGTGAAATGTAAACATACAAACAAGAACAGCAAAGTATTAGTATGAAAATTAAAAGTCATGTTTAGGGAAGTGCCCTACTATTAAACCTGTGTTAATCTACAGCAAACTGATATTGCAACAGTAGTTAAAAGAAACTGGGATAGCTTTAACTAGTGAATTATTCTGAAGACCACCTTCAGGCATATTATTAATCCTCCATCTTCTACTTCTTTGTTCTCCACTGAGAAAAATAGGAGAAAAAAAACTTAGTTCTAATGGGTAGTTTTGTCCAAATCTGGGCTCACTATAGATTTCCTAATAATGAGTCATTATTGTCACAGCAAGAAAAGCAAAATAAATCCTATTATATATAATAATGGCATTAACATGATGAACATTAACCTACCCTGGATATATGGGCAAACATGAACATAGTTTGCAACTGGCATATCAATAAATTAATAAACAGTATCTCAAATGTTGGGATGCTATTATTCAGCATCAATTCTTAAACTGATTTACAAAATATATTGTTAATGTTGTTAAATCTTATAGAAAAGTTCTTTATGAAGAAAACATATGTTGTTATTCAAAACTTTATGAAGGACTTGAAACAACTTGGTGAAAAGTTTAAAACTCCCCTTCTCTGTTTTTCTCATTAGTTTAAATACAAACGCATCACTCAAAAAACATAGACAGAAAATCAATGGTCAGATTCGTAGTATTTGTGCTGTGTGATCAAAGTTCCAAGTCCCCACTGCACAAACCGCCTTTAGTACTGTCAACCTTTGATCTGTCCATTGAATCACCCCTTCCCTTCATCCGGATCTTGAGTTTTCACAGTATCTTGAGATTCCTGTTTTAAAGTTTTGCTGCTGCCTTCCTCCTTAATTTTGAGTATTTCTGTCCTCGAGGCCAAAAGCTAATACTGAGACTGTGGTAAACAAAAACAGAGTGGGGTGCACCCAACAGGGGCTGCCTGCCTCCCACCAGTCTACATCCTTATTCCACTTCCAGGCACTTGACAATTCAACTTCACTGGGGAAGCCGTTTCCCAAGTCGCCGCCCGCCCGTGGAGCTCTCCAAGTAACTAATGAACAGAACTTCTGGGCCCCGCGGGCGCGCTCTGGGGGGTCTCTGGCCCCCAGTACAGTCCCCGAGAGCCGAATAGGTAGGGACACTGCTGCTTGGAGCTCCCCCAACTCCCCGCTCCGCTCCGCCAGCCCCCCAAACATAGACACTCCGAGCTGCGGGATGTAAACAGAAACGCCAACTAGAGTCTCACCTCCTTCCTCCTCCTCAAGGGAGTTCATGCAGGGAAAGTAGCCGGCCAGAGCCTCGAAGGAGGCGGAGAGGCTGCTCCGACTCTGGGAGCGCTGCATGGAGCGCCCCGCGGCGCCCGCGCCCCCTAAGCCCTGCCGGCCCATCTTGGACGAAGACCCGCTCTTCCCGCGGTACAAGATACGAGGCGTCTTGGCGGCTGGGGCGCGGCGACCGCTGCGCTTCGGAGGCCGGGATAGTGCCGTGCGCCCCTGGGGTTGCGACCCCTGCCTCCCTGGCCCCGCCGGACCAGACCTGGCTTTCTAGGCTGCCGGGACCTCCACTTTGTTGGGGAGGAGCCAAGGGAAGGGGAGGCAAGTGCAGGCGGGCGCAGACACGGCCGCTCGCAGGGAAAGTCCGAGGTGTTGCCAGCAGGGAGCCGAGGATCCCGAAGGCCGAGGGTGCCGGAGTCTCGCAGCCCTCTGCTCGTAGGGAGATGCTGCTGATGCTGTGGTTCCCGCCAATCAGCAGGCGGAGGGGGATTGGGGGCGGGGTGGCGGCACCTCCGCGGGCTGGCGGCTCCTGAGCGCGCACCGCAGGTTCTGGGCTACGCAGACGCGAGTAGCTCTTGCTGTTTTCTCTTCTTCCCCCGCGTAGTTAAAGCCAGAGAATGGTGATTAATGACATGCGATTACGTTAGGCATCACAGATGGGTAATATATCAGGCAAATTTTTGGTAGTCACTTTCCCTTTCCTCAGTTTCACATACGATTTGTTATGCATAGACGGGAATTACTGAAATTTTCTCCAAGTAATTACACAAAGGCTCCCCAATTTTTAACAGGTTCTACAAAAGCCTAGGATTAAAGCTTTCTCTTTTACCTTTTATTAAAACGACACAAAGTCAAGGGAGGGAAAAAAAAGTTTAGAAAACAATCAGGAGCCTGAAAATACACCAACACTAAAAAGTATTATGATGTTTATCAACATTGCTTTAATTTCAGGAACTTTTAATGTTTCTTTCTCCGAATTAAATAACCTGCTACCTATCATTGCTAAGAATGACAATAAACACTGTAAGGTTTTAACATCTAAATAAAAGGTAACACCCTCAACATAAATTTGGAAGCAACATAGATAGATATATCAGAAACAAAAGTTTGTAAGTGAAATGTCCCATTCTGCAAACTGCAAATCTCCATCCCAGAAAGTAAAGCAACCGTAATTCCATTGCATAGGAATCAGAAGACCACCTTACTTTTTGTAACCTTAGACAAGCCACTCGACCTCTCAGCCTCCCTACCCAAGGGCATGGGAAGGCAGGTGAATGTCCTATGTCACAGCTTGCCTGCTGGGCATGTGTAACACAGATTTTCAAAAGTGTTTTGTAAAACGTAAATTATACAATCTAAAATGGTTCTTTCATGCAATAAGTATTTCCTGAGTAGTATATATGCATAAGTTTTTTGCTCAATACACTGAGAGATTAAAATACTCATTCAATTATTATTAATTAAGCTCCTAGTATGTGCCAGTTACTCTCTAAGTAGTTAGGACACCATGGTGATCAAAGCAGATAAAAATCCCTGGGAGCTTACATTCTACAGAGGGAGAGACACAATAAATCAGTAAATTATATAGTGTTATGAAAGAGATAAATGCAAATGGGAAAAATAAGTTAAGGGGTATGGGACAGTTTGCAATTTAAAGAAGGGCCATCAGGGTGACTACACTGGAACAGAGGTTCGAAGAAGTTGTGAAAGTTAGCCATTCAGACAGGTGAGGAGGAGAGCAAGTTTGAGGCAGAGAACCTCTAGTGTAAAGGCCCCAAGGTATGACATCTTGGTATATCCATGGACCAGCAAAGAGGACAGAGTAGCCAGACTACAGTGAGTGAGTAGGAAGGAAAGGAAATCAGAGAGAGAAGACGCAGAGAAGGGGAAGGATCACATGTGGCCTTCCAGGTAATGTTAATGAGTTAGGCCACTGGAGGTACAAAAATGCATATAAGTAATAATCCTCTCAAATCTTTATAAAAATTAGGAAATATTTAGTACAAATAAGATTGCCATCACATAACAACAACTTCTAGTTGCTTACACAGGATCATCCAGTCTTTTTGCATCTGTTTTTCTGACAGGCTTTGTCTTTTCTCATTAATACTCCTACAACTCTTTTAGTTTGATTTCCTGTTTATTAGTCACCTTCCTAAAATATCAGCATTTCAACATAACACTGATAAGACCAGGAACTCTACGAGCACTTTTTCATATCATACAGCTTCTATCCAGAGAAAAGATACTTTTTCATTCAATAAATTTTTCACAGTAAGAATAACGAGAATCATAGATTTTTGGAAACTGAAAGGACTTTATTGAATGTCATCTATTTTTTTTTAAACTGCAGGTCAAAATTTTTAGTGAGTCAGGAAAATAACTTATTAGATTTTAATCATTTTAAAAATATCAGAGTGTGGTTATTGCATCAATTGTAGTATTGTTTCATAAATATATATGAATGTACATGTGTATATGTGTGCATGTATGTGTATACTGAGTTGTGATCAAGAGGAAAATACCAAGGAAGAGGAATTGAGCAGGGAAATCTTAGGAAAATATGTCGGCCAGGGATTAAAAACTTTTATTTTGGCATCCAGGGACATTGTAATGATGGCTGAAAGTATTTTAGAAAAGAATATCTTGGGTTTCCATTAGTAGTTACATGGGGATAGGAAATTTAAGAACTGAATCAGTGGTCATGCCTGAGTGGCCTGAGCCCTGCCTTCTGGATTTATAGGACGTGGCTTTATACGCCAAGAAGAGGTTAGTCTGGAATAGTCCACACACACCTATTTCTACACGAGCATCAATTCTCTCTTGCAGTTTCAGAACAAGGTTGTCCTGGGAAGTTTTTTGATATTTTTCCTGTAGTTAGGATCTTAGAGATATTGACAAATGATAGAAGAGTGGCACAAGGAGGATTAGAGTGAACTAAAGAAGAAAAATCACCTTATTTCAGGAAAGAAAGCTTTAAATGAAAAAAAAAAAAGTGTTGGCGCACAGATGTCAGAGAGACAAACCACAATAATGGCCAGAGATCTCTAGTTTGAATGATAACTTGTGGAATATACTGAACTTAATGAGAAAATTTATAGTTCCACTTTTTTTGGTCCTATGCTCAATTGTTTTTTATTAATATAATAATAAATATTATATTAATATTTTTGATTTATATATTTTTAACATTTATTATCCATTATTCTATTCTAATACTACCATCCCCAAAAGAACTTTAAAATTTACATAAAAATAAACTACTGATAAAGATTGGAAATGTTATTCTTCCATACCAGAATATACATTCAAATGGCATTGGATGTAGTCTTCAAATGATGGGCCACTATATAGTCATTATATAAAACTAAGTGTAATTCCAGAATCATTATAATCCAGTATTCAAATTATTTTTAACTTTCTTATTCACCAGAAGATGAGGAAAAAAGTGAGTCACAAATATATATGATGAATTGCCTTCTAAAAGTAAAATAAGGTCTTGAAAAAAGCTTCCGCCATTAAGTATAAAAATCATCTTTTCGAAGAAAATATATATAGAGATAAAGCTTGCATATATTATCATAGCAACATATATGATGAATATAAAATATAGCACACAATAATGCTACTTAATTCTTTCATCAATCCCGAGAGTGTCATCATTATTTCTTCTTTTTAAATGAGCTAATAAAGTCTCACTAATGTTAAATGACTTGCTTAACTAGAAAGTGGCAGAGCAGGACTCAAACTCAGATTACCTTATTTCAGGTTCAGTGCCCTGTGTACTGACTGCATCACAGGTACCTCATAACATATATACTTACACAAAACACAGATGAAAGATATAATGTGAACTATACAGTAAATTATTGGTTCAAAAAACTATTGTAACTAAATCTTTAAAACCATAATATTCATCCTATATACCAAACTATATATACCAAAGTTAAATCTATATCTGCCTTTATCAAAATATACCAATATTAGCAATATTACCTAGCCATATTTAAATTTTAGTCCATCACTTCTAACAAGACTAGAAAATTACATGTCTTTTATGTATCAGTTTTTGTACTAGTTTCTCAAAAAAAATCACTAAAATTTTACAGTATGTTAAATTAGTTTACTCCTGAAACAGAGGCTTGGTCACTTAAGCGAATACATGAAAAACGAATACTTCATTATATGAAGTAGTTATACAGTGTCTAGACCACAGATTAGTTCAATCAGGAACACAGTTGTGCCTTTGGAAGCCTTGCCCTTTTCTATGCTAGAAATGATATACAGGATGATTCTGAGAACACAAACTACTAGCAAAGGGAAGAGAAGAAGAAGTAAGTCCCTTGGGGAAGTAGCAGAAAAAACAGATAGTAAGGCCCTGATGTTCATATGCTAAAAAGAAATAATGGCACTCTCGTTGCTACTCTGTCATCCTTTAGTGTTTTTCAGTGAACTCAGAAATGGCTCATTGGTGAAAGAGCTAGGAATTGCTCAGGGTAAGTTATAGATCCATGCTGTAGACTCAACTAACCTCTTTCCTCTCGATATACATCTGTTCTTGGTAATATGGAGATTCATCTCTACCTCAGTCTTCACAATGATGTTAATTACTTTTGCCACTTTGGAACACTTCTCTTTATAGCAAATAATTCCATGCTAAATAAAAATATTTATGGATATACTTTGGATTGTTTTACTCAAAACCAAGCCTCAGAATCCTAATACATATATTTTGCTATAACAAAATATCTTTGCATCTCAGTCATGAGAGATAAAATCCATGTAGTCAACATTTTTATATTGACTCCAAATTGCTAAAAGTATTTAACAGTCTTGGGGAATCACTCCTGACTTGAATATGAAATCCAAAATATATAATCATTTCAAAAATGTACAGCCATCCCCAGCCTAATGTCTATATGGCACAAATAAACTATAAACTTTTGTGATTTCAGTTTTTAAAAGTATGTTTGGTGTTTACACAGCAAATTTTAAAAGTGAATAGAAGATATTACACCCAAAATTTAACAAAGGCTGTTGAAGTCAAAAGATGTTTGGGTATAAAAAGATAAAAAAGAAAGATTAAGTGATGAGCATTTTCATTATTTCTGTAATAAAATTTATGATAATATTGGCCTTTATCTTATAATAGAAAATGTCCATGGAAGTAAGCAAAATAATGTATTAATAAATCAGGCCAAAAAGTAGTAATAAGAGGAATGAAGGGAAAAAACTAAAGATCAAAGTCATGAGTCACAAAAGTAGAAGAGATAGAGAATACAGGGAAGAACAAATATGTGAACTCTTTATGTATAATAATGATGATAGCTAATGTTATGTGCATCATACACTTTACCTCATTTAATCTTCATAAACACCCCGTAAGGTAGCTACTGTCATTATTCTCATTTCACAGACAAGAAAAGTGATGCATATCAGTCAATAAATATATGTTCAGTGCCTACCACATGCTAGGCATTATTCTAATCCCTGAGGATACAGCAGGGAACAAAAATAGACAAAGATCAAATCACTACGCGCATGGAGCTCTCATGCTAGTGGAGAAATCGAACACTTATATACCACTTGCTACATGCTAGGCGTTTTTCTAAACAATTATACACCAGCACATTAGCTCATTTTAGAAACACACACTGTAAGACAGAAATATTACGAAGGCTAAGTCACATAGATTATTAAGAAATAAAACCAGGATTTAAGCCCAGGAAGTCTAATGCACAGTCCTCTTACCTACTAAGTGACACTACTTAAGGAATCCACTCATATCAACAATTGGGCAATGGGACTGCCAATAAGAACTGTTTTCCCATCTGTAACAGGAACTTTTAGCATGGTTTTACTACATGACATATTTGTATAAATCTTCATTTAGCTGTCACCAGGAATCTTAAACTTTTACTAGTGTCCTCAAGAAGTTTTAGAAGTCACTGTACAGATATTACTTCAGACAAAACCACATAAACTCAGCCTCCAGAAAAAACAGGAAATAAACATTTATAAAAATTGCAATTTATTGGTATTTGCTCAACCCTGAAAGTATGTTTCCCCAAATGAAATAGAGTTAATCATAAACCAAACATTCTGGATAAATAATACCAAAATTTAGAAAAAGAATGTTCATACCTTCTATATACCATCTATATAAGTTTAAAAACAGCCATATGAAATACCATTTTCAAAGAAAAACAAAAATATTCATATAAAAAGAGAAATATTTTATTTCACTGATAAGATTAAACATCGGCCAATGATAAGTTAAAGATCTATAGACAGGCTAGAAAGAGTGACATTTGCAGAAACTTGTTTAGGACCAGAGAAAGAGAGGTGCATGAAATACTATTACATTCTAGTCATTCAGCTAGTTTCTTTTCTAATGTACAATGGCCTTCACACTTTCCTTCACTTACTCGTTCATTCTGTTATTTACTGAGCATCATTTGCCAGACCATCTATTAGAATCTTTGGGCAAGATATACACAAAACATGGGTTTGGCTCTCAAGAAGTTCAAAGTCTGATGGTGATATAGGGAAGAGGTGTGAGAACTACACGGCTTGACTAGACATTAAACCATGTGGAATTCAGAGCCCTGCATGCTGTGAGACTCAGAACGCCATTGAGCAGCCTTAAAACCAGGCTGCGGGAATCTACAGAACAAAGGAGGATCGCTACAGAGATTACGAACAACTGCTTACCCATACCATGAAAAGAAAAAAGGAAAATAAAGGCTTTAAGCTGTACCTTGCACAAGTTAAAGATAAACCCAACCATTGTTTCTATTCTTTACTCCCTATACTCGATAGTTTTTTTCACAGAAACTAAGAAACAGATAAAAATCCAATGCCTCAAACACTGAGGGTCTCCTTCTGAGAGAAGATCACACTCTATAGAGCATTATTCCTTCTCTAATAAACTTTTCTTTGTCTCTGACTCTGGCTCATTCTTGAATTCCTTCCTGTGTGAAGCCAAGGACCCTCTCTCAGCGGGCAGAGGGCTTGAGTCCCTACCCAAAGGGGATCTGCGCCATCTTTCAGTGGTAGTGGGTAAGAAGGATAATATAGAAAAGCAAATAAATTCAATATAGTAGAATAAGTAGTATGTATATTTGTGATAGGTTCTATAGGCACTCTAGTGACATAAAACAGAGAGTAATGAATGGGCTAAAGAAGGCTTCACAGAAGAGATACCTGAGCTGCATCTTGAAGCATGTTGGGTGGGCAGAAAATAGGGGCGAAAAAAATTTAAAACAGAAGTCTAACTTGACCATACTAACGATACTATCTACGCTCCTCCCAGACCTTTGGACATGGTGAGGGTTGGCTGTCCTCATGAGGGCCTCTCTTTCTCCAGTCCTTTGGGGCAGTGGCAGTGGCAAGAATCGTTTCCAAATTTGAGAAACTCCCTAGTGAGCTAAAAATTTTATGTAAGTCTCAGGTACCAATGATAATACTTATATAATATTTATCAAAAGTATATGATTTAATCTGCCTTATTCATTCCTTATTAATTTATTCATTCAGTATTCAGTTACTCATCGTTCATTTACTCCTTACTCAACACCACAGTGTGAGGAAAATAACATTAGGTATGCATTAAAAATAGGCGAATTCTCTTAACCATAATGAAGTCTAGTTCCTACTTGTTCCTGTTCTTTCTTTTCATCTACTGGCTAAGCTTCATGCATTCACTTTAACATAAATGGCAGTAAATACTTCTTTTGACTATTGTTTTGTTTAAATGAGTCATATATTCGTTGGATATCATTGTTTATATTGCTTGATACCATGCTAACAGAAAAGTAGAAAATTTAACATTTTTCATTGATATTTTGACTTAACTGTCGAGCTTTTAAATTGCAGGCATCTTAATTATTTTTCATTATATACGAAGCATAAGATTTATTACAAAGTTATTTAAAGTTGTTAAAAACCAAAGGCAGTAGAGAAGAATGGGGATTCTATCAAAGCATTAAAAATTGCAGGATTTTTAATAGCATTAAAAAAAAACATGAAAAACATTCAACATACAGACACAAGACAAACATCATCGAGCCTGGGCATATGTCATCTGCTGCCTGAAGGTATTTCTATTCATAGCTCAGTATGTTTGGTGCGCAGTTAAGATTGTGTGCAAAGTGGCCAAGTCAGAGGCAAACTAAGCAACTCATCACCAGCTGACTCCCACATAAGGCATTCTGCTACAAGACGTCTTTCAGTGACAGTTTGTCTTGTGGATCTGAAACTCCATAATCGGAAATAACAATACAGATTAAATGGGTTTCTGTCCTAAAATTCAATTCAAAATGATTGCAGCTAATATGCTTTACTTATATTCCCACGATAAAGTAAGATGCTCAGATCTAAGAAGATAGAGGACTATTCCCCACTAAAAACAATCTCAGTAAGAAGATAATTCATGGTGCCATACACAATCTAATAAATACAAGTAATTATAAAGAGAGGCTATCAAAATGTGTCTAGTTAAGGGAATATTCTGTAATGCTTCTCTTTGACCATTGCTTTACAATTTGGATTCCACAACTGGCAATTCATTCTATAACTCAACCACCTCACAGGGGAGCATTTCAAATCCCCACCTCTTTTCCCACACTTGACAAGAAGTTGTGAAAAGGCATTTGGGGAGGGGTCACAGTTCTTGATGCATGATTTACAGTAACTGAATACGCAAAAATGTTTATTTATAGTCTAGCCACCATTACCAGCATTTGGACATGAAAAACTGTGGTGTAGAATTCTGAGTTCCTTATTTTCTGTTATGCATTATTTTTTTTGTGTGTGCTTATATTTGGCATTGATCTAATGTCTAGAAAAGTCATTGCTTCATGATTCACTGTTATAAGCTATTTATTTCATTTTAAATTATGCTCTTTCACATGAGGACAACATTTTACACCTCCAGGTGAGGCAAAATAAAAATTCTGTATCTTAATAACTTTTATAGTATATATGAATAAACACGAAGATAGTTCTCAAGGACAGGGACCTTAAAAATATAATCATTACATGTTTTCTCAAAATTTAAGGTAACTGCAATTTAAAACAGTATATAATTTTGTTGTACTATTTCTAATTTCATTTATTAAAAATGATTCATTTTTATTCTCAACTTCAGATTACAGATTAAGATTAGCTAACAAAGGACAAGTTTTTTGCCTTCTACAGCCACTTAGAAGGTGCAAGTCATAGAACCTGAGCATTCTGAAGTAAATAACACTGTCATAGCATGAGGTGAACGGCCTCTTGCCAATCGATCTTCTAAGACACAGCTTGCCCCAGTTCCTTTCAGAGCAAAAGTGCCAGTCACCTCATTATTCTTAGATCTGAGTCCCACCTCCACTCAGAGTTATCCCATCTTTACTTTCAGTCTCACTTTGATTATTACTTTGACCCTATGATTATCTGGGATTTATTGAACCATCATGTCTCCTTTGTTTAGACTTATATGTAGTTGAACTTTTGACTTGAATGACAGGAGGGAAATGTCCCCTCATAACTGAAGTTCTTCTTTGCTTCCCATACATTACCTCACTCATTTCTATATGAATTTTTGTGAGAAAGAAAGATCATATTTTTTCCCATAATGGAGTCAATTAAAAAAAATGTAAAACAACTTTGGAAACTAAATAACCTTAAGAGATTTATCAACATGTATTTCTTACTATAGTGATCATGATAACTGTAAGAAAAATTCTCCAAATTATGTTTTCTATAACATTCTGTGTGTGTACCAGTTAAAAAATATATGCCAATGAAATAACTATTGACAGTCTTGTCAATCACAGTGTTCAACCAATTATAAGAATCTTTGTTAAATTTTCTGGCTCTTACACTAGGCATTTCCCATGGGTTTTGGTTTGTTTGTTTTGTTTTGCTTTTATTACTCAAAAAAGCTTCGTTTTTAAATTTAGCTTTCTGACTCTATGGTTGGGCCTTCAACACTTTCACAATGATTTTTTGCTCCTCAATAAGAAAAGCGCGTTTAATCCTGTCACAGACACATTTGCCCACATGCATCCAACACAGGCCCTGCTGACATGTGTTTTTGTTTTAGACAACCTCATTAGAACTTTACGTCTCACAGCACAAACTCTGCGAAGTCGGCCTCGGCACACGCTACATGCAGATTTGGGGGCTTTCCCAACTTTCCTAGTATAAAGGTAAATAATTCTATCACTGGGGGTTTGGAACAGCCTAGTTTTGTTAGAGGATGTATTGCGGGACAACTTTTGGTGATATCTCAAAGGTTGGACCATTCTGAATGTCTGCAGACATCGTCCCCAGAAGAGGAAAAGAGTACTTCCCACGGTTCACCTTTCCCGTATTTTTAGATATGTCTGTGTAATGCAAAATACTGTTGTTTAATACAGTGATTTTCTCTCAAGTAGTTTTACATCTTTAAATATATTCTCAAGTATACAATCATGTATAAAACATATCTGTGAAACAGGTCAGTACTAGCCCCATTTTAGCGGGTCAGTACTAGACCCGCTAAAGCAGCGGTCTCTAACCTTTTTGGTACCAGGGACCAGTGCTCCTGAGAATCCAATGCCTGATGATCTGAGGTGGAGCTGAGGCGGTGATGCCAGTGCTAGGGAGCAGCTGCAAAAACAGATAAAGTTTGCTAGCTGGCCAGCCACTCATTTCCTGCTGTGTGGCCTGGTTCCTTACAGGCCATGAACCGGACCGATACCAGTCTGCGGTCCGGGGGTCAGGGACTCTTGTGCTAAAGTACAAGAAAGATAAAAGGCTATATATTCATTGGTGGTAGGATCTGGTGAAGCCTATATAGTTAACTCATGGGTTTAAAAACTTTTTATGTTTCTGTACCTTGAATAATTATTTACAAAAATATATATGAAGGGCGAATAAATATATTCCCATCAAAGGTAATCTACTGAAAATGTTTAACGAAGACAACTGCTAGCACAGTAGAACTGATTGACCATTCAACCATTCATTATAAAACAATATTTAACAAATATTTATTGAATGCCATTATGTGCATGTACAGTGCTAAACAGTAGTAGTAGATGGTATGATTTACTAATTAACTGACCATCGGTTAAATCTATTACTTCCAATTACTAATTATTATTTGAACTGATAAGTATAGAAAAACTAAAAAGAGATATTAATAGACCAGCATGTATCTGGAACATCTGTATGCAACTCAAAAGCATTTAAGTTATCATCACCAAAGCAAAATAAAGACAACTTAAGTAAGTACTTCTGTTTTGACCATAATAATGACACACTTTCAAGATCACAGGATGTTAACTTGACAAATTGTAGGACTCTCACATTCTAACACACAATTTTGAAAAAGCACAATATTCAACAGGAAAATGGAACTAAAAGGGAAATCTGTACATAAATTACTTTGGTTATCACACACATGCAAAAGTATTAAATTATAGAAGTACAAAATGACACAAAAAAGAATAAACCAACAAAAATGTAATAAATTGAAAATAAAACTGCTCTTTAAAAGGTCCAAAATGACCACCCTGTTGTCACATCCAATGGGGCTTTCAAGTTCCCATCTTACTTGTCCCCGAGCAGCGTTCTACAGAGTTGGTCACTCTGCCTCTTGGCTGACTTCCCAGCTTCTATCGGATTTCTACCTCGAATGTCTATAACATACCCTTAGGGTTCTGGGCTTTCTTCTCTCATTATTTTTTTCATCTAATTCCATTTTCAGTTTTATAAACCATATAGATTTACTCAAATTTATTAGTGACCAGAGACCTCTCATCTGACTAGCAGAGCTGACAATTGTCTATCTGACATCGCCACTAGCGTATCTCACAGATCTCTCAATTTTTTTTCCCACAGAAATCTGCTTTTCTTCTTATCTTCCCTCTCTGAATAAGTGGTATCATCACCAAATAGTTGCTCAACCAAAAATTTGGACATTCTCTTTTATTCCTTACTTTCCTTTACTGTATAGCACATCTCATCCAACCATGAAATTTCATTGATTCTATCTTTAAAATATCTCATATCTACCCATTTCTCTTAATCTTATTCTAAGTTACTTTCATTTTTGCCCCCAAAACATTCTCCATAAAGCAGCCAGTATTATCTTTTAAAATATATATGTTGGGTCATGGCACTACCCTCCTAAGAACCTGTCAATGTCTTCTCACTGTGATTACAATAACATACAAACATGTCATGACCTTGAAGAGCCTGCATAGTTCTTCAGCTTCATCACAAGGCACATTTCCCATTGATCAGCAGGCTGCACCCACACTGGTTTGTTCCTTAAAGCGGCCAAATTCTTTTCTACCTCATTATCTTTTGTCATGGCTGACTTCTCAAACCTTAGGATTCAGCCAGAAGGCCTTTCCTCACCATCCAATCTAAAGAAGAAGGTATATTTCTAAAGAAATACACCTCTATAATAATAACCTTATGGAAAAAAGAAAACCATATTATTCTCTCATATATTATTATATATTATTCTCTCAAAATCTGTAGGTCATTTGGCCTTTTAATATCTGGTATTGTACTTAGAGTACTACACCACACCCCTTCCCCATTTGCCAGCATCTATCATTGTATGTCCCTCTTTTTCTTGGTCTTTCTTTGGTATTTAAATATATGTAGTTAACAGAAGCTACTTGCTTGGCCTAAATGGTTTCTTATATATCCTCCCCTCTCACTTTTTTAAAGATTAGAATCAAGTCCATTTTTTATTCTACGTCAAAATTGTATTTTTAAGACTCTACCATTCCTCTTAAGTCTAACTGAGTTGGAATCAGTGTAATTGTAACTTCAATATATTACCAGTTGGCACCTTTCAGATAAATATGCAAGGAGTTTGATTCCTCTTCTATGAGATAGTCTTTCAGATATTTAACAAATAGTTTTTAGGCATCTACCACCTTTAAGTACTTCAGGTGCATTAGTAAACAAAACAAAGATCCTTATCCCCTCAAAACTCACATTCTAGCAGGGATAAACAGTCAATAAACAACAAACATAAGAAATCAGTAAATTGTATAGTAGTTATAAGATGATGTGTTATTGAAAAGCAATAGTACAGCACAGTAAGGGAGTACAGTAAGTGGAATCAAGGGTTGTGGGAGGTGACAGTATGGCTCTCAGCAAGAAGGTGATATGTTTGAGCTAAGTCCTAAAGGTAGTTCTCTTGTCACTCCAAGCCTATTGCCTTCCCTTCTTTTATTTTATTACCATCTTCTTCTTATACATTTATTTAATATCTACAATATATGAGGTACTATCATAGGTCCTAGAGACTCGAAAACCCATGAGAGATACTATTTCCTTCAATAGCTCACCATCTAGTTGGAGCAGAACCATAAAACAGACATCCCTAAATATTAAGTGTTATAATAAAGGTATGGATAGAAACCACAGAAATGAAAGGCGACATTTTTGAACTCTAAGAAAATATGGTTTCCTTTTTCTAAGATAAGTAATACTTGCTCTTCATCAATTCTTCTTTGCTGTTCAAAGGAGACCAGAAGGATAGTTATCTTAATTATCCTACAAAGGGCTTCTGCAAATGTTCAGGTACCTGAAGCTTTCTAACCATTCCATTTTACTTCTGTAATAGTTTTATGATCTGTTTTTAAGAAAGAATCTTATCCTCTAGACTGTATTAAACCCGAGAATTATATAACATTTCTTTTCACTATCACTTTGGTGCTTATACTTGGCTTTCCCTTGTCAAGTTAATGTAATTTTAGATCCATTTAAAAATATTTTCAAATAGAACCTCTTCCTCATTTTTCTTTCTATAATATTTGTTTATATTGAGGAAGATACACCATCTCCTGACATTTTAGTCACAAATCTTATCCCTCCAAGTTTCAATCCTCTCTAAATTTATATTCCTCTTTGTGTTCCCATTTCAGGCTTCCCTCGTTTATCACCCTGTAGGATTTCCCTGTGGCATCCAGTTTCTATTATTTACTCCAACAAATCACTGAGCATCTTTCTCCATGTGGTTTTTCTCATTATGTCACACTGATACCCACCATAGAAAGTATTTTTCAATTTTCAATAGACCCTTTTCTCCCTACTTCTCATATTTCACTTTAAAGAGAACTATGTAAAGGTTAGTCAATTCCTACCAAACATATTTTTCCAGGTCTCATAAAATGCACTCTACCTCTGGTCAGGAATTCTTTATCACAGTATCACAATTTGGTGATCACGCAATACAACAGTCATTGGAAGAGGGCTTTAAAACTTACACCTACCTCCCCAAAGAACCTGTGACTCATCTATAAAGTGAGCTGATACTTCTAATGAAAATATCATATTACCACAGAAAAAAAGTGGGTGTAAGTTCAGAAGCTCAGGTCCATGAGACAAGTCATCAAATGTTTTTTCTGATCATTACTTAATATTTAGTACTTTAATTGTAATATTCTATTGTTATATTAATTATATTATTAATGTAATCTTATTAGATTCTATCTACACAGGTATTCAGTATATACTAGACTGGATTTTATAATTTAAAATTTTATTTTAATTTCACCTCTCATGTGCCCTCCAGTAAAGCTATCAATCTCCATGGAATAGCTCTGCAGCTGGACAGAGACCTTGGTTTCTCACGACGGAGGGATAGACTGGGTCTGGCAGAAATGGTCAGGCAGGCCCAGCCCCTAGTCCCCTTTAAACAAGAGAAGCTCTGTGACACTGAGCCTTTATCCCTTCTTTGGGCCCTTGGCAGACATTTCAAGTTTCACATGTCAAAAGGAGGTCTGTTTTTGTTCTGAGACCATCATTAACTAGATACCTCTTTAACAGACACATGATTTTAGTCAAGTCATTAATCTCTGTCCCTTGATTTCTTTTCTAAAGAGGTCAGATAACTTCTCTAGACTGTCTATACAGATGGCCATTGATCTCCCTTCCAGCTTTAATAGTTTGCAGTTTCAAATTTTCAGCTTTGTTCCATACGGCACTGAGTCTGCACTCTCTATTTCCACTTGTAAGGGACAGGAATACATGTAACTGTCTGAATCATTGGCCTCCTTACTCCTTGGGGCATCTCCAAACCAGTCAGATGTTTAGTTATGCTTACTCAGGAGACATGAAGGCACAGTGGTTAAGGGTGTAAACTCTGAAATGAGACAGGTTTGGGTGTATATCCCAGACTCCTTACATACTAGCTATATGACCTTGGGCAATTACTTAAACTCTCTATGTCTCAGATTTCTCATTAGTAAATAGGAGATAATAATAATAATGATCTTATAGGTCGTTGTGAAAATTATTTCATTTAACAGTAAAAATGAAGCTCAGAAATTCCAAATGATCAGCTCTGTGTCCTCCTACCTCCAATAAGACTTCTACCCTTGAAGTACTGCTAATACCAGGCTGGTTTTAGGATGAAAATAAGCTGGTGGGATGAATTTATCTTTCAGACATACTTTTATTTTCAAACAATATCCTTAACTAATTGGTGATATTTCAGGCAGTGTTAAGAGTGATTTTTAAAAGTATCTAAACAAATTTATCACGGGATTATGATTCTTTCCAAGGCCCAGTTCTCCTCAGTTCTAGCTTTATTATAGCTTCTCCCTGTCGTCTAAAACCAAACAAAGATTTGCTAAAAAGGCCAAGTAATTTTTTTAAAGCAGGTGTTCTAGAGGTAGAGGTTGAGGGGTTGAAGTCAATTTTTCAGTCAGACATTTGTATATTAGGGAACTATCTGTGCATATATTTTTAATATATTCAAATTTCCCTAATACTGTCCACAGAAATTTAACTCCAGGCTCTGTGCAACACTCCTCTGAGGCAGAGGGAGAACATGATACACAAATATTACATATTATTATAACAGTATCATGTTAGACATGACCGGTTCTTGACTAAATCAAGCCTGACAAAGCAGCCATCTCAAGGTGATTAAGTCCATTTTTAGATCATGCTTATCATCTAGTTTGCATTCTTCACGACTATAATGTGAACATTACAAAAACTATTAAAACGTAACATGCATTTACAGAAGTTCTGAATTTTCCTTAACATTGTGTAGACATGTTCACAATATAGGACACTTACTATACAGTTTATTTTTGTATATTTTAATGTAAGGCATACGTGTATAAATAATCATGGGTTTTATTTTATTCAAGTAGCCAGATGGACTTGGGATAAATTTATGTCCTCAAATGATTTTGCTATATTTAATATAGCATTTTCACGTGAGTGGAAGGGGAGGCAAAAGGTCCTTTTGTTTCAACTACTTCTGCCATATTGACTATGGAACAACTTTGTCGGTACAGGAAGTTACAATTTAAAATATTTGAACTACTGGCTTTTCCTCTTCCCTTACTCAACTGAGAAGTAGCTATAGCCATGGTTTATATAAGTCACCAAAGCAAAACTGAAAGTTTGAATGCTTTAGAAGTAATTACTAATAGATTACTTACTTAAATTATTTCATTGAGTAATTAAAATAAAAAAATACAGGTTCTAGTGGCATGAAAAATAACTTTTAAAACTTGTGTTGAAAATTCTATGTATTTTGCATGGTCCTAAGTTGCTCTCTTAACAGAATTCATTTGGATCATTTAAATAGATTTCTGTATTTCAGCCTTAATATATTTATGAGATAAAACAGTTTAAGAAATTTACTATTTAAAAAATCCTTTAACACATCTGTTCTAATATAATGCTTTTCTAAATAAAATAATAGCCTTATATTAATAAAATTTTGTGGCATTAAACATGTATGTAATTTTCTATTCCCCAAATTAATTTGTTTCTGGTAAAAGAATGTGATAATTATATTAAGTAAACCATAAATGTTTCCTAGTTTCTAGGCCTGGTAAATAATTTTGTATTTGGGGGATTTGGGAGAATGACAGTATTCTGAAGATTTGAAAACCAGAAGGTACTGGTGTAATCTCTGTCCATCAGTACAACTTTACATGAAAGTAATAAGTTACACTTCTCTTCTAAATATCTGGGAAATCTGTTTCCCAACCTCCTGTACTTCCCGACACTATTCTTTACATTTCCTTCCATAATTCTTCCTAGCAAATTGAAGAAAACTTATTTTATTGTGATTTATATCTCTTATAAGAAGATACCACTTCACAGGTGTTATGGCTGAATTGTGTCCCCTCAAAATTCATATTTTGAAGTCCAAAACCCTAGTACCTCACCATATAATTGTATTTGGAGAGGGGTTTTAAAGAGTTGATTAAGTTAAAATAAGGCTGTTAGGGTGGGGACCTAATCAAATATAATTGGTGTCCTTATAAGAACTGTGGAAACATAAAGAGACACCAAGAGTGTATAGTGCATAGGAAAAAGATCTTGTAAATAGGTGGCAAGAGGTTGGCCATCTACAAGTCAAGGATAGAGGACTTCCAGCCTCAAAAATTGTGAGAAAATAAATGACTGTTGTTTAAGTCACCCAGTCTGTAGTGTTTTATTATGATAGCCCTGGCAAAGTGATATAATATGCTTTGAGATAAATTAAGTCTCCTATAATCTTTACCTTTATAATGCTTTCAAAAGCTTTCACCAGTCTCTTTCTAAAAATTTAATTTACTTAGCATCATTTAGATCTATCCTACATTTTAAAGCATCTTGTACAATTTGCTGTCCCAATAAGTCATGTACATCTCTTTGTATCACAGTAGTTTAGCTATAAAGTGAATGTTGATAAATCAAATGTTATTTTCTAATAACTTGTTGTTTTAAAAATTGGTGTTTCTACACCAATGGTGGATATTATGCTTCCAGTTAAACAAAGATAAATTATTTATATAGTCTCTTTGAAAGCAAACTTGTCACTACATTTTTATATACATAAGTCTTTTAAGTTTCTTATAGGTAGAAACTATATTTTTTGATGATATCATTGGAATTCCCAGGGCCAATCACAATGATCAGGGTGTAGCTCACTGCTTTGCTTCTAAGGACACCATTTTATCTAAATAAATTCTGATAAAGGCGCTGTTCATTTTGAACAGGCATACTTTCTTATTTTATTATTCTTTAAAGAAAATATTTTTAAAATTAAAACTTCTAATATTAGCTTCTGCGGTCAATGTAAATGAATCATCTGACTACTATTACTATGGATTGTGGCTTTTGGGATTTATTTTTCTTCATTAGCATTCTAAATCATTACCCACAGATTACATTTTTTGATATTTAAAATGCTCTACAAAATGCAATTATAGTTTATCCAATTCACAAAGTAAATGATGCTCTCAACACATCTTTTATACCTCCACTTACTAGGAAGCAAATCAAAACATTTCTCGCTTTCATCACCTGAAGTGTTCAGTTCTAGAAGCCTATTTTAAGTACTGAATACATTAAAATTTAACTGTGTAATTTTCTAGCCATGTAGTTAAATGTAATTTTAGTGTAAAATATTGCATTTCTAAAATGTCTTAATCCAAAATCTTTATTTAAACCTATAATGTTGAAATCTTTACATTCCTTAATAGTTCATTTGTGTTCATGACCATCTCTTCCTCTTAGATATCTTTAATGACATATTAGACAGTAATTAAAATTTGTTCTGAGGACATCTTGAGAAATTTGCGATAGTTCCGGAAGACTACAGAAACCCTACATGTTGTTACTAAACTAGTACTGGGAGCACTGATTTACCTAGAGATTTAAAATTCCCATAAATCTAATATGTATTTATGATCTTAAACCTATGTTATGTACTAAAAAAATAAAACAAAAAGCAAATGTATCAAATAATGTTCTTAAAGTTATTTCAAAAATCAGTTCTTACACTAGGATCAAAACTTTGTCTCGGTACACATTGACATAGTTTTAAAATTAAAATGACTATTGATACTGGTACCAACTCAGATTTAAAAATACATATGGTAAATACTTCTTTTCAATTTGCAGTCCTCCTGCCCTGGCCCCAGCCTGCTGTACTTGGCGTGAATTCTTTCACAGACGGCTCATTGGCATTCCAGCCTCCAGTCCCTCCCTTTCAATCTATCCTGGACATTTTTGTCAGTTTCATTTTCTTGGAAGAGGTTTTTATCAAACCACTTTCTAAGGAAAATAACAAAGAAACAAACTTTTACTGAGTTGATAAGACAAAATTTAATCTATCAATTCTGAAATTCAGGCCTTCCAACTAAAAGACCCACACAATGTTATTGCCACTTTTCAAACACAAACAGCTTTAATCAAGTTTTGCTACTCTATTCACTGTCCCCCAACACACTTCTTTGCTTCTCATTTCTTATGTCCCTCCATTTGGGTCCAGTAATAGGGTGTGAAATGTATCTTCTTGTCCAAAGCCTCCTGTCTGTTGTGCCAGTGCTAAGTGCTCCCCTGACTGTTCCTTTATCCTGCGGTTGGAAGACATTTAATTCCTTATACTCACAGCATCATGATATAGCTTCTTGTCCGACTCTGAATATTGCCATTTCTAGCGGAATTCTCCTGTCATCCCCCTCCTTTTCATCCTACTTCTTTTCATCAAGTAGGGCCCAGATTCATCACATCTCTCTTTATGGCACACTGCACACTGTGAGTCAGGGTCCTCAGGAAGAGGGCCGCGCTCTACAGCATCCTCAGCACCACTCAGTTCAAGCTTCCTTCCTCCCAACCCTAGGCTTATGATTTCAAGGCCCTAGCAGCCTTGCAAATACAGAGCTTGTTAAGGACACTACTGTATGTTGGTGATTGGATGCTCTTCTGTATCTCTTCTGCTTATTGATACACTGCCCAAACCTCAAGATTTGGTTTAATCTAAGTACTTTCTTTAATCTAAGTACTTTCCAATCTATCCTTCATAAAGCCAGATGATCTATTTACATAGCAAGTTAGTCTGTGTCACTGCTTTGCTTAAAACTTTTTCAGTGGTTTCCCTTCTCTTGGCCTAAAAGGCATGCCTACCATCCATCTTTATCTCTTGCTTCTTCCTGTCTCTCAGTCCTAGCTCCAGCAAAACCGTGTGAGTTGTGAGAGTTGCCTGGCATATTCCAGGCTCCTTCTTACCTTCCGTATGTATGTGAAGGTGGGGTATCTGAAGTGCCATTTTTTTCCTCCTCTCCTACCTAGATATTTTCTACATGTATGTTCAGGCATCTCCTTAGTCTCCTCAGGTGCCCCTTCTCTGAGATTTGATACCATCTGGAGTCTGTTTCTACCACACAGTATTCAAGCTATGTTATAATTATGTTCTTTCATTCATTAATTCATCAAGTAGTTATTGATACCTATGTTAGGTATCAATTTATTACACGGCACTTTTTGTGCCATGTACTAAATATTCAATAAATATTTTTTTGCTAATAAATGAGTGAATATACCCAATTAAACTTAAAAAAACCCACTAGGTTTTATTTATTTGAATTCTTTCCATTCACCCTCATGTCCCCATACTATGTCTAATAGCTCAAAAACATTTATTTTTATATTCAGTCTTGATATAAAAACGTTGAGAAAAATTATCATTGATTATAAATCACCATGAAGATTTTGAAAAGTTATATAATCATACAGTATAAACACTGCCCATTAACATTTATAAATTCTGAAATCTTAACTGCTCACAATTTTGGTAAGCTTTTTGCAGAAACCTTGCACCAAAACATGAATTTTGGAGTCATAATGTCTGAAGGTTACAGAGAAATCACATGCAACAAAGAACCATATACAAAAGTTAAATATTGGGGCATTTTGGCAATTTTTTAAAAAAGAAAACTCTCATAATATTGATATTTGCTATGGAAATTTATTCTAAGCAGGCTGAAAATGGCTACAGTGGAAAAGGCCATTTGAAGACCTTCACAGGCTGTAGGCACGATGCCTACGCTGCCTAATGGTTATGCGTCTCGCTGAGATTTTGGGCTCTTTTGCATTTCACCACATCACATTCATAATAATAATAATAATAATAATAGATATAGAGATGCTTGTATCTCAAACCAAAGAAGTGATTAATACTAGAAAATCCTGAAAACCAAAAAGATAAAGATAGAAGCTCCAATTAAAAAATGAGCAAGAATCAGGAACAAGCAATTTACAAAAAGCAAACAAAAAGATTGATGGGTCTAAAAAGATTTTCAAACTCATGAGTTATTAGAGAAATGCAAGTTAATATAACAATGAGGAATCACTCATTGCTAAGAGCACTCATGCTAATCATCATTCATGCTAATATATTAGCATATCAAAATTAGGAAGTGATGCCAACTGTTGGCATGGATGTTGGGATGTAGAGACCTCCTTTATGCACTGCTGGTGGGAAGTAGACGAGCAGGTAATCTGGTGAAGAAGCTAACCGAATCTGGCCAAATTAATTAAACACATATGAACAACTTTATAAATCTTTTTTCTGGGAATATATAGATATATGTAAAAGAAATTCTCACCCAGGCTCATAAGGAGAGATATATGAGGATATTCATTTCTGTGCTATTTGTGGTTGCAGGAATTGGAGTATATCTGGATGTCCAGCATTGGAAGAACAGAGAGGAAAAATGTGGTAAAAGCAAACCATGAGGTACTATGCAGCAAATTAGAAATACAGGACTAAATATACACATAGATACTCAGAAAACCATGATATTCAATGAAAAAAGTAAAAAGAGAATGTAAATTAAAAATGCATACATAAATACATACACATATATAAAAAATAATGCACATCTTACAAGAGCACAGCATACATACATACACTTAAGGTACATGTTAAACATACAAAAACAACTATTCTATCAGATTGAGGGAGGAAAATGGGGCCTGCTGGGAATTAAACAGAGAGAAGGGTGTGGGAGAACAGACTCTCTTCTCTCAATGTGGACCTGTGTGACCCCGCACCATCCAGTTTCTCTGAGTGTTTCCTTGTTCTGCCTCCTTTCAACCACTCCACAGTGTGATTACACATTACATGTCTCTACAGCTATGTCACAATCCATATGATGGTGGGTACCATGAATCTGTCTTATTGACTGCTGTATCCTCAGTTCCTGATACTGTGCTTGCACACAGTAAGTATTCAAGATTTATTTGTTGAAGGAATGAATAAATGCACAATTTTACATTGGGCTAATTCATGCTAAAATAAAACAAAAAGCTGAACTTAAGATGGTGAGAAAAAGTTTCACATGGATTTTTTTCAGTGTTAAATTCCAGGTTTCATCTCAAGAAAGAAAAGTTCTAACATTTCATTCAAGTGAAGTAGATAGAGCAACAATTTTGTTTTTAATGATACTCATATGCGGCACAAGCTGAATCACTGTTGTGGTAGATAATACATTTAAAATAGGGAGAATAAAGATTTATATCTTCAACTATTTTATATCAGAAGGATAAAGACATACTATTATTCAAATAGCAAAAAAGGTTTTTCTCTTGAAATTTCAAGGATGCATATTATAATTTTCCTATCAAAATAGATTTTTATGCTTTTTTTTATATTGGAATTTGTTAGTCACAAATGTTATCAAATGAGTTTTCCTTCTGCTTTTAATGTAACATTATAAAATGATTCAGAATAGCACTTTACCTATCAAAGAATGCATTTTCAAGATATTTCACTCAGAACTAAATAATTACCACCAAATATATTGTACTGAACAAACAACCCAATCATTTCAATGCTGATACTCTTGATTCTTGATTTGGCCACCAGAGTTAATAAATGCCTGTTCACTACTGCCTGCAATTGAAAGAACTCTTACCAATGAATTAACTTGTCAAAAAAAAAAAAAATCACTTAACTGCGTCAGCACTCCACCTTCTCTTTTACAGTAAAACTAAATTTTTTTTTTGACTCATATGTATTACAGTGAAAATTTTCATTAGGCTTAATTCTTCTAGGAACTAACATTTTTCTATCATAACTGCTTTTCTTGAGAAATGAATCTATTTTCCAGGATGTAGGATAATTTACTTAAATATACTTTGCCATTGGGCTGTGCTGATCAGTTCTAAATTAACAAAACTTCATTGTACCATCTGATTTCTTATTATTCACAAATTAAAAATAGCCAACTATTATAAGGTTAAAGACTGATTGAGGCAAGGTAATCTGCAGTGAGATAATAATTTCTTTGGAATAGATAAAGCTTCCAAATAATTTCTTTTGCCTTTTAAGTCACATGTAATTTTCAATGCCTTCTCCTAAATCTCTTTATCTTTTGATCTTAAGTTCAATTGTTTCCTAGAAAAGCAAAGAACTCATTCTACCATCACTTTACTCAATCAGATTTTTTGCTGGTCTAATAAACCAGGGTCTTGAGACCCATATATAAGAAATGGGAGAATTGGAAGATTATTTTTCATCACAAAAATACCTAATAGGTAGAGTATGCTGATTCATAAAAATGGGAATTTACAAACACCTATATTTTTTTGTGCTAGTCTATTTCTTTCATAGGTAAAAGCTGTGGCACAACCTCTACAAAAATAAGACTCAGAATGATAGACTTGATTATTACTGGCTCGAGTAGCCCACCATAAATCCCATAGGAAGAGAGACTATGTTCTTACTAATGGATTTTTTTTTTTTTTGGTAGCAAATAATGAAAATTAGATCCTGCTAAAAGACTCTGAAAAGGCAGGATATTTTAGGTAACAAACTCTGTCTCCTCTGGTCCTTCTTAAGGTATCGCTTGATCCTACTGTTTTGAAACCCAGAAGAGGAAAAGATTAAAACAAACCCACAAATAGGGAAGAGAAAGATTAAATACAACATTCCTCAAATTTTTGAGAAAGGTAGATATTGCAGAAATAGGCTTTTAAAGTAATTGCAACCCACTACAACAACTCAAAACCTGATAGTGGCAACTGTGTCTTTCTTATTTCTGATGGTTTGAAATTATGAAATAGTAGGGCTGTTAGGTAATTACTCAAAAAGTCAGTGTGCTCTTAGGCTGACAAAGTAAATGTATACTCTCAAATCTCAAGAAATGGTGAGAGCTCATCCTGCATCACACAGTCAGTGCACACTCAGAACCTCACTCACTTTTCAGTGCTAAACTTAAGGAGAAATCTAGACAAACTTGAATACATTTGGAAGATTAGGATCAAAACATATGGAGCTTGAAAAGTAAAGACAAAAATGGTAAAGATAGTATCAACTTTATATTTAGAGGATTTTGTATACATACATATACACACATCCTCTTTATCTAAACAAATGTGGTCCCCAAGCTGAATTCTTTCTGTAACTTTCATTACCAACTAGTAAGCATTGTTCTATTGAACAGATGTGTTAAGCTTCATTAATTACAACTGTATAAACATGATCATTTTTGATGACTCCTAGATTTCCTATTTTACATGTGCAACCCATCCTGGTTTCCTAAACTTTTTGACTGGTGTATCAGCTGCCTCCTAGCTATCCCAACAGACATTTCAAAAATCATCATTCTCAGGATGAAAATGGTATTTCTCCCCTTACCTGCATTCCTTATTTTGATAAATACTTCCATCATCACTGTGGACTAAACTGTGTCCCTCCCTTGTATTCATATGTTGACGCATTAGCCCTCAATGTGATGGTATTATGATGTGTAAGCCACCAGTTTATGGTATTTTGTTATGGCAGCATAATTAGAATTAGATGATTAAATCTATTATATAAGTATCAAATATGGAAAACTTTCTAGTGACTTCCCTTCACATTCACTCATCACATCTAAGGCCTGTGGTATACTTAACATTATTGTACCAATTTAGATTTCTTGGTTTTGACTATTATACTACTGTATGTGTGTATTATTTCAATGTCTAGTAATAAAAATATCTGACAAAGAAGTATGTGTAGTGCTAGAAGGTATTCACTGTTAAGGGAAGTGTTTTGTATTCAAGCCCCATAAATTTTATCAAAGCGAAGTTTTAAAGAGTCTGGCTGGAATTACTGCTACAGAATCTCATGATTTCTAAAGAATAAATAATATACCTAAAATATGATTACATTTTATTTCATTAATGACTGACAAAATCATTAAAAATAATTCAATAAGTCAATAATTCAATGACTGACAAAATCATTAAAAATAATTCAATAAAAATAAAGGCATAATTGAAAAATCTTCAGCCAAACAAAATGGATTTCATGCTTCCAAATAAAACTTTAAGAACTATACAATACGCTCCTTTTAATGTTAAAAGCAAGAGATTTAGTTTTCAAGTTGGTACATATTTAAATATAAATAGTTACATTTCTATGCTAGATCTGAACATAGTGATGGAATAAAAGACTCCAGCTTCTAAATGTTTTAGTTTCACTTACAGATTTATTTTCTAAGGCTATTTTAACTCTGCATTGTTATTTTATGAGCAGCAGGAAACTCTTTGCCTGTCACTTCACTATGTTTCTTGAGATTTATTCTTAAACACACTATAGATGATCATCATTATATTGTTCATATTCTAAGCCCCTAGTAGAAATCATCACAGTGAAGAGGAATTAATTTCAAACAACAAACGAAAGAACTATGTGCCTACACTGAAATCTTTTGGAACTTACAAGAACATAAATTTTCCACATTTAGATTTTTGCAAAAAGTTTGCCTCATTAAGTCTATGAAGAAAAAGGTATGTGTCATATAATAACTTTTACACAGATTACCTTTTCTCCAAAGGCAACCTTGTGATTTGCTCTAAGAGAAAGCATATTAAAATCATATAACCTGAGACTTGAGGTGAGTATTATGGCTTTGTATCATTTCTCAGTTTGTAAGTGCTATTTCTCCCATCCTTTCTTTTCCTCAGATCTCCCTGTGGAAATAGGTTCCTTCCTCTATTTTCCTTCAGAGTACTTTTTTCCTTTGAATGATATCCCTTCCTGCATTTTGGAAATACCAGCAGATTGCTGAAGTCACGCTGAGGTATGGCCTTTTTAGGCTCCAAGGGCTTTTTTAGATCCTGGCTTGGTCCTGGAATAGGTAAAAGGACAAGGAGATAGAATATCAAATATTCTACAATATAGATAAGAAAAACAATCTGGCCTTAAGTGGAGAACCTTAATCTGAGTAAGGTAAGGCCTAAAAGAACAAAGGGGTATAGTTGGCAGAAGGCATTAACACAGAAGGCCATAGGCTTAAATATTAACATGAGGAACCAGGAAGAGCCCTTGGGGATTTGAGAATGGAATAAATTAGTCAGCCTTATAGACAAAGAGAATTACAAATTCTCCCCTACTTTTTCTGCAGACCTTATTCCCCACCCTGGCAATGCTAGAAGTCAGACCCTTGTAAGTAAAGAGGGGTAGAAATAATTACAACTAAAAAGATATTTAGTGAGAAAGAAAACAAAACAATTGTTGAATATTTAGATGTTCATTATATTATTTGGAGTTTTAATGACAAACCTCTTTGATTTCTATCTGTATCTCCATGCCAAAACTTGCTTTTAGTGCAATGTTTACTATTTGCATTAGTGCATTTTGTCAGGACTTTGGGCTATAAACACCACTAATCCAGGCAAATCTAAAACAAATGGCCTTTGGTCCTTGGAAACAACACCTATATGTTATTTAGTTATGTTGAATGGCTCTTCATTCTAATCAGAAAAGAAATGAAGACTTAAAATGACAGCTTTGAAAGGTTACAGAGATCAGGGATACTTAAAAATTTATACATAGCTCACTATTACCAGGAAAGGAAATCATACAAATTTAATGAATCATTTTTTACTATGAAATAAAATTAATTATTGGCTTAAGCAAGATTTTATGCTTTATTTTCAGAGGTTATTGAGTTGAAATTAGGTTCCTGATGTGAAATGTAAATATAACTGGAGAAATTTAAATATTTTCACTTATTCATAAGCACAAAAAGATATAATCAAGGCAATCATGCTTCATACAAACTATGGTTAACACTAAAAATATTTCACAACTCACCAGTCAGAAGAGATGCTAGCTAGTACCATTGGTATACACAAAGTAACAGAAGTAAAACAAAAAAAATTCCATAGACCATAAATTTTCTGTTTTTTTCCTTCTTTAGCATAAACTTTTCCTAGAACCTGACTTCTTAGCATAATATGCCTGTGTGTACATATATATTAAAAGGGTTCCTAAACACAAAAATTTTCAAGGGAGGTAGATGAGTCTCAGTTGACTTGTTCATTATTACTTCCACAAATCAATCTTTGATTTAAAAAAGACTTCCAAGAAGTACATCACATTATCTTTTACTGAATCTTTTAGAATTAACCAAAATATAATAAAAAGTCATTCAACAGCAACTACTAATAACCACTAAAAACTTCACTGATCTATGTGGAAACAGTTCCCAACCTAGATTTTAAAAGAGAAATCATAGAGACTCAAGACTACAGAGTGAGAGCTTCCATCTTGATATTATCAGAAAGAATATGACCGACTAATCATGCAAAAAAAAAAAAATCTTTCACACTATCCAACAAAAGATCTATTGTAAATATCATGAGATAGATAAAAGAGTTATAATTAGTGGTGTTTTCTCTCTCAGTTTAAATCTAGCTGGGCGACTCATAACTCAAATTACATAAAAAGTAATTACATTTAATGTTAAGTATAGATACTTTAAGAATAATATTTTATAGAAAAGATAGTCTTTTCAGTATGAGCAATCTAAGGAGAGTATAGACATGATGACCTCGAAAAATACAGGGCCTCCGAAATACTGTGTGCCTGAATTTCATGTCATAGAATTGTTGCCCTGTTCTTCTTTGGGGTATAGATGACTCGTTTTTAAAACAATCACAGTATATATGTTTTCTACATACCCGAGGTAGAGTACAGGTTATGACACAGATAGTATACAGTTTCTTTCTTTTTTTTTTTTTTGGTGAGAAACACTTTCCATGAGTTCATAATCTTCATAGATCATGTCCATACCAAAAAAAAAAAAAAAAAGATACTTCAATATTGACTAAAGAAACAATAGTTTTCTCCCTATAGATCCCCATAATGTAAGACTGCTATTGAGCATTATAGGAAATTATATCAAAAATATGTTTTTTCACAGTTTTTAACTCTAGACTTTAAAAGACACCTACATCTACTTACTGCTTTCCCCAAAGTCCTCTAATGGTGAAAATACATATAATTAATGAGACTATCAAATACAGACTATAGATTTAATTCTATTATACCTCATTAAACTTTTAATTACAGTAAAAGTTATGGATTTTGCATCCAATAAAGTCATATTCCTTTATATTTGATGAGATGATCAAAGTTATATATATTACATATATATAATATTCCTTAATAACTCAGATTTTTCTTTTTAAAAAAGTCAGTTATTTTCAAAATAATTTTAATTTTTTTCATGGTATTCTGAAACCTTAAAATTCTGAATAAATAATATTTTAGTACTCAAAATTGTCTAATTTGAATGTCAGTCTTATTAACCTTAAAAATCTGTGAAATAGCTTGAGCTTTGTTTCTATTTATTTACATTACTGGTTTTACAAAATATGAGTTTACTTAAGGTTAAATGGAAAAATGGTAAAATAAAGTAGAAAAAAGCATGAAAAATAATACAATGTAAATGAGTAGAAAAAAACTATTAAAAAGGCCCTACTTCATGGTTATAGTTTAACTTCATAGTTAACTTTCAACTGCTGGCAAAATCATAGGGAGTTCAGAATTAAATAATTAGATTGGAAAAAATATCAATTCTTCCATAGAAAGCAATCCTTTTGATTATTTAATTCTTTGAAAAGCTAGTACATAAAACAGTTTATTTTGTTTAGTTGTCCTCCATAAGACAGAACAGAATACAGAGCAGCAAAACAATTTCTCCAGTTGCAGGTACTTCTGTATTTTCATGGATTTATTGTTAATGCCTTCATTTATTTCATTTTTTCTGAGTCACAGCTTCATCTCTGGAATAGTTACACCTGTTTTATGGCTTATACTAAAGTAAATAATCATCTATATTTATAAACAACCTATAAAGTACTTTCATATACATTTAAAATTTGATCTTCATATTAACCCATTGAAATACATATTATCTCCATTTTAGAGATGAGGAAGCCAAGGCTCAAAATAATGGACATCTACAAAGTGGTGGAGTCTACATCTGTGCTGTCCCAGGTAGCAGGCGCAAAGCCACTGGTGGCAACAGAGCTCTTGAAATGCAGCCTGTCTGAATTAAGACGTGCTATAATTATAAAATGCATGCTAGGTTTCAAATACCTGATACAAAAAATTAAATATAAAATATCTGATTAATAATTTTTATTGACTATACACTAAAATAACATTTTGGATATTTAGTGAGTTAAATAAAATATATTATTAAAATTAATTTACCTGTTTCCTTTTATTTTTTAAAACGTGGCTGCTAAATATTTAAATTTACAGATGACTCACATTATATTTCTTTTGGACACACTTTTCTAAATTAAATCTCAGACCTCTATTCTACTCTTTCCCAATATCCTTTACCCTTAATATGCATATTAATAATTTCATTTTGTAAATAAATGATCCCTTTTGTACAATGTTCTCAATTATTGCCTTTGGTAGTTGCAGCTTTCATTACCTGTGGTATCTTACTCTATGTCCTTCGAATTTACCCCTAGGTTCTACTTAAACAACATTAGGGACATTTGAAAATGATCACAATAGTTGTATCATATTATATTGTGATGATGTATTTCAAATCTACAAGTCCCATTAATGCTACAGGTACCACTTTCAATTAGAGCAATTCATCTCTCCCTAGATCACTGCACCTTTATCCTCCTAACTTTTCTCTATCATTGCATCTTTCTTCTTGCTACCACACCTCTCACCTCACTTATTTCCACTTAGCTAGTTCTGAATGGTGTCTTCATGATTCAGTTAAAGAATGGATCAGAGATATTTAATACAGCTAAGAAAGCTATTTTGGAACTTAGTCAATTCACTTAATGAAAAATGCAACTAGAGATATGAAAATAAATATCAACTAGATACACAACTAGAGATAATCAGAGAAAAGTTTTCTATTTCTTTTATGTTTTCTTAAAAACATATGCTACAATTTAAATTTGAAGATGTTTAGGTATTTTCCAAAGTATTCCAAGGAATATTAATTCTGAGATATGCTTCATAGACAAAGGATTACCTGGTCAAAATGAGTCAGGGAGAAACTATATATTCTATCTTTCTTTTGAAAAGTCACAAAACACATAAACATAACAAAGGACTATATGAAGTACTGTAATAAAAAAAAGCCCACATATTAAAATCATGTAACCCACATTTTATATACTTATATGATCATGAAACAACATTTTTCTACTTAACATCTCTTGGCACCGAAATACCCACTGTTCTGTAGGATACACTTTGGGAAATACTGCTTTAGGTGAAAAAATTTTCAATTTTCATGATACCTAATATTGTCCATTTTTAACCAGAAACATGTTTAAATGAGAAAATCTAGAATGCAACAGGCATAGAAGGCCTTAGTAAATATTTCTTCCAATTAATTTTGCCTGCTTCTGTCACTTTATTAATTCATTTTTAAAATTTCTTTTTTCATGCCTTTGAAAATATTGATAGCCAGAAACATAGCCTTAGATTAGCAAAAGATCCAATGTCATATAAATACATTAGATAGTGCAGTGACCTTAAAAAGCAATGAATCATAGATTAAAGTTTGTGCTTCAAAGTATTGCGGAGGCTATGGTACAAATGAAAACAATTTTACTTTCTCATTTGACAGCATGACTTATATAATGCAGATGTGGGGTTGGGAAGGAGAAAACATACCACTTCTCCTTCCCTTTTTGAAAAAGTAGTCATATTGATCCATTTTTCTAAAGCAGCAGGGAACAAATGCAGTATCATTTTTGAACATAGCTCAAGTCACTGCTGCAATTAATCAGTGATAGATCTGAGCAGATGCACCTTAAAAGTACACTTGAGGAAGAAAGAAAGTTATTATTTTTAGAAAATCTAGGGTTGTGTTTAGAAAATCTAAAGAAAAAACTGGTAGAATTAATGAGAAAATAAAAGTATTAGAATCAATTAGAGTTCAGTAAGGTGGCCTGATCCAAGATTTAAATCACTATTTTAATCAATAATTTTAATAAAAAAATAAAAAAATAACCAGTTAGAAAATGTAATAAAAAATATGGTATTTCCAATAGTAATTCAAGTTACAAAATACCTAGGAATGAAATTAACAAGTGTGTCCAGAAGATATATGATGAAAATTACAAAATGTTACCGAAGGACATAAAAGGAGGCTGAATCAATGCCGAGACATCCTATAAGTTTAAGAATATTACAAAGATGCAAATTCTCCTAAAATTAGTCTAAATTTTAATTCAATTTTAACTTTATAGTTTGCCAAGAAAAGGAAATATGGGAGTTTAGCCAAGAGAATTTTGAAGATTAATAATTAGGGTAGTCTTGACCTGAGTTAATAAAATAAATAATAAAGTTAAATTAGTATTTAAAACATTATGGTACTGTTTCAACTTTCTCAAGTTGATAGAATAGAATAGAAAATCTATAAACAACAAAAATAAGGACAATTTAATGTATATAAAGTATGGGATTTTATATAAATAAAGTTTGGGCTATTCAATGACTTACCTAGGACCAACTATCCATCTACTTGGAAAAAATCATTTAGATCCGACTTTTTGCCATCTACAAGAGATGTATCAGATACATTGTGATATTTTACATCTTACATATATCAAAGATCTAAACTCATAAAAATCTTATAAACATGAGAATATACAATTTTTATAGAATGAGAGAGGTAAAAGGTTTACTAAATATGACACAAAACCAAGAAGATGGGCAAAAATGAACAAATATTTCACAAGAAAAAAAGGTTAATAAACCAATAAGTACATGGAAATATTCTTAAACTTAGCAATAAAGAATGTATTCAGTAAGTGTTTGTTGAACACTAAATAAAATAAAAATGACTGGCAAAGATGAAAAAAATTAACATTAGTATAGTTAAGAGTGGGTAAAAATGAGCTCTCAAATTTTCTTGGAGAGGATATAAATGGTGCAATGTTTTTAGAGGGTTATTTGCAACATTTTTCAAATTACAAAATGAGCAAGCCCTTTTAGCTAGTTATTCTACTTGCAGAAATTACAGATAAGTAATACATACACTTTGACCACTGGAAGGGTGTTCACTGGTACCATTGTATAGTAAAAACCTAAATGTCCTTCAATGGGGCATTATGTGAAATTTATGAAATAGAGGAGTATTCAATAGAATTCTCTGCAAGATGAGATAGATCTCTATATACTGACATGTAAAGATTCAAAAATATTTTTTTAAGTGAAAAAAGAAAAAGCAAATTTCAATAGAACATGTGAAGAGTGTATAATGGAATATGCATACAATGTGGAAGATAAGACGATCCAACAAAATGTAAACAGTTTGGGAGATGAGATCAAGGGGGAGGAGGTGGGTAGTGAGGAAGCAACTTTTATTTTCTATTACAAGTCTGTATTATTTTTTTCTTATGAAAAAGCAGATATTAGTTTTACAAATTAAAAAAAATTAGAAAAGTAAATGTTTCTGATGTGTGTTTTCCTAGAAAAAAACAAGATAATGATTATACTTAACAGATGTATATTTATCAGAGATTTACAATTTGAAATTAATTTGCTATTATATTACATTTTCCTAGACAAGCCACTTAACTTCAATGGCTCAGTTTACTTAGCAACAAGGAGATCTTATACAAATTCTGAAGAAGAAAGTTTTGTATAGTAAATAGTTAGTGGTTACATAAAATTCTGCATAAAATACCATATTTTATTTTATCATGTGAAAATAAACTCTCTTGTAGAAATTATTATTAGTAAAGGTCAGTCAGAGCAAAAGAGAAGTCAAATTTTTCAGTACAAATCCTAAAAACATTTTTTAGTATCTACTTCAATAAAATAATAAACATGAACACATTTTTCTCCTTGAAATAAAAAGATAATCAAGAAGACTCTGATTCTTAATGAGTAGGAGACATCTATTTTGGGTTTTTATAGATTAACCTGAGCTATTCTTATTGTTATGCCAGCCTTCCTACGCGTAATGACATAGCAGCAAAAAATAAAGGTCAGTAGCTCTGATTCTACCAGAAGTATGTTCAATAATCCAGAGAGTCAATGTAGGTAAATATCTAAGAATTACCATTTATCTTGGTATTCTTTAACAACTGCAGAGGAATTCATTCTTCTTAATAACATAAATCCCAATTTTCCTAAACTGGCAGTAGTGTCAGAATTTCCATAAGGAAAGGTGTGTTTTTGAGCACAGTTTTTCTTATTATCCAAAAACTTCTTGGAGATTTTCTTGCTAACTGCTGTTGCCACCTTTACCTCTGCTTTAAGTATGTATGGCTGAGTGTAGAATCTTTTTCTTAATTCCCTAAAGCATAGCAGACAGATGACTGTAACAGTTAATATGACCTCACAGAGCCTTGTAATAGCAACAACAAAATCTATATTTTAATATGAACCTACATGATCTCATTTTAAAATATGATTTACTGTTTTTAGGGTTTTGTGACAGGCAGAATTCTAACAATATCTCCAGATTCCTATCCCGTGGTTATGCAATTAAACACTAATCTATGTACTGACTTTAAAACTGGGAGACTGTCATGGATTATCCACAGGGACCAATGTAATTAAGTGAGCCCTTAAAAGCAGAAGAGGAAGGCAGAACAGTCAGCTATACGCTGTGTTGGCAGAGGGAAGCAGAGGAGAGATGAGAGGCAGACGGAGAAGTCAGAGAGACTGGAAACATGGGAAGGACTTGACTGCTACTGCTGGCTTTGGAAGTGGAAGAAGAGACCCAGCTTCTCTAGAAACTGAGAATGGTCCCCAGCTGACAGTCAGCAAAGAAATGAGGACTTCAGTCCTAAAAGTGCATGAAATGGAATTCTGCCAAAACCTGAAGGAGCTAGGAAGTGGAGGCATCCCCAGAGCCACAGAAAGGAAGAAACACAGTCTTGACACCACCTTGATTGTGGCTTTCTGAAACTCTAAGCAGGGAACCAGCTGAGCCACACTGTGTCCGGACTTCTACCTACAGAAAGTGAGAGATAATAAATCTGTATTGCTTTAATCCTCTAAATTTGTGGTAATTTGTTACAGGAGCAATAGAAAACACAATTTCTTAGACTCTAGCTCATCTGCTTTCAACATCGTTAGAGTTCCTTATGTGTGGTTTTGATATCTTCCTTTAAACCTAGAGCCAAGAAAGCAAGGCCCAAAGAGAAATGCATTATAAGACACTATTCCTAAACACCACTTTGGTTGGTCTGTTAATACCTTCTATCTATACATGTGATGTGTGATTCTTCCTTCTTTGCCTATGTAACTAATTTGAAAGAGATCACCTTTAAGCATTTAAATTTATTTTACCTTTACAATCACTTAATTTAGAAAAAGTTTTCAGTAGCACTTCAACTTAGTTGACATGCAAAAGCTAGAAACTGAACATATATTTGTAAGATCTTATTCAGCAAGCAGTGAGTTTAGTTCTGAAGAAAGTTAAAATATTACATATAAAGTATATAAATTTGCCATCACAATGTACTCACTATAAATATAGATACCATTCAGAATATAGCTATGAATTTAAAATAATTTTCCTAGTACAAAGGCAGCCTAATTGCAACTTTAAACAATGAATGAGGCTTTATCTTTGGTTCATTATTAATATACTATGAGACTTCAAGAAAGTTAACATTTTTGCTTTGGTTTCAAATTCATGAAACATTACCATCTGTCTTATTCTATTAAGTGAGAACAATAATTCAAGTTTTAAAAATTTTGTTATTTCCTTTAGATGCAAATGAAATACAGTATATTATTAATTATAATTATAGTGCATTATATTTAAACATATTATAGTGACTACCTTATATTATATAACTGCTCTATGTACATGTATCTATTAGCCTTCAATATTTCAATATAAATTTGCTTGTTGAATATGTCACATTTCTTATGTCAAATAACTATACAACTGATAAAAATTCCTAATGGGGGGAGGAAAAAAAAATGTCATAGATGATAGGGGCTCTGTTCATCCCTCTGGTGACCAAATCAAAGTTGTGACGGAAACAAGGAGCAGCAGTAAGAAAAAGTCGCCTGGGATCTAGAGGAAAAGGCCACACAACTAGGGAGAAACCCAAGAACTCACCCTGTGACGGCAGAAGGTAGGACGAGTGAGGACACGGGGCGGCCCGGTCCCGAGAGACTTAGTGAGGAGATAGTGGCAGACACCTTTTAAAGGGGTCCCGTCTGTGAGCAGACTTGCGGGAGGACGGACCTGCCTTCTTTGAGCACCAGTGACAGTTAGGTTGCGCAGGGACTTACAGGGTGACACTGAGTGGTCAGAATGAGGGCCAAGGTGAGACTCTAATTCATGGAAGTGCAAGTGGTGTCCATTGTTCCCTGTTGAGCCCTTCCCACTCCCAGTGCACGGACACAGCGTTGCCATAGCTGTGATGTCATCAAACTGGATAACAGAGGTCACTCAACCCAGAGGATTCCCTGAAACACTGCCTCCCCCAACTCGGGCCCCACCCAAGCCACATGATGTATTTCCTCAGCAAGTCAGATAAAAAGCATAAAAATGGAAATGAAAATTATAAAAACAAACCATTCTGAAATGAAGAACACACTATCTGAGATGAGAAGTATATTAAATGGAATAAACAAAGTGAATAAAGAATAAAGAAAAGGATCAAATGCCCCATCTAGAGGATGGGAAAGCCAAGAACACTCAATCAAAATGATAGGAGATAAGGTGTCAAGACCATAAAAATAATTTAAGGAGAATATGGGACACTATTAAGGGTCCAAATATCTGTCGGATTAACCTAACTGAAGAAAATCAAGATGTTGAACAACTGTTTGAAGAAATAATGATGGAAAACTTCCCTTACCTGGTGAAGGAAATGGACATAAAACCCCAGGCAGCTCAGAGAATCCCCAAAACCAGGGATTCAAAGGGGCCCACACCAAGACACATTATAATTAAAATGCCAAAGTTTAAATACAAAGAAAGAATATTAAATGCAGCAAGAAAAAAACAGATAGCTACTTAAAAGGGAACACCCATAAGACTGGCAGCTGATTTCTCAAAAGAAACTATACAGGACAGATGGGCTTGACAAAAAATATTCGATGTGATGAAGACCCAGGATAAAGAATACTTTATCTAGCAAATATTGGAAGGACTTCTTAAAGAAGAAAAAATGTATCAAAAACAAGAATAAAGAATGTTAACAACTACATTCCTATCAATAAGTACTTCAAATGGAAAAGAATTAAGTGCTCCAACCAAAAGACAGAGTTGCTAAAAGGATAAAAAAAACAAGACCCCTATATATGAAAAGGAAGAAGATGGAAAAAGATATTGCTCTGTCTGACTTAAATACCTAGAAGGTATTTAAGTCAGACAGAGAAAGATAAACACTATATGATTTCATTTATATGTGGAATAAATAAATAAGGAATAAAATAACAAAAACAGACTCACAAATATAGTGGACAATTTGGTGACAGACGAGGGTAGGAGGATTTTGGGGCTGGGAGACTGGGGTGAGGGGTTAAAGAATTACAAATTAGTAGCTGATGGATAGTCACAGGGATGGGGAGCACGGCATAGGGAATGCAGTTAGCATTAATACTTTGGCTAGGTGAAGGGTCAGGGGAGGGAGGGAGCAATTGGGGGAATCGTTTTGCGAACTGTAATGATGTCTAACCAATGTGCTGTATACTTTAAACTAATTAAAATAAATAAATTATAAAAATTGCTAAAGATAAAATAACTATTTCTGCTATTGCTGTACTATTTCTGCCCTTCAGATATAAGTTCAAAAGTATACATAACTTTTACATAGTATAGAAATATTGAGAAAGCCTGGTGAAGTAATGATGGTCCATTTTTTAAAAGATAATGATCATAAAATGTTTATGTATCTTTTCTTTCCCAAAGCTGTGGAAATATAATCATTGTTACTATGCAGCACTATCTATAATTTCATAGCAAGGAAGACAGAATAAATAAGCCGGCAGTTTAAAGCACCAGAGTTAAAGCCTGAGAGAACAGAACCATGCTCATTACAATCTAAAATCAGACCAGGACTAGCACTGGGGGAACAAATTGGCAAGTGTGATGATGTTGACGGTGTGAGCAATGGTGGTGGTAGGTGGTCAAGGTTATAATCCAATCAGAGAAGGTTTCTACATTTTTCCTCATTCAGCATGTTATTACAACCAGAGAGAAATTCTTAGGGAATCTACCCATTACTTTAGTTTTTTGTTTGAGTTTAGAATGGAAGACAGGAGAAGAAGCCAAAGGTGGAGAGCTGGAGATACAGGTAAGGTCACGAGACAGTGCTAGCCAAGAAGCCAGAAGGGAGCACAAGACAGCACAGATGTAAGCAAGCTAGTATAGGGAACAATGAGGCCAAGGACTCTTGAGGCTGATATAATTCCTGCCTCAGATAGAACTATAGATAAAACAATATGTTGACTATGGTGTAATATGATGTGGATGTGGATGTGGATCTGAATGCGTGTGTGTGTGTGTAGAAAGAGAGGGAAGAAGAGAAATAGAGAGAATGGATTTGCCATCCTAAGAAGCTAGACTAGTTTTATGCCTGTCCTGGGTATAGAGGAGCATGCAGCTTGGGTCAGCTCTTCTGTTCTTTGGTGAAAAGAACAAAGGAGGGAACATACATCAGTAATTGGCCACCCCTAGAAATCATGCCACAGATCTACAAACTACTGGGCCTGCTGAATGATGCTTCAAATGATGGTACTGCTTCACACTAAAGAGCTTCTCTAAAGTGTGAAAGGTTTATGTGAGTAATGATGGTTTATACTGTTCTCTGTTTTTTTCTTCTGGTATCTTTGCTTTTCAAAACCCATCTTTGTAAATAATTGTTTTAAGAAATTTTGGGGGATTCAATTTCCAATAATATGACTACAGAAGTCTCTGTGTTACTACAACTTAGTACCAAAAAGTCATTTTGCTAAAACAATGATATTTTAGCAGGTTAATACATCTTTTGGCTTAACAAAAATACAATCTCTTCAAAAGTGCACTTGGGTATGGAAAAAAAGTAGACTATAAAATAATCATCATGGGGATAATTCTGAAGATGTAAGACCCTTTGCCTCTCTAAACTTTACTCTCTGGTGACAGGAATCTCAACTTTATAGCTTTACTTTTTTCGGCATAAGACTTTTGAGTTCTGAAAATACAAACATTTGTAGAGGGTATTTAAGCATTTCCTACTAGTTTACATCTTAATGAGAATGAGATAGTCAATTATTTCCTGAGAAAAGAAAAGGATGAAAGAATCTGAAAATACTTAAGGAGGATCATCTATAGAAAGGAAGGGAGCCCATTAAAAAAAACAAACAAACAAACAACAACAGAAAGTGGGGACAACCTGAGAAAATTCATCTGGCTCACAATTTTGAGTAGGACTTGCTTAGAACATTTATTGTTTTTTTCCCCTTTCTCCTCCCCACATCACCCTTGCTTCTTTCAGTTTCCTCATCTAAGAAACAAAAAGTAGATATCATAATCCCTACTTTAAAGAGTAAATATGGTGATTAAAAAGTTAATAAATTAAAAGATAGCTGGTACTCCAGTAAATGTCCATTACTCTCCTGCTGCATTGCCTGTGTCTCTTTCATTTGGCTAAAAAGATAAAACACTTTGTCCTCAAAGAATATGACAGAAATTAAACAGATATCAAAATGAAAACTTATTAACACTATTTGTGAATTTTTTAAAAGCTTTATGTACCTTTTAAGCCTTTCAACTTGCCATTTTAACCTTCATCCCCACAAAAAGATTTCAGGAAATCTATCATCAACTAGACCAAGGGCCTGGTTTAAGTTTCACTTATTTTGTTCCTTTTCCCCAAACTTTTTTAGTAATATCAAAAATGTTACCATTTATCTCTAGACCATGAAAGTCTAAGTCCTAGAATCAGATTCAATTTTTAATAATCAGAAAAGTTATGGAGTAAAGATTTTAAGAAAGCAATAGTTTGTACTTTTTCGTTCTGTATGAAACAGGTTTGTTTCATAACATTATAGAAACTCTCATGACCAAATTTGTTTCATAACATTACAGAAACTCTCATGATAATAAAAAAACACTGAATATTGCTTAACTAATCTGATGTTCATTAAAATAAATAATAGCAGTCAAAGCTAACCTACAATTATCCAAAAGAACAGCACTTCTAAAAATGCACATATTTGGAAGAAGCATGATCTAACTGCTATGATATTATCACTTTTCTCAAAGTCTGCCAAAATCCAGAAAGACTAATTCTAGGTTACATAGTAAGAGTCTTCCAAAAACATCTGGATAAAGTGAAGCAACAATAATGAACACTGATTACAAAGAAATTTTCTTTTAGCGTATGAGTATTAAGTTCATTATACTTGTTTTACAATCTTAAATACTTATGCTATATTAATAAAAAACAAAACAAGAAGACCAAAAACTGAACAGTGAACCTCAAGTAGAGGTAGTTAACGGGACAGCTGTCATATTAGGCTGAGAGTACAATATGCTAGCAGCAAATGTATGGACAGTGATCAAATTTCAAGGAGATTTTAATAAAGACCTCACTCTCACAACAATGTTATGAAGCTTCTTGGCTGTATAATCTTGATGTGATCAGTTTAGCTAGAGTAGAGAACTTGCAGAGTCTGGAAAGAACTGAAGATCAGAAAGGAAGGCTGGCTGGACTTAAGTCTTATATTTTGAGATTTAAAAATTGTCCAATAAAATGTTTAGGAGTCCATTTCCATACTTAGTCATTTCCTCTCTTATATCTTCAATTACTCCCTTCCATTTATGTCTAGACATACAAAAAGATTTTTCTCATGGGAGGGTAAATGTGTGGTTGGATCGCCACCTGCATCAAACTAGAATAGGGCTTGGCAAACATTTTTTGTAAAGGGCCAGATGGTAAATATTTTAAGCTTTGAGGGTCAGATGATTTCCTGTGGCAACCACTCAGCTGAGCCACTGGAGCACAAAAGTAACAATACATAAACAAACAAGTTTGGCTGTGTTCCAATAAAACTTCATCAAGTAAAAAAATTATTTATATATATAAAAAAAGGCAGCACGGTCAAATTTGGCCCATGGTCTGCCAGCCCCTGCCCTATAGCCTTTTTTTCTTTGCTTCTCTATAGCCAGTACCTCCAATTTCTACCACCTATTTGCTCCTTAAGCTCTGATAATCAAGTCTCACATCTTAAAAACTAATATTTATTGATAATTAAATAGGTAGGGCACTAAAGATGACTGATAACATTAAAGACAGTGCTTATGAAGCACTTAGCACAGTACCTGGCACAGAGTAAGTACTAGTACATATCTGTATTTATCAAAGTAACCTTATTGTTCTCACTGCTTTTTGTCTGGTTCTCCTATCTCAAAAACACTTGTCTTGTCTTCCCAGTTGCCCAAGTCAGACTTTCAGAAATCAGCTTTGATTCCTCCCTCTCCCTTATCTCTCATCTACCACCTAGCCCCTTAGATTCTCTCTATCAAATCCATTCACATCTCTCCCTCCTCATTACTACCTGGTTGGTGGTCCAGGCCACTACTCTTGAAATATCACTGCGAAGCTCTCCAGAAGCTTCTCCCTGCTTCTAGTCTTTTTCTCTTTGTCAAACTTATCAAAAGTTTTAGGATGAAATTTAATTTCCTAAACATGACTTTGAAGATATCCCAGGATCTGTTCTCAGCCCAACTCTCCCGCCCTGTATCTCAACTCTATCTCTACGCTTCAGGCACATGAACATAGTTAGTTCCTTGAGTACGCTATACTCCCACCCACTCTGAACACTCTTACGGATTTTTTTTTCTGACTCTACCAAATACTAAAAGGGCTCCAACTGCTTAGAAAAAAGTTGAAAACCGATACTTTAGCCAAATTAAATCCCTGATCTTTCCCTGATACACATTTTATGTTTTTCTGAGCTCCTTTATCATTTCGTTGAAATGCGACTTAATCTTCAAAATCTGGATCAAATAATAAATCTTCCAAGAAGCCATCTAAAATCTCATTCCAGTCAGAAGTGATTTTTCTGAAATCTTACAGTATTCTGTATAATTGATGATACCTAACATAGCTTCCCTAATAGATTTTAAGCTTTTTGAGATGTGTCCGTTATTTATAAAATTTATCTATAATTTGTATAATTTTAATAGTCTACAATACCTCCACAACACTCTTTCTTTATTAGAAACACAGTTAATCATATTGATAGAATATTTTAAATTTATAATGCTTTTAAAAAATCAAACTGATAAGTGCTAGTTTGATAGTCTAGTTGAATTTTAAGCACTTTTCAAATACCATAGAATTTTAACTGAGCTTAGTATATTAAAATGTCTTATTGGAAAAAGAATGAAAATGAAGACTACTTAAGAACAAAAAGAAAATTACACTAAGAAGAGATAAGGAATGACTGAGCAACCATAGAAGACCAAGAAGATAAAGCAGATTAAAACTAAATGAACTTACACAGTTCTCTTATTCAAAATGAAGCACACAGACAAATATTCTATGAAAAAGCCAGAAAAATATAAACATCTTTATAATTTTTCCTGTTTAAGTTCCTACACATTAAATGCAAAATAAATACATATCCAGGGAATACTAAATGTGATTGAGAGGGTTAAAAAGAAAAATAACACAGTATGCAAAATCTGTGAGGAAATTTTATTAAAGTTGACTCATTATTAGTTTATTTGTTAAAGCCTGTCTCTCTATGACTAGAACAAATACCATATTAAGAAGATTTCAGTTAATACTTATTTTGGTGTCCATCACAGAGTAGACATTCAATAAATATTTACTGAATAACAATATAATGTTATAGTAAGATGTTATAAGGTAGTGAAAAAGAATGTTAGTTAAAATAACTCCATCTTATATTAAAAAGTTAGAAGGATTTGTCTGCTTAGAGCAGCATCAGAGAGGAAAGATGGGTTCTGCCTTGCTGATTTTCATTTTACAAAGTCTTAGATACGAAATAGCTTTAAAAGCTCAAGTGAACCATGAGCTTACCTATTTTTCATATGTTGGAAGAATGAGCTATCATTACTTATTAGAATTTTATACTGCCTAGCTAGGAGTTTATTAAATTTTCAGCAAATATCTGCTACTGCCTCTTTGGAAATCCTCCCAGTGGGCCGCAGAAACAGGACTCAATGGAATAAAAAGCATCTAGTACCTCGATATCTCTATTCAGAGTGTATGAGAATTTCATTAAAAATGTCTTTTATCTTAAAATTGCAGTTCTTTTCATTCGCTGATGTTCAAAAACCTTAAAGCACTTACTTTAATGAAATTAAAAGACTTTTCCTTAGAATGTACTTCTCAGCTTACAATTAAACTCTTTAAGGCTTAGTGATTTACAGTTATTAGGCCTTTAGTGATTACTAGCATATACAATGCCTTTGGCTATTTACATCTTAAAATTATGTCTAATAAAAATAAATAAAACCTTTATTAAATTAAAGTAGTTCCCTAAGACATTTTTATTTTGAAGAGAAAGTATTTTTCCTCTAATGAGATGAAAAGAACTAATTATAAAAAGAGTTAATTCTAGCAAGAGTGAGGTCATGTAAAGTGTACCAGCTTTGGAGTATACCTGTCCACCATGAAACTTCTGAGTCTCAGTTTTCTGATATGCTAAATGGGAATGATAATGCATACACATAAAGTTATGAAAATTAAAATGAACAAGTTCATGCTATTGCTAACTTTTTTTAATGACAAATTCTTTTCTAAATATTATATTTTTAAAAAAGCTTATACCTTAATAACTGGTATGTACTCTTTGGTCAGATAGTATAAATTGTGAAGATTAACTTTTTATTTCTACTTCACATTGACTCCCAAGAGGCATAAAGGATGTAAATAATAATTTTTATAAAACGTATCTACAGTATTTCTTGATTCTCTTCACTTTTCCATCTCCTTCCATTATTACCATATGGTAGGCAGAATGGTCCCCAAAGATGACCATGCACTATTTTCTGGAATCTGAAAATGTTACATTTCATGGTAAAAGGCACTTTGCCAATGTCAGTAAGGTTAAGGGACTTAAAACAGGGAGATTATCCTGGATCATCTCAGTGGTCCCAATTTAATTACATGAGCCCTTAAAAGCAGAAAACTCTCTTGAACTGGAGAGCATAAAAAATGTGCAGAATGAGTACTCAGAGAGATTAGAAGCACAAGAAATATTCAATGTGCTTGAAGCTGAAGGGGACCATGGCTCAAAGGGAACAAGACCTCAGTCCTACAAAGGCAAGGAGCTGAACTCTGCCAACAACCTGAATGAAGCTGGAAATGGAGTCTTCCTTTGAGCCTTCAGATAAAAGTTCCACCTAATGACACTTTGATTTTTGGTCTTGTGAGACCCAGAGCAGAGAAACCAGCTAAGCTCACTAAGACTTCTGGCAGAATGGTGAATTTGCATTGTTTTAAGTTGCTAAATTTATGAGAATTTGCTTTGGCAGCAACAGAAAACTAATACCCATTGATCAGGACCTCATCATTTCTGCTCTAAACTAATAAAATGGTCTCTTACACTTGATCTCTAGACTTTCTCACTGACAAAATCTTTCTAACTCTGACGGTCATGACCTTGTTCCACATCCTGCAAAAGCTCCCCACTGCCAATTCCATGGCTCTAGCTCCTTGGCCTGGCCTGAAATTAAGTTATTTTTCATCTGGCCTTGAACTCTATTGCCAGTCTCATTTCCCACTATGTGTCAAGTACTCTCTGCTCTGTTCATACATAAACTGCATTTCTGTATCTCTGGATCTAATATTGCTGTCTAAAATGTCCATGACAAGGCATCATCACAGTTTAAACATTATCTACAATTCAAGGCTCGGATCAACTGGCATCATTGTTGAAAGTGACCATTTCCACTACTACTTGAATGATAACATAATAACAGCTAAACTAATGTTAATAATATTAACAATAACAGCTGCCATTTATTAGGAACGTGGTATATGCTAGACAACATTTTAAGTGTTTTTGTAAGTGCTCATAACAACCTAATGAGGTAGGGAGATAAATTCCATTGTTTTTACAGCCGAGGAGATGGAGGTTAGAGAGGTTAAGTGACTTGTCCACGTAGAGGAGCTGGGATCCGAACTCAGGAATGCTAAAATCTGTTTTTGCCATTCTGCTACACTTAGAGAATATTCTTTGTACCTCTTGCTTGTCCTCATCATGTTCCACTTTGGTTTATATTTACTTAATCCTGCAACTCATTTCTTCTAGTAGATTTCATTATCCTTGAGTATGAAAGCTATGAGAGAGAAGAGACTATGTTTTGTCAAATTTTGTCTTCCATAGCACCTACCGAAATGCCTTCCCTGAAGTGTTTACTAATGGGATGAAAAAATGCATGGTAATGTTTATGCTTCAGGGAAATGATTAAAATCTCATAAGAATTCATTAGCAAAGTTTTAATACTTTGAATGAATGTAATATTTATGTTTGGGAAGGGATAACACAAGATAATTGGCATGTGTAGGTGTAAATGAAGAGTTCCTTAACAATAGCTTTAAGGGTTCTATTATTCTTTCTATAAATAATAACAAAACACTAAAATATGAGATAGAAGAAACATTTGACATATGTTTATATGATCATTTATAGATTTTAGAACTTCAGTGTACCAATTTATCATATTGAGGAACAAAGTTTTCTTGTCTATAACAAAGGTGAATTGAATTAAATTGTTCATTCTTTCTAACAAATGTTGAGTATTTAGTAAATGTCAAGTATTATCTTAGATACTAGAGACATAGTTCCTCCCTTCAATAACTTTATAGACTAATTATATTCAGACAAATAAAATAAGTAATAATACAACATGTTATTAATACACAGAAGACCCTTAAGAATCTGAAAAACAGGCTTATATTTTTCTACCATAACAACCCAATTAGGAAATGGGCAAAGGACGTGAATAGACATTTACCAAAGAAGATATACAATAAACACATAAAAAGATGCTCAATAATATCAATAGTCATTAGGGGCATGCAAATCTAAACTACAATGAAATATCACCTCATACATTTAGGATGAATATTATCAAAAAATAACAAGTGTTGGCAAGGATGTGGAGAAGTAGAAAGCCTTGTATACTGTTGGTAAGAGTGTAATATGGTACAGCTACTATGGAAAACAGTGTGGCAGGTCCTCAGAAAATTAAAAATGGAACTTCCATATGATCCAGCAATTCCACTGTAGTATAATGCCCAAAAGAATTGAAAGCACAGTCTTGACAAGATATTTGTACATCCATGTTCACAGCAACCTTATTCACAGTTGGTAAAAAGTGGAGGCGACTCAAATATCCGATGATGGATAAATGGATAAACGAAATGTGCTATATGCATACAATGGGATATTAATCAACCTTAAAAAGTAAAGAAATTCTGACACATGCTCCAACATGTATGCACCTTATGGACATTATGATACGTGAAATAATGCAGTCACAAAGGACAGATACTGTACAATTCCACTTATATCAGATACCTAGAGTAGCTGAATTCAGAGACAGAAAATAGAATGGTGGTTGCCAGAGCGGGAGGAAAAGGCAAGTGAAGAGCTGCTGTCTAATGGATGCAGAGTTTCAGTTTGCAAGATGGAAAAAGTTCTGAAGATGGATGGTGACAGTTGCACACAATGTGAAGGTACTTAATGCCAATAACCTGTATACTTAAAAATGGTTAAGGTGGTAAGTTTTACATTTTGTATGTTTTATTACAATTAAAAAATAAAAAAAAATAAGGTTTCTTTAAAGAACAAATGAAATAAAATTCAATTAAAATTTAAGAAATGCTAAATTAATTTCCATTAACAATAAAATTGCTATCTTTCTTACTTACTTGCTGATCCTAACTTGCAATAGAAGTACTTTAATTCATAATATGTTAATAACTTTCACTTACAAGAAATATTTTGTTTTTCTCACCTATATTTGAATCACATGAACTTATTAGCAAATGACAAATGGTGGTGGCATGACTAGTGATACTTTTATTAATAATGGCTGATAGTATTATAATTAATAATGGATGATAATCATACCATAATTTCAAAAATGAGAAATATGCCTCAATTTAGTGTTAAAGGCACACTTTTGTAAAATATGGCATATATCTTGTAGTGTTGGTCTGAGATTTCTAATAACATGAAAAGACAATATTACTACTTAACATTTTAATAATTCTTCATTATTACAAAGATCTCTGTTAATCGGCCTGTAAATTCAATAAAAAGTGGTTTTAAGCTTTACAGAATTACATACTAGGCCAATTATTTTAAGTCTTTTAAAATATCACCTCCCCTCAATGTCAGTAGAGTATTATTTATAAATGATACATACATCCTACTATACTTCTATAATACAAAAAATATATAAAACATTTTTAAAGACTAAAATGCAATAAGTACTTGCAAAAACATTATTTCTAATGGAAAGACTTTAAAGTCTCAGGAAGAATGTTTGAAGTAACATGCAGTAAAATTTTCAAAAACATGGGTTTTCTTACTAAACCTGTTTCCTCTTTTTCCTGAGCACTCCTTAGACTATTATTTCCCAATTTCCCATTTTCCAGCATTGGCCTTGCAACTGAGTTGCAGTCAACAAAATACAAGAGGTGGCTTTACTGTTTCCACTTGCTCATAAAAACTTCCCACATGCTGGCTGAATAGGGAGGGCTCCAAGGCCACAGATGAAGAAAGCCTCAAACCCTGAATAACCACAAGGAAGGCCACCCATTCAAATGGGAATAACTGCATTGGATTGATATTTGCTCAATAAATATTTTATATAAACATTTTATATTAACTTTTCAAGGATTCTATATTATAGCATCTGGCATTATGCTAGCTAATACGTAGAGCAATTTAAAGGTCTGCTTCCAAATTCAGTTTTCTCATTCTTAGTTTTAATGGTATCATAGTTGAAAAAGAAACTTCCAAAGACATACTATAGACCATATAAAGTATAAATGCAGAGTAATCATGGTGGATGTGGTAGTAGATGTAAATCTGTATCATACTGGTCTTCCTGGTAACTGAAGTTTTTGGTGAGCTTCTTGTCAGATCTTAGAGGACCACTGTATCTACTTCATCAATGGCTGATGAAGATAGAAGCAGAAGTTTCAGGTCTACCTTTTTTGTGTAATTGCAATATTAGTATTACACTTAATCAATAGTTCTTTGCAGGAATCTTTTTAAGCCACTTGCCCATTTTCTGATGGTTACTTAAGCTAACATCTAAGAAAGGCAATGCAAAACATGACATCCAGACCAAGTGATCCAACATTTGACATCCTGGGTAAAGCTGAGAACACCATGAAGAAGCTATATATTAAATATTAGTAATACTTAATATCCTTTTTGTCTTTTAAATTAAAAAATAAAAATAAGTTTACCATTTTCTTTCTATTTCCCAGAGAATTTAATCATGCACCCCAAGGAGTACACAGACCTTTTATTGATGATCACTATATTTGAAACTATATCAGAAACTAGAAGCATATATAAAATAAGAAAGACTTTAGCCAAGAGATAGATAAATAAAAAATAAATGATTACAGTTACTAGATGTTATAATTAGACTAAACATAAAGTTGTGAACTTAGAAACTATTATAAGATGAAAAGAGCCCAGGTCATAACACCTGATTTCCACTGCAGCTCTGGATCCAAAGCTCTTTCACCTATTCAGTGTTCCCACAAGTATCCCCTCTCCCATGAAAAACACAAAACTCTTCTTTTTACTCCACCTCTTCCAAACTACAGCTCCTTTTCTGTATTTACTTTTTTAAGTCAAAAATCCTAGAAAGAGTTATTTTTATCTGTACTATCCAACACAGTAGTCACTGGTCTTATTTACCTATTTAAATTTATGTTAATTTAGTTAAAAATGTATAGAATAAAAAGGCAGACTAGACACTAGACACATCTCAAGTGCTCAAGAGCCGCATATGGCTAGTGACACCATGTATTGGACATGCAGTCAGAGGACACTGACGTCTTGGGCAGTGCTGGTCTAGACTATAATAGAATAGTATAACAGAAGTGTCCAGATCCATACTGCCTAGATTAAAATATCAACTTTTACCCTTACGAGCTGGGTGAACATGGAGAAGTCATTTTCTCACCACTGCAAGGTTTGTCACGATTTTCCAAATTCCTCCCTCTTGCCAAATCCAATAGTCATTTCTCAGTCTTTATCTTATTTGACTTATCAGAAATACTTGACATGGCTGATCACCTTTCTTAAAATATTTTCTTTGTTTGGTTTCCAAGATACCATATTCTTCTTCTTTAAGTCTCCTTCGATGGATTCTCTTCCTGACTTCTAAAAACTTTGCTGAAGTGTCCCAGGGCACAGTCTTTAGCTTTCTTCTTGATTCAAGTTATCTTAAGTAATCTAATCCATTGCCATGGGTTAAATACTACCTGCTGATTCCTCCCAAATAATATCTTTAGTCTTGACCTGCTAACATCCAGACTCATTTCCAAACTAACCATATAACAACTACACTTAGATGTCTAATGGCCATCTCAAAATCAACATGTCTAAAACAGAATTCTTGATTGTCCCGTGAGGCTGAATTGGTTATTGATGTGTTACATCTACAAAGTGATTTTTAAGTTTTCAAAGCATTTTCTTATACATTTTAAAATATTATCTTTATAAAAACCATGTTGGGACAGCAGGTGTTAATTCCATCTGTCATATGAACATTCTGTGACTCAGAAATGTTAGGTAGGTTTTTAAAGAAGTCATAGTTGATATCTTACATAACCCAGAGGAAGCAATATAATCTGAGCCTCCTTATTCTCTCTATATGTTTTCTATTAAGTTATAATGCCTCACAAGTCATATTTAATCTTTAGAAATAGTGACCTTAAAGGTCACAATTAACAGAAAAAAGAGCATACAAAACAGCAGGGCAGGAGGTATCATATTATCTGATATCAAACTATACTACAAGTGTATAGTAATCAAAACAGCATGGTACTGGAATAAAAACAGATATATTGACTAATGGAACAGAACAGAGAGACCAGAAATAAATCCACACCTGTATGATCATTTAATACATAACAAAAAAAGCAAGAAAATACAATGGTTATAGAGAGTCTCTTCAAATAAATGGTGTTAGTAAACCTGAACAGATACATGCAAAAAATAAAAAATAAAATGAAATGAAACAAGACCACTGTCTTGCACCATATACAAGGATAGATTCAAAATGAATTAAAAACTTAAACGTAAGATCCCAAACCATAAAACTTCTAGAAGAAAACATATGCAGTAAACTCTCTGATACTGCTACTAGTAATTTCTTTTTAGCTATATTTTCTTGGGTAAGGAAAACAAACAAACAAATAAACAAGTGGGACTACGTCAAACTTAAAAGGTATTTTACAGCAAAGGAAACCATCAACAAAGCAAAAGACCACTTACTGAGTGGGAGAAGATATTTGCTTATGACACATCTGACAAGAGTCAATATCCAAAAAATATAAAGAACTCATACAACTCTCAACAACAAAAAAACAAACAATCCAATTTAAAAAATGGGCAGAGACCTGAACAGATATTTCTCCAAAGAGGAAATACAGATGGCCAACAGACCTATGAAAAGATGCTCAAGGTTACTAATCATCAGAGAAATGCAAATTAAAACCACAATGAGATATCACCTCACACTTGTCAGATTGGCTATTATCAATAAATCAAAGAACAACAAGTGTTGGTGAGGATGTGGAGAAAAGGGAATTCTCAAACACTGTTGGTGGGATTGTAAATAGGTACAGCCACATGAAAAACAGTTTGGAGGTTCCTCAAAAATTAAAAATGGATCTACCTTTTGACCCAACAATTGCACTTCTGGGTTTTAATCCAAAGAAAACCAAAACGATAATTCGTAAAGATCTATATATCCTCATGTTCATGGCAGCACCATTTATAATAGCCAAGATTTGGAAGCAACCTAAATGCCCTTCGACAGATGACTGGATAAAGTAGTATGGTTCATATGTACAATGGAATATTGCTCAGCCATAAAATAAAATCCTACCATTTGCAGTAACACAGATGGACCTAGAGGTTATTATGCTGAGTGAAATATGACAGACAAAGATAAATACCCTATGATTTCACTTATATGTGGAATCTAAGAAACAGGAAGAATAAACTAATCAAAAACAGACTCAGAGATATAGAAGACAATCTGGTGACAGCCAGAAGGGAGTGGGGTTGGGAGCTTGGGAGAAAGGGGCAAAGGGTTAAAGAAGTACAAATTAGTAGTTCATAGATGGTCACAGGGATGGGGAGCACAGCATAGGGAATGCAGTCAGCAGTAATGTGATGGTTGTGTGTAGAGCCAGAGGGAAGATACAGTAATTAGGGGAACTGTTTTATAAACTATATATATATATACCATTTCATGCTCCTCAGATTAACAAAAGTTCCAAATTGACAGTACCAAAGATCAATAAGGATGTGGAACAACAGGGCCTCTTAGACTTTTCTGAACCTAAAACTTCTCTAATAATTAAAGTTTCTATCAGAAAAAAAAAATCATGGCAGAAGAAAAGAGATATAACTTAGCTGCCATGTATATTGGCCAATACAACTTTATAAATACTTTCTCCCTTGCCAATTTTGTTTGCATGTAATGACTACAATATCATCAAGAATAATTTTGCAATTCTTCAGAAGGCAAGTAAGTAGTCTTGTCTGGTTTAAAATCTATACTGGTGCAATGATATTTATTATTACTATGATAAACACAATCTCAGAAATTTAAAAACATGATTAATTAAATGATAAATCTGTAACAATCACATGTAGATTACTACATAGAATCCAGGAAAATCAAGAGAATACTAAATAAATATTTGAAAATGCAAATATGGTAATTTAAAATGTATTTCTTGGTTTTAGGTAAGTTACTTTACATATCTTATGTATTTATGTCTAAACAAAGGATCTACTATAAGATCCAACATCATAAAAATAATTCAGTACTTTAGGTAATGTTATCATAGTTTAAATAGTAAATTTAAAGATTTCAGTTTTAAATATTGTTGGAGCTTGTAATTGCAATTTTTTTCTTTAGAAAACATAAAAATCTTACTTAAACACATACTCATATACACAGTAATATAAAATTTAGAAACCCATTGAAATTCTGGAGTTCAATAATTGCAAAAAAAATCTGTTTGCTATTCTACAGGTAAACATGGACAAGAATATGATAGAGTTGAGAGATATTATGAATTCTATTGTCAACAGATCAAAGCTATTAGGTAGATAAGTAGAAAAACTGCATATTTTAAGAATGATTAAAATCTAAGCCATTATAATGTCACTGAATATTAATGAAAACGATGACAAAAAGAATACTTTATTTTCTGCTATGCTATATATACAGAGTGAGAAACAAGATATAAGGAATAAGACTACATTTCTTAAATCTGTCAACATCATAATGTTTTTTTAAGATTAAAAACCTATTAACTACTCATACATAAAAACCAAATCAATATTGTTACAGAATCTCAGTGTATGATTCATAGATATATATTTTTTCAATAAAAATATTATCAAAGGAAGATATATAGGATATTTATACCAATATTGTAAAGACATGAAACATCATTCAGAAATACTGACCATTCTCGTCTTGAACTCTTCTATACTCTCAGCTTCTGTGACAGTATTTTCTCACAGTTTTTGTCCTTTCCTTGTGATTGTTCCTTCTCGGTCTCCTTCATGGGTTCAAGACTCATCCTGCTTCCTCTTCTCCCAAAATATCCCTTCTTTTATACTTCTAATATCCATTAATAGCACTAGGACCACCCACCAAGTGATACAAACCAGAAATATGGAAATCATCTTAGAATTCTCTCCTTTGTCCCCTATCTAATGAGTCATTAAATCAAATGATTGACTGCTAATTTTGCTCTTCAAAATTTTCCCTGAAACTATCATCCTCTCTCTATCTTTATTACAACTGACTTAATTCAGGTCCATTCAGGCTCTTATCTCCTATCTGAATTATTGTATTACACTGCTAATTCATCCTAAAATACTCTTTACCAGATGCTGACTGAATTTATTTGTTTATTGCAGCCCTGCTAGAATATAAGCTCTAAGAGAAGAATCTCTTGTCTTGCTTTCTTTAGGATAGCACCTGGCATATGGTAGATGCTCAAAAGCGACTTGTTAGATAAACAAATGGCAGCCTAAAAGTCCTGAAAATTATATATTATGCAAATCTGACTATGTAATCATCTGATACCCTTTAAAACTTCCTATAACCTATAAATATGATCTACAGGACTCTCCATGATTTGGTCTCTACTCATCTGTTAGCATTATCTCTAGCCACATTCAGTCCAGCATTTTATGGTAAAATCACACCTAATTATCTATCATTCCTGTGCATATAATGCCTCCATGTCTTTGTTCATTACAGTTTTTTTAAGTTTTCTATTTGGAATACCATTCAAACTGTTCTTTACCTGGTTAGTAATTACTCTTTTTTCAGGTCTTAAATCAGGTATCATCATATCCAGTTATTCACTCCTAGGATTCCAGGTTGGATCAGATGGCCTTCCTCTGGGCATCCAGTACATTTTCTATGCAATTCTAGTTTTACCACTGATATGTGACCTTGAAGCAATCTTTTTAAGTATCTATGTTTTGCTAGATTATAAGCAACTCAGCTTATAAGTGATTTGTTATTCATCTTTGTTTTCCATGTGTGCAGCACATAGTAAGTGCTCAACATTTGTCAAAAAAAACCCTGAATGAATAAAATTAATTATTTAGTTCAATACCACACATATTCTCTAACTTATAGTCTTATTAATGTCTGTTTTAGGTTCTTAATTTTTTTTAAGTTTATAGTTTATAAATTTTAAAGAGAAAAATGCAATAAAGTTCTAACTGCCAGAGAAAATAAAAAATAATTTCAAAAGGCCCACATTTATGGTATTAACACAATAGTTAATTATGTATAAATATTAGCAATTTAAAATATTTAAATGACCTTTGTGTTTATAAATTTCTATTTCTATATTAAAATGAAAAAAAAAAACATTTTGACATACCAAATGAAAAATTCCTATAATAATAATCACATTAAATATAGTGAGTTACAACCAAGTTGTAAGAAATACCATCAAATAATTATCTCAACGTGATATTATTATATATAAGGCTCAAATTCTAGTATTACTGTTATAGTTTGTAAAATCAAGATCAGCCGGGTCCAGGAATTAATGTATCTTTAAATATATTTTTGTTGCACATTTAAATATTTTTTGTTTCACATTTAAGTCTTGACTTTTGTGTACAAGAACCTTAGTATTCAAACATAAACGAGATTTAATACACTTGCCTATAATTTATTTGCTGCAAAGGAAACACCATATTACATGGTTTTGTTTGTTCAGTAGAAGATATGCTATTATTTCCAAGATTCCAGGGACTTAATGTTTAATTATCAACACTCATTTGAAAAAAGACATTGCTTTGACTCACAAATTTCTTAATTGCTAATAGTGGCTTTTCTGAGTAGGAGTGTTGTATCTAATTTATTTTTGCAGATGTGGTTTAGCAACTGAATTTTAAATTAGCAAAGCTTTGAATATCTTCACTGTCAGCAGAAAATTCTTCCATCCCTGCTGCTGGAGAATATCGTTGCTTGAAGTTTTAACAAGGAAGTAGAACTGTAGTGAGAAAACTGATACTACTGGTAAATGCTGCTTACAAACTGAAAAAGAAGTTAGGTTGTCAGAAATAAAAATAGTATTTACACAAAATATGAGTTGTCATTTTCATCACCATAACTTGCGGAGAATGAAAATTAATTTGGCTGGTTCCAACTTGAGGAACCTAAAGAGAAGCAAATAACTCACAGATCAGAGTGCCATTATGAAGGACCAGGAGCTGGCAGTCAGGGGACCCACAGCCGAGCACCCCCCTGAGGAGGAAAGACACTGAACACGTTTCAAGAACAGCGGCCAAGGTTAACTTTAAAGCAGGTTCATTCATCACTGAAAAACAAAGTCACTTAAAAAGTTTTCAGAAAAGTTGACTTAAAGCGCCCCTTTCTCTCTGGAACATGCCATCATCCACATATTACTGTAAGAAAATGAGTAAGAGAAAAAAATATGCATTTTAATCACAACTCAAATACGAAGTCAAAAGTAGCATAAAAATGCCTACCCGTTTGGCTGAGCTGAGAAGCGCTGCGACTTTTCCGGGAGAGACCAACAATAGCTACCATTTTGGCCCCAATGCTAGAGCGCCGCTTTTTGCCGCCGGTGCCCAAGGCGCCCACCGCAGTGTCCGACTGGCTGCCATCGTTCTTCTCCAGCGAGCACATGTCCCCGCTGATGCTGGTGCTCTTAGTCATGTTCATCCCCGAGAGGCCCATTTGTCTGCTCTGCATTTTGGTTGTAAAGACACTGTAGGCCGATGGGTCATTAAAAGTGAAGACAAGAGTAAAAAGGGAAAGACAGAAAAGGTATTTTAGATTAAAAATATGGAACATAATTAAGTTATATCATTTATTTATGGGACATATTTTTAGGATTAAAAATTCTGAATACCATGGTCTTGAATGGGCCCTATTCAAGGCCAACCTTAACTCAACTACAGAAAAACAGACTTATGATTTTATTTCTGCTGTTGAAGAAGACAGTAGTTTGTATGGTCAAAGGAAAAAACATATTCACAAGGAAAAGGTTTCCAAAAGCATTTTTCTCCAATTTGCTTTATTATTGCTTTTAAAAAGAAATTAGTCAAGTGGAAATTTCTACAAAAAATGGCAAAACATTATAGCATCCATTGCTAAAAGTGACCTTTTAAAATAAGTTTTCTTATTTTATGAAAAACAGTAAGATTTATCTAATAGCAGTTAAATTTTCTCACAGGGATTGATGATGTTTTCATTAGCTTTGAATTAAAAATGATTTATTTCACTTTATATAATTTCGTATTTATTGATGTAGTAGATATTCCAAAAATAAAGAAAAAAAGATTTTCCTCTTGCATTCATTTGAAAAAAAACCCATCAGTTTTCTACACAATATGGTCAGAAAGTAATCAATGAGTAAAGGAAGCACGTGGGCTGATGGTTGAGCTACTAACACTGTGAATAGTAGTAATCAGAAAAAAGACTTTGGTTTTTACTATGATTACTGGGATGTGGTAGGAGGTATGTTGAGGGGGAAGAATCTGGAAGCAGCTGGGCCCATAAACCTGGAAAAATTGAAGAAAGCAGCCTGCTTTGCAGAAACAGAAAGACTTATTTATATATTGCCAATTTTTGACTCAGTATTAGAAAGTCATAGTTTCTCCTTTAATTTGCTTCTGATAATCTGCTAAAAGGCTAGGACCACTTGTTAATTTTATTAATGTATGTATATTTTCTATAAATATTTAAAAGGGGAAAGGCTAAATGTGATTTTTTTAAAAATTTAAATAAATTTTTAAAAATATACAGTAAAGTGTAGTATTTTATTCTTCACATTAGTTTCAAGGAGAAATGAGGCATAAATAAATAGGCTTGATCTTGCTATTCTTCAATAAGCAACAACAGAATAAAAGTGTTTTGGAGACAAACAAACATAGGCTTAAATTCTAGTTTTGAGGTTACTTAATTGACTTCCTTCAGAAGAGTTAATTGCTCTACTCTGAGCCTCAGTTTCCTCATTTAGAAAATCAAAATATTTTATTTTACTTTTTTATTTTTAAAAATAGAGATAATATGTCTAAAGTAAAAGTTCAATAAATAAAAATTGTAACAATTATTATTAGAGAATATGGAAAATAAAGTTAAAGCTCTTCAACATGTATTGTAACTACTTAACCAATAGAAATATTTGTAATTATAAATTTAAATTTGAATTTCTGAAATTAAAATGTCAGTCTAGTTAGTAATATGGTAAGTCTCCAATATTGCTGGTGGGAGTCTCAGTGATAAATTTCTGAAGGGCAATTTGACAATATGTTTCAAAAGCCTTAAAAAATGCCTACCTTTTAATGTATCAATTCTACTTTCAGGATTTATCCTAAGAGAAAACTTAGCAAGATTTAGTACAGATTCAGCAGAAATAATATTTATTGAAGAATTGATTGTAATAGTAAAACACATACATACACAAGGAAAAACTCATAGGTATCTAACAGTAGAGGGTATTTAAGTAAGTTATGTTCATCAATAGAATAGAATGTACCTTTGAAATAATATTGTAAATAAGTATTTATTGACATAAAATATGTTCCTGATATGCGGGAAGAGTGAGAGGAAACAGATCTTTGCAGCTTACTTTGGCTGGCACACATACCAAATACGGATTTACCCTAATGCTAGGGGACAATATTCAAATGCTAGAGGCTATCCAGTGGCACACACACATATAAATAAAACAAACAAACCAAAAAACCCCACACCAAACAACAACCACCACCACCACGAAAAGAAAATAATATAAAAAGAAAGAAACATCTCTTGTTAAATTAAGTAGTTCAGGAAATCTGAGTTTATGAGATGATCTACTAGTCACCCATATAATAGAAGAATAAAGAGAACATAAAGAAAAGTAAACTTAAATGTTCAGAAGTTTATGTTCTTAGGGAGAAAATTGTAAATCCACATCGCAAAAGATCTGGAAGGATATACTGTGAACAGTGTGCTAAAAATAGCTCTAATTTTTTTCTGGATGGTAATTATGCTTTGCTTTAAAAAAATGTTCTTTTTTTCTATTTTGTTTTTCCCAAATGAACATGAAAGGAATTGGCAATAAGAAAAAAATAAAGCAGACAAATGAAAAGGGTAATCAAGGACCAACATTACTTTTCTTTTTGCATAGGTCAAGCTATTCAATACACATAGTTCATTCCCCAAGTTAAGGTATAGCATGACTTTCAGGCTAATTCTGAGTTTACTGAACAATAATATCAGGTGTTAATCTAAAATGCTCAGTTCCAGAAAGAGACAGTGTTTCTATAGTGTTTCTGCATTTATAAATGTTGTTTTACACATAATTTCTAATTTTGGCTTTAGACAAATACTGAAAAGCTGTATTTTTGGTATTCTCAAAGTAAAATTGCCATTGTAAGTTATCTACCTTATGACATAATTATAGTTGTTGAAAGTTGCATCCTGAAAGATTTTTAAAAAGGTGAATCTAGTATTGTCAGCCATTAGGAGAAAGGTAATGAAAGGTAAGTGAAATATTTTCAAATATTCCCCCAAAGTCTTAAATACCCTATCAGGGATTAAAGGAGTATGTGATTACATGAAGGGTACAGGCCATAGGGCCAAAAGCATTAATTAGTGAATGAACAGAGTTAAGTGATTGGCTGTTAAGATAAATAGCAAACATATGACAAAGACAGATTCTGAGTTTGTGAGAGTCATGTTAAAATGATATTTCATCTTATTGAGAGTAGGGAATGTGATTAGAAGAGAACTTACCCAAGGAATTAGAGACTGAGGGTGATTCATAAACTGTTGTGGCTAGAGTATAGGCCTAGCAGCTAACACAGTGGGGCATGAGGACTGCAGCACGGGAGCAGAAACGTCACTTATGGACGGGAAGCAGGCAGAGATCATTCTAGGAGTGGAAGTACTGAAATATCTTTGGCTTAGAAGTGGTGCTAGGGAGGGCTTGTAAGAGCTTAAAAGTTAGAAGACAATAGTAATAATAGTAGAGTAGGAAAAAAACCCAGTGAGGCTGGCCAAGCTCCCAAACATTATGGCATCTTGAAAGGCTTAAATTGCTTTTCCCTCCTTCTGCTGTCTTCCAGGAGGTAGGTACCAAGAGTTAACTGAATATCTATCAGCAAGATAACTTGCTTGAACCAGTTGCCAGTCACTGGGCTGATGTCTGGGTTTTTAAAGTGCCATTTCTAGCATAGTCCTTGCTCTCTGTGTGTGTGTGTGTGTGTGTGTGTGTGTGTGTGTGTGTGTGTGTGTAACAAACTCTGCTTCTGTCTAAAACTCCCTTAATTAAGAAATTTATGTATATAAAATACTTCTCCTTTCCTAAAATGTGGAGCTTGAAATTATTACTATTATAATTTATGATTTAATAAACTTTATTTCACTTACTCAAATGAACATCTATAATTTTAGGCTAGTAAAGTAGTAATCATTTATTCAACCAAGGTTTATTGAAAATCTATCTCTACAAATATGGGATACAAAAATGATATCACATAGTCTCTTTTAATTTACTGGCAAGTACATGTCAAATGCAAATAAGGCTGCAGAAGAATATCATCTTAGTTCATAATTGAAATTTCTATGTCAAGAAACCCTAATCGAGTTAAACATTCAAGAAAACGTCTCTCTCTTTGAAAAGTATGTAAAAACTGAGTTTCTATTGCTAATTCTTTAATTTCCGAAGATGACAAATTTAAAACTTAGTATTTTTAACATGATTGCAGGTACTATACATAAATGCATTCTATCGACATACTATAATGTATTAGGGTAGTATCTAAATATATTGGAGGGTGTGTGTGTGCATGTGTCTATGCCACAAAGTTGATGGGCAGTTTTAGGGAAAAAAATTTAGCTAGTAAAGCATTTTTAGTCTAAAACATCTGCCTTATCCATTAGTAATGAAGTTATGTTCCAGGTTCTTAGACAATGGGTCTCATGGCTGGAAGCAGTGTCTTGGTGGTTACAGAGGACATCACTGCTTAGTTAGGACAGTTTAAGGAGCACCAGGAAGACCTACAATCTCCAAAATTCCTTTCCCCAACAGCTTGCTAGTGACTAAAATTCCACTATATTATCACAATTTCTAGATCCAAAACCACATTGCTAGTGGTTTACCAGACAAGTTTCTTTTACTCATTGGGTCTCATTTTCCTAACCTAGCATATGATGACAATAGAGACCAGTATTAAGGTACGTTTAACCTCCAAATTTTTATGACTATAATACTTCTGTTAATTTATTTTTTAAAAATTAATTCCTTTCAAATCTTCATGGTTTTTTTCTTTCTTTTGAATCTAGTTTTGCCTATTGCTCCCCACAATTTTCCTCAGTATATGACTTTTAAGCAACAACATCTCTTCCTTCACAAGTTTCCGGAATAAACATAATTCTAACCTAACAACACAATGTGTGCCTAATCCCCTTCAGTTTTTCTATTGTCTTGTTAGGTAGCTAAATCAGATATGAGTGTCAGGAGACAAAAGGATTAGGGGCCCAGTTTAGAGACCGCCCAAAGAACGCTCCAATGGTAGCAGAATTCTGGGTATGCACAGGCGCACGAGGTAAAGTGTTATATAGCAGATAAGTGTCAATCAAAATGACTTCACCTAGGAATGCCTTTGGAACCACCCAACATAGCCCAAATATAATGCAGACATTCCCACTTCTGGCCATTTTGTGTTGGTTATGATGGTGGTTGTTATAGCGCTCTGTTACAGTTCCTCGCTGAAACATGTGCCTCTTGGGGCATGCTTTGTCTTTCTAAAATATATTTTTAATAAATCTTTTCTAAATCTCACTGACCTGTAATTCTTCACTGCGTCAATGAGGAAGAACCCAGGAATAATGCCAGCCACACTCTGTGCCGTTATCCTTCCCCTCCCCTCCCCCATGCTGCTGGAGAAACACCTGATTTCACATCACCCCAGCAGTAACAATTTCACCTGTATTTTATGCAGGAACAGACTTGCCTCTAACTCATTTTCATTCTGGCTTCTTCTGATTTTACCACATAATTACATAGCATTTCCAGTAACATAAAAAGGCATAGCAAATTATCAGAAGGTATCACTGGCCCATAACTTCAAGCACCATTTTACATTTTCCACCATTCTTATTAATATCAAAGGAACACTAATAGTTAAGATTTTGTGAAAACAAAAAATAAACCAAGAGCTTTGATTTATTCTTGCTAATCATCCAACTCTATAATCAGTATATCAAGTTTGTAGATTATTTAACAAGTGATGAATATTCTGCACTATTAAGATGATTACGCTTTATAAAAATTCACATTATGCTGCCAAAAATAATACTGAAAGCTAAACCAAATGAAAATATTCTTAGACTATAATTTATCCATATAAAATCATAAAATACAGAAATATGCTTGAACTGTAACTTTTGCCTATATAAAATAACTAGATGTTGTACTTTAAAATATATAAAAACTTTTTATATATATAAAAAATATATAAAAATTATATTATATGTAGCTATATATTAATGATATTAATTCTCAGTCTACAAAGTACAAAATACAACATGCCTTAAAATTACATATCATGATAAAATCTAATTATTATCTATACAATTCCCATGACTAATTAAAATCAATCTTTCAAACTTATGTGGAAGGATCTACCTGAATTTCTGAAGTCTCATTAGATTAAAAAAAAAAACCAAACACTAAAAACATTCTAGAATTTTTTTCAAGAGGCTAAATATATATTATCCATATATTATTCCTTTATATTTGAAAACAAAGATACTTTTATTGAAGGCTATGTTTTCTTTATATTTGTCTGATAATAACTGAGCAGATATAAGTAGTTTCTGTCCCAGGACCCATACCAGGTAACTAGAGATCATGCCAGGGACCAAAGATCAGCCTTCAGGAATTATTCAAACTAGTCAGTCTTGAACTGTTTATTCTGCTGTGACTCGTGTTTCCTGCGAAAACCCTATTACAGGCTCTGGCCTAAACTTCCCCTCGCTCCTGCTTTCTGCCTCCTGACCACCCTGTGGCTTCAGTATGTGGCCCTGCATGGTGTGGCATGCCTCCTATTTCCTAGAACCTATTAGTATAATAAGCTTTTTCCTTAGCCTCTCTGTGTCTCCTCTTGTGGCAATACCTGACTGACCATATATAGAACACAGAACTGTGTGTGTGTACACACGCACGCACACAAACACACACACACACACACACACATATACATATATATGTACACACACAGCATGTATATGTATACATATATATGTATATGCACATACACACAATGACTGTACCAAAGACAATGATTTATAGTCCTAGTTAAGATTTAGAAAAACAAAATAATAAATTAGAGGAAATATGAAGCAAAACTCACAGGAACTTTAACATGTAAATTACTTTGTGAAGTATAGCATGGTATCGAGGTTAAGATTTAAACTTGCATATTTTAAATTGAATTTAGGTATTTCATGTGGAAAGCAAAACACTTTATAATAGGTAATAAGAATTTATTATTTGTTAAAATATATTTTTCTTGACTCACTGGACAAATATTGGTAATTTCTAATTAAATCTAGTGTTAATAAATCCAATATATTAAAATTCTCAAAATTACCTCTTTATTCACCCCTTAAGAAAATATTTTTTCATATAAAATCATACAAATAATCTGGTTTAATGTAGAATATTTGCTTAGCTTATATTTCTGCAATAGATAGATAATGTTCCAGTAATCATTACCCAAGTATAAGTTTGTTTTATATACCACTCAGAAATCACCACGAACAAAAGACAATAGTCTCCTGACAGTAATATTTTCACAAGATGTCCTTGGTGACATATACTGATCCTTCTTTGGCTCTACTGAAAGGAAGGCTTTCAGCCTTAGTTTTCTTTTCAGATTCCCAGGTAATCAGTCTTGCAAAAATCATGCATCTGCTCTGGGATGATGTCTCAGCTCGTGTAACACCAGTCCTATAAGGTTGGAAAGTCCACTGGAATTGGAACTTATCCAGGGAAGTTAGGTGAACCATATTTTAGTGCATGGTTTTGGGAGTTTTCCTACTATTATTATAAATGTGAAAGCTATAAGAATAACAAGATAAAACCATATATTATACATAATGATATATGTGAGATACATAGTGAGAATGTTGAGACTAAAGCTATGTTTCACTAAGTGTCAATGTTTTTAATTTTCTTTTGTTGGAGTAATCAACAAAATAATTGTATAGATTTTTACATTGTTTTCCTCAAAAAAGGTATTTTAAGAGATACTGATCAACATTATTGAGAGAGAAACAAATTAGATTTGAAATGGGCCTAACTCTTCACATTGAGGAAATGAGGTCCCATACTGCCTCCTTATCCAAGGGGATTATGTCTCAAGACCCCCAGTGGATGCCTGAAACCATGGAGAGTACCAAACCCTATATTTACTATGATTTTTCCTATACGTATATACCTTGCGCTTAAAGGAAGCCCTTTCCTGCTCCTCTTTATTTGAATTGTCAGCATTCATACTCTTGCGCTTTGGGGCGATTATTAAGTAAAATAAGGGTTACTTGAACACGAGCACTTCCATACCATGACAGTCAATTTGATAATGAAGCCGGGGATGGTTACTAAGTAACTAACAGACAGGTGGCATTCTACAGCTTGGATATAACTAACAGACAAGTGGCATTCTACAGCTTGGATATGCTGGACTAAGGGGTAATTCACATCATAGGTGGGACAGAGCAAGAAGGCACAAGACTTCATCACACTACTCAGAATGAGAAAGAATTGAAAACCTATAAATTGTTTATTTCTGGAATTTTTCATTTAATATTTCTGGACCACACTTGACTATGGGCAACTGAAACTATGAATGTGAAACCATAATTCTTCTAGTTTTCATGTTTCTTAAACTTAGGACATGCTCCATCACAGGAAAACTTCTATACCTGATTCTTAGGTAGATATGTAGTTCAACATTATTATGTGATTTATTCAAGGCAACAAAATCTGGTAATTTCATCAAGAGGTGAAACCTAAGTTCAGGTTCAAAGTCAGTCAGAAATGGGTTTCTATTCTATTTCTATCATTTAATGGTTCATGATTTGGGGTATATTTCTTTACTTGTTCTGAGTTTAGTTTTCTCATCTATTTATTATATATGTTTCTACTTAAATGTTAGCTTTATAGAGCAAGGACTTTACCTCTTTTGCTCACTGCTAAATCCCAGGTTTTGAAATAATGTCTGCCACAGGGCAAGTGTATAGTAAATATTTGTTGAATAAATTTTATTAATTAATCTAATAAAAATAATAACTCTCATAAGGTTGTGATGAGGATTAAGTGAAATAACATATACGGTGTTTAGCACATGCTAAATGTTAGATGCTAGCTCTAATTATTATATATGTTTATAATTACATGGAGACATTGAGACTTTAGTAAGCACAGAAACTTAAACTTGCTAGATTTATTTGAATCAGCTATTTTACATAAACAGAGAAGTTCGGTAGCCTCAAAGAAATGGTCCCTCAGACTTCATATAGGTAAATAATTCTCATACCTTTGCTCATTTCAAACTTGAAAAGCTGTATTACAATGAAAATATTTATAAGATGATCTTTACACAGATGATTAATAATTAATAATGCATATACAAGTAAATTCAATTTAACAGACATTTATTATCTGTGGTTGGTACTAAATGAAAAGTTACACACTTTTGGCAGTAAGTGAAATGCTATACAATCCATGCAAAGAAACTTACTTTTCCATTTTGTTGGTAAATAATGACTGAAATGAGACATTCTCTTAATTCTACAAATCATCCTCCTGAAAACACTTCCAAACTCCAAAACCCAGACTTTCTCATCGCATCTTTTTATATAGAAAAAAATGCCAATTTAAATGCTGTATTATTGCTTTTAGCGAAATGTTATTAAGACTGGATAAAAATGCTCAGTGAGGTTAGAGACATAATTATAGCCAATGAAGAGGTCATCAAAAAGGAGTCACAACTATAACCTGAGCACACTTGTGGTAAAAATGTTCACATGAAACATTAAGGGATTATTTTTTCAAGTTGACATTGTAAATAGCAAAAATTAGTTCAAAGACATTATTACTTCAGTTACAGTTAGCCATCTTATGAAACTAACACACTTGTATTTTCAAATGAATGTTGAGGTGCCAAAGGCTAGAAAATAATGAAGCTAATAAATATCTATGCATCATAATAAAATAATCAATATAAGTAGAATTTAAGCAAATTGTAAATATTGTGTCTCTAACACACTTCTTGCAGTATATTTATAAATCTACTTCTGCTTTCATGGAGATTTATGTACTATAAGTTCTTTTTCTTTAATAAACATAACCTGTCACTTCTCTTAAATTCATGTTTGAATGAATAATGGATTGAATATACAAAGGCAAATAGAAATACAAAGTATTTTTCTTCATCTTGATTTTTTTTACAGTATTCAATTATAAGCATATAATAAGTGTATGTGTTGGTATTATGTTTCATATTGCACTGAGTATTTTATAATAAAATTTTAATTTAAAACTGCTAATTCACATTGTGTGGAATCTAAATTTTTAATTTAACAAGTAACATTTATTAAATTTTTCAGCATTAAATCTTTACACTTTAAAATTCTTATGTTCTAAAGTAAAAATCATAAATCCTCAGTACTTTTTGAATGATTGTTATAGATTATTATACAATAAAACTATCAAATTGCCCAAGATTTGTCATTAGTCATTTAAAGTCAAATTTATGTAAATAAACACAATTATGCCAAATACATATTTTTGAAAATAGTCGCATATAAGTTTAATAAAAAAAAAATATGGATTTAAAAAACAGGATTACTAATGAAATTGCCGTATTTAAAAAAGACCAGAAGTTTATACCAATATGATAGTCTATTTACTTAAAAAAATAAATATCCTACTGTATCTTCTTGTAACAAATATGTATCTTTCCTAACCAAGATTTCTTAATCCATGCTTCTCTCAGAGAAAACAAAGAACTTGACTTTGAGTATTTTATTTGGTTGAATTATATTTTATAAAGGCTCCAGATCTGCACTTTTCAGTCCTATAGGCACTAGCAATTTGTGGCTAATGAACACTTGAAATGTGCCTCATCCAAATTGAGATGCACTTACGTGTAATATAAACACTGGTTAAGAAGTCTTAGTACACCCCCCCAAAAGGAAGACTAACATATATCATTAATCTTTTTATAAAGGTTCAAATTTAAAATTAGAATTTTTTGGATATATTGGGTTAAATAAAATACATTATTAAATGAATTTTACTTCTTTAAATTTTTTGAATGTGTCTAGTAAAGTATTTAAACTTACATATGTAGCCCATATTTTATTTTATTGAACAATGCTGCTCCAGATAAGTGGTTGAAAATGCCAGCAAAAATATTTGATTTAAAATGTATTTTCCTATGTAAATTATCATTTCCCTTTGATATTATGACATTAGTGTTGTTCTGTGAATAAAATGGACTAATGCAAAAACCTTATAAAAACAATCAAATGATATCATTGAAAACAATAAACTTAATGTTAAAATAACTAAAATACAAATGACACTCAAATAAAACAAAATAAGTACACTGAAAATGAAAATATAAATCAGTAAAAGAACATTTTAGCAAATAAATATTACAAAGATTAAGCATACACATGCACTAAAATCATTTTTTTTATTTTAATACTTATTTGGACATAGGTATTTCCACTCTGTTAAGGGCAATAATTCCCAATCTTGAACAAAGAATATTGATGATTTGCTTAGCTAGTAAGAAAAACAAGCCAATTGAATTTGACTAGGAGACTCACATTCGGGATGCAGCTGCAATGCTTGTGCTGTAACTGAGTAACCCAAGTAGTTTGAGTCTGAGTTGCCCCATTACATAAAATGGGGATAATATACCCCAACCTTATTCAGAAAATTGTTATAAGGCTTTCTATGTTCTTTCTAGCTTATTTAACCAGGTATCCTTACCTGCAATATTATAGTTTCAATCCCCCCACTTTTTTCCCAATTATCAGACCTCTTATCTTTCTTACACTTAACTAAGATTCCATAGCCCATTATCTCAATAACTTTTTAGAACCTCTCTTTATATGGCATCCAACTGGCAGAACCCTCTGATGAATGCTATGCCTACATCTCAATATTTCAGCATTGCTGGAAAAAAAATTCAGTAGGACACATTGGTTCCACTACAGTCCACTGTCATTGGCCTTAAAAGTTACTCTATACATGTGCTTCCCACTCTCCACAATAACCACTGTACTGCTTCTTCATGTTACTCAAACCTCCCATCTTTTGTTTTTCTCTCAGCAGATAATTTTTCCTTTTATTTCATAGAGAGAATGGAAGCTATCAGAAGAAATTCCCTTATTTTAAAAATAATATATACACACTAATATTTATACCTGTATGTATGTTATACACACACACACACACACACACACACACACACACACACACAGATATAACCACCTTCCCTCAAATACACCCACACACCAATCATCTCTAAATTTAAATTAGCTGACCAGGTTTCTTTTCTGAACTCCACAACTGTCTACCCAGCTATCAACTTATAACAACCACCCAGATACAGGATATCACAAATTTGATGTGTCCCTAACTGAATTTAACCTTTTTTCCCCAAATATATTCCTCTTTCAGTCTTCCCTGTTGCAACAGAGTATAACCATTTACCAAGTTGCTTAAGATGTAAATCTGAGAGGCACTTTTGATTCTTCCCTTTCCTTTAACTCCACAGCTACTCTATTATTAGATCTTATAGATTCTACCTCTAAAATATTTTAATATCCTATTTCTCCCCATTCTGGCTTTCACTGTTCAAGTCCATGATATTCTTGTCTACCCTAATCCATTTTCCATGTAGCAGCTAGAGTGATTTTTTCCTAAAATATAAATTGGGTTATGTCTCTCTTATGCTAAAATTCTTCAATGTCTTCTCTTTGTACTTGGGAAAAATTCAAAATCCATAAAACAGAGGATATCAGAAGAAATGTCCTTATCTTCCAAATATCAATCTATAAACCTAATTGCTTCTGCACACTATTATCTCTTTTTCCCTCCCAAAACAACAACAACAACAACAACAACAAAATGTTCCTCCTTGCAAATAGCAATTCTTCCTCGGGAGCACAGAAACCCATCCTCATTCTCCAAGGTCATGCAATGCCACTAGTTTGGACACTGTCTCTCTCTTCACCTCATCTCACTTTTCTTTATAAACTACTTTTTCTGCCATAGCATCCTCTTTGAAATTCCTAAAAAATGTCAAGCACTTTTCTACCTCACGACTTTCACATATACCGTACCCCACTTGAAATCCTCCTCAGAATAACCTTATGAAATAGGAACTTCATATAAAAACAGAAGAAAAATGTGAAGTGCAGAAAGGTTATAAAGTTTGCCCAAGGTCTTACTGCTAGTAAGTCTTGCAGCTGGTATTTGAACAGAGCAGTCTGATTCTAAAACTCATGCCCTTAGCCACCACACTTTACCAGTACTGCAGAGGATGAAAACAAATTCCCCTGAGCTTAGAGCAGGAGTTGACAAACTTTGGACCTCAGAATAAGCTGGAGGGCTTGTTAACACACTGATTTCTCTGCTCCATCCCTGGAGTTTTAGTAGGTTTGGAGTGGTGCCTGAAAATCTGCATTTCTAACATGTTTCCATGTGATGCTGATGCTGCAGATCCAGCAACCATAACCTAAGACTCGTTGGCTGAGACTTACATAGTAGTACAACTATGTTCCATGTAAAAAGATGGTAGGCCTTAATTTACTGTTTGGTAAAAACATTTGGGTCACTCCTTTTGTTTTGCTCATTTCTTTCAAATTTGCCAACCACTATATTTCTTTTAAGTGTCTGCTTTCCTTTATGTCAACTGCAGATAAAACAAAAATTTACAATAATATATTCCATAATGACCTAAAATTAGATATAACATGACTGCCAATTTGCTCCCATTTTTCCGCCTGGCACCTATTGGCAAACAGGTGGGTAAAAGTTCTTATCCTCTGGGAGACAGGTGTAGTAAGGATGGCAAGGCTCTCAAGCCTATTTTAAGAAGCAGTGAGGGGAGGTCGACCCTTTGCCATGTGCTGAGAAATCCAACAAGGAGATACCTGGACTCTGCCACTAATCCCAAAGTCTCAGTCAGACTGCCAGAGGATCCAGAATCACTTTCATTTTTGGAATTTTCACCAGAGTAGACAACAGCCAATAGGTGGCACCAAATTGCAACTGGAATCTGGGCAGCTGGGCTCACATGGCATGACTGCTGGCTCGTGGCGTGGGTTAGCTCAGATCATCTCATGAACCTAACTACAAGGAAACATTGCATTTGACATCAGAAATTTCTGGATGCCAATTACATATTTTCTCAGGATTTTATCAGATTTCCATTGCAGAAATTCTATTGCAATTTTTTGCTCTCTTCTCATAGAACTTGGGTAGTTCATTTTTGTCAGTGTACTTCAGCAGTCTAGCACTTTAAATTTGGCACCAAATAGATATCAAGAGAGAATTTATCAAATGAATTTAATAAATTCATTATATAAATGAATGTACCTAGCAATCTAGGGATAACTAAATACTAATGTTTAAGCTGCATCTAGTATGTTTTAAAATCATTTTGATATTCAATAAATGTTTTCTGATAAAACATCCTAGTAACTATTTTAGAAATACGTATGTTAATCAGTTAACAAATATTCAAAAAAATTTCTGTATATCTACCATGTATAAGCACCGGAGTCAATGCTATGCCAATTATAAATATAAGACATGACATTTGTTCTAAAATCATTTATAACCCAGTTTGTCTTTAAAACATAAAGACAAAATATAACTGAAGGCAAAACATGATGTCAAGTGAATGCTAAAGATAATCAAACAATAAAGAATTTCAGATAATAAAGAAACATCACTATCTCTGTCCATTTGTACACCTCGTAACAGTCCTCCGTCTCATGCAGGCCATGCAGTTGCCTGATGCTACACTCATTTTTACTTCCATGCCGATACAGAAAGCACTGCACTAATTCAGAGTGGCTTCTTTCTTCCTTCCATTTAAGCTAATCCTTCCATTTTCCAGGAGCCATACACTACATTTAGGTTATATTTTCAACCATATGTAGACAGCATACAGATGTGAGATGTCAGGAAATATTTTTATTGATTTCTGTCGTAAAATCTTATTCTTAAGTTTCAGTTATGCTCCTACACAAAAACAATCTAGTCTTAGAATGTATTACTTTACCGTTCAAGTGCTTTTTAAAGTAGGGATGAAAGGCATAACTTAAGAAATTGTATTTGACTCTAGTCTGCCGTAATGTTCAGAAATTGCTACATCAGATCATATTTTAGCCCATCTAGCCCAAGATTCTATAAACAACAAAAATTTTTTTCTCTTAAAAATTGAAGACATTTAGCCACTCTTTAAAACAAGTGAGGCTATATTTATTTAAATTTAGTCTAACATATCAAAGAGATCAAAAATTTTAACGAAATAGAACCCAGCTGACTAAATAGTATTGCTTATTCTGTTATAGATTATTATTATATATTTTCTCAAAAAGAAGATAAAATGACTTATTATTTTAGTATTGAAATGTAGACTTTGACATTTTGAAAAGCCATTACCCTTGGAAATTAAATTTGATACTCAAATATGCAACTCACTAGCACAGAGGGACATCTAAATACCCTCCAGAAAACTGGATAAACATATTATAGCCCATGTTATCTGTATAACTTGCTGATCAGATGGTAACTGGGGAGAATATAAATTTAGCACTAGATCATTCTCACTCCTAAAACTAGCACATCTAGGGTTCTCCCGAGGTATGACCATGAGCTATCATTTCATGAACTTAGAAGAATATCCCTGTTTCACCTGTTTCAAATAGAGTGGCTAAATATCTTTTAAATTCATAAGAGAAAAAACTTTTCTTCTATTAAATCTTGGGCAAGATAGCCTAAGATATGAGCTCATGTAGCAATACCTGAGTGTTACTCCAGACTAGATTCAAATACCCTCCTCCTTTCCGAAGTCACCAGTCTGTGAGAAAAAGGCCTGCATTTGAAAACTATGGGTACAGTCAGTATCAGCTAGCTACAGTTGAGTTACTCACCCAATCTTTATTCTTCATAATTTTAAATTAGTAGTACATGACTTTGTGTTGGCATTTCACATAGAACTTTTGCCTTTAAAGTTATAGATAGTATTTTTTTATTGTTTATTTTACCAAATATTTACCAGTGCTTACTATCACTGTTATAAATACTTTGTTAGTTTTAATTTACTTAATTTTCAAATATCCAATGAAGAAACTATTATTATCATCACAATTTTACAGGGTAAAAAGGGCTAAGCAAATTGTCTAAGGCCAGCCACATGCACACACAAGATAGTAAGTGGGAGAGGCAAACCCAGCTGTCTGGTTTGAAAGCCTGTACTCTTAAACATGATGTTATATTCTACACATATTATTCTTTCATTTACTCATTTGTCTATACTAACACTTAGTCAGCACTTACTGTATATATCAGCTCTGGGCTCAACATAAGCATTGGGCATAGATGAGTAAGATATTCATATGTTTGCTGAATTAATGATTTTTACTTTAACTTAATCCACTTTTGTCAATGCTTAGGTCACTTCTGAAGTAATTACTTAAATTAAAAAAAGTATAACCCTAAGAGGCAATATTTTAGAAGTCAAGAGCAGATACATTTACGGAAAAAGTTAACATGAAATAAGTAAATGTTATAGAGAATTAATATAACTATAATTTAAATATATAGGATATTATATATTTTACTACTTTTTACAAAAGCCACTAAAATAATTTAACTTTTTCTTAAGGACTGGGATAATAATTACAAATATCATTTGTTATTCTGAGTTTTAGATAATTTGGAACTTAATGTTGAATGGGCTCAAGCTTCAGAGAGGCCATGATGAAGCTGGCTTGAAAAGTTGCACTTCCTCTTTGATCCTTTGTCTCTGGAAGCAAGTGTAGCTATATAGATTTCTTATCTTGACAATTATTGATGAAATCAAAGATCAAAGGAGCTTTAGTGAAGAATACTTTTTTAAAAAAATAACTTACACTAATGCCATATGGAATGCTTACTCCACGCTAGTGAATGGGTTAAGCACTTCATTTATATATTATCTCATTTCACATTCACAACAATTTTTAAAGTAGGTAATTATTCTGATGTTGCTGATAAAGAAACTAATTATTTGGGAAGTAACTTATTCAAGGTCATTAGCTGATGAACAGTTTTGATTTAAATCAAAGTTTACCTGGTTCTAGAGACCATTTGCTTGAGCACTGTACTAATCTGCAGGTCTGATGTACTCCATCAATAAAACCTTAACACATCTCATTGTCCCATAGGTTATTTTAAAAATCATTTTGCACCCTACATTTGATTTATTTGGCACTATTTTATATCTAGCCATCAAAGAGTTTTGATATCCTTCAAGTGAGTTTGAAACATATGTTTCACTATATCAACAAAAAAGGTAGAAGAACCAGTATAACATTATTTTCCATTTATGCATTAGCTTTCATTTTTGTTTGGCATGGCTAACCTTTTATTTTGCATTCTGACAATAATTTCTCAGCCTTCATCCTTATAATGCTTTTTAATAAGTAAACAAACTTAGAGTGAACTTGCATTTTTGAAAGCCATAGTCAAACACAGAAAAAGAATTAAAAATTGACCAAAATTCCAATTCCTTCCTACTCGTGAGGAAGGAGCCTCTGGATCTGGGGAGTTAGGAGTATTCAGAAGTTGGCTTCTACTAGGAAAACATTAGTGTTACAGCACTGAAATAAATTTCAATGTCGTTTAGTCCACATCCTTAGTTGCAATCATAGGAATACCTAAATCAGCCAACACTAAACCTTGCTTCTGAGGAGAAACTATAAACACAAAGAAGGGCAGCAAAGATGAACTTCTTATTATAATTTCACTTCTCATAAAGTTGGAAGAGACCCTCAGATCAAGAGCTATTCATTTACTCATCAAATATTTTGTAACTCTGAATGCTTTTGTCCACAGACATAAAGATTTACCTTCCATTTTTAGGGTTTTTGACTCTTTGAAAGGTCTAGAATTGTAATTTTCTGACACCAAGATGAACACACCCTTAGGAACAGATAGTCAATTCTTATTCATTTTAAAACTGGAGACACCTGACATTTTTCTTGATGAAAGTTGGCTATGATTATGTTTATAATAATTTTTTATCATTCTCAAAGATTATTTAGGAGATTTCTTGTGTTAATAGATGCATATTTCCAAAGCTTTATGATTTTCTGACTTTTATTCAAGTTACAGAATTTTGTCTCCTAGTTTGAATAATAGTAATAATAATAATAATAATAATAATAATAACTGCTTATGTGCTAGGCACTATTTTAGGTACATTATATATATTAACTAATTTAAACCTCACAAAGAATCTATGATGTAAGTACTATTATTATCCCAAGTAAACATGAGAAAACAGAGGTCATAAAACTAGATGAAGGTATTGGAGTCAGGGCTCAAAGGTAGAATGCCTCTAGAGTGTGCTGCCTCTCCTGAAGTTATGAAGCTAACTTTCTTAAATCACACGTCACTCAATTAATTGGCATTTTGAAGTATTTAGACTTGACCAGAAGTAGAGACATTTACTTTTCTTCAGCTTCAGTCACTCACAGAGAATATGGTCTAGATGCCGATTTACCGTGTGCACAGCATGGCCTTTTACCACGAGGAGCAAAACGCAATTACACAACGCAAATAGATTGTTTGGATTCCAGTCTTTCCTCTTCTGGGTGCTGCCTGCCACCACCACCACCACTCCCTCTGAGCAGCTTCTGCAGCTACTTACCACTTGCTACTTTTTAATCCAATCTCTTCTCTTATCACTTCTTGTTTTTCATATTGAGTGACAAAAAAATTTATTAACATGACCAGTAAGTCAAAGTGTTCCTTGTTTTCAAGGAGGCAAAGTGACAAATCACAGAATGGTGACCATAATCTGACTTTCAGCTTCTTTTGTTGTGAGTTGGACAAGTCTACTTTTCTTTTGGCAAAGCTTCCATAAATCTGAAGATTCACCAAGGCAGTAGGGCAAAGAATCAAGCAGTAAATTTTGCCTTTGAATAAATATTGTTCAATTGTAAGAGTATTGGAAATACACAATTTTCAAGTGAATTGGAAGAGTAGTTCCCAAATTTTAAAACCACCTGAAGAGCTTTTCAAGAATACAGTCTGCAGCCTTAGCCTCAGGGATTCTAATATACTACTTCTGACATGAGAGCCAGAAATTTGCATTGTGAAAGTTCTCAGGTCATTCTAATGCAAGTGACATACAAAAATCACATAAGAAAATCTGGTGTAGGCTAATCAAAAATGACCTCCTTCAAGATCTTAATTGTTTAGTTTTGCCTCAGCTTAGCTTAGACAGAATTCTATGGTTAAATTACTAAGTCTGTCAGTGAGCAGAAAGCACTTATTACTAAATTTTTCCAGCTGTAGTTATCCACATTTCTGAAGCTGTTTAGCTAAAAGATGATCTGCATTATTTTAATTAGTTCTTTGCATACTAGGAATCATGTTAGATATTTCTTTGTGTCATTTTGATTAGCATAAACTTGAGAATGGTTTGGGAAAGTATTTTTCTCTCATGAATAGATATGATTGTATATCATTACTTTAACATTGTGTATCATTCATTTTTCTTCTTTCTTCACTGGCTGATTTTAAATTTTGGTTAAAACAAACTGTTATTTTTGATACAGAAGTTGGTAAGTGTACAGGTCTACTTTGGCTGATAATTCCACACATAAAGAAACCAACGCTGGAATTTTTTTCATGTGTTTATGTATGAAAATTTTACTTAGAAATTAGCTAAGTTTGCTTTATTCTGTATCTTATTAAAAGGTTCACTTTACTATTCTCTTTGCTTCCTACGTTCAGGTCACGAGAAAACCCCTGAGCTTCAACTGTTCTGTTTAAGATCAGCCCTCCATCACCAAATACCTGAAGGAAGTGGGCCCTAGAACTCTCTGTGCTCTGGTAAGAAACCCCTGACTCCAGCAAACACAGACTCACCTCCATTATCAGCTTTGAGACTATCAGGACTAATCTTGTTATCCATTCCCTTTATTCTCATTAATTTCACAAAGCTCAGAATTCTTAAATCTCCACTTATTTCCTGGATTTAAATCTTCATTCTGTCATCTGTGCAGCAAAGCCATGTTTCCAATTCCTTTGACTCTGGCACATGCTATTGCCTTTTCCACTATCAAGTAAAAATATATTTTACTTGTCTGTCTCCTCCATCAAAACTAAGTTCCATGACAGTGGGAATTTTGTCTGTTAAGTTAGTTCAATGCTACATCCCAAGCATATAGAATAGGGCCTGGCACTTAATAGACACTCAATAAATATTTACTGAATAAATAAATGAAGTAATTGAATAAATCATCAAAACTTACTGACTCATTCTTTGTAATAGTCTTGAATATTTTTCTTTTTTGTTTTTTCTTGCTATTTCTCTAGTCCAGCACTTTATTAAAATCAAACAAAAATAACTTAAATTTTTTAATTAGTTGGGATAGTTACTAATGCTCTGAGATGGTATAGCATATGCTGAAATATGGTAGAATCAAGAATGTGAATTTGTGTCTTAAAACGTAACTGGTAACCACCAAGACTCTTCCTATGTATAACTATATAACATTTAATGTATGTAACTATAAAATATTTGATTATTGAACATACCTTTACATTAACAGTTTAGTTATTATAATTATTTAAATGTCCATGTCCTCCATGTCATGGAGGTCACTCTGACCTCCTCAAGGCAAGAACAGTTTTTCATACATCGCAGTATATCTCTAGGAACTATGACAATTACCAAAATGTAGCAGCTAAAAAAAATGATTAGAGAAAGACAGGGAGGAAAAGAGAGGAAGAGAGAGAGGATGTGGGAAGGAAGAAGGAAGACAGCTAATAGTTCATTTGCCTGTCAAACACTGCTAAGGAGAAAGGTCACTTAGTTAATCTACATGTTCATTTCTTTTATATTTCAGTGATGACCAGAACGGAAAAGACTGGATCTTTTACACACCTATATATAGTACTATTTTCCCCATAGTATGATGGAATTAATTATGTTTTGACACGAAAAAATGCATTTTTTTTTAGGTCTTTCCCTTTTTTCCTCATTCTTTCTGTAAGGCTAACTTCTCAATATTTTTCCTAGAAAATGTGTTTTAAAAGTTTTAAATAAAAATCATTATTTAATTCCATTATGCAATGTGTATTATAAAATGAACCAAAATAGTGAACGAGAATAGCCTTTAACTTTTTAGCTGATGAGCTATTTATTTAATCTAAAGTAACACATAATTCTCAATGAGAATGGATTACTATTTTTGATGGATATAGAAATGACTAACACACAGTCTTCACTTTTATGAAGGTCACAGTCTAGAAACACCTCAAAATTATCCAACAGGGGAGAAAAACACAGATGAAAAGATTCCTAGATACCTTTATAAGAAACTGTCAACAACTAACTTGAGGAATAATAATCATTATAAATATACTTTACGTAAAAGCAAAAAATACTAAGCATTCATTTTGCAAAGTTATAAATTACGATCTAGCACATATTTTGAGTTTAAATTCAATGTTACTTAAATGTTAAAATTATAACAATCTAAATCTGAATTGTATAGGTGAAAGAGACATGACAATCATCTACTTTGCTCTCTATAAGGGTGAGAATCTGAAGAAATGAAAATACTTGCCCCATGTCTCACAGAGTTCTAACAGCCAAAGAGAATTAGAATCTATTTGAATGAATGCTGTTTCCACTATAACGTATAAAATATGCTAGGAAAATTATTAAACATAAACTCTGCTTACCACAATATGCTCTTTATTTGTTTAAAAATACAAGAGCTTTACTATACTAGGTTTAAGTAAATATAGAGTTCTGAAATAATCTTTTATTAAACATGACAGACTGAATCGCAATCAAAATTTCTATCCATACATGCATTTGCTTTTCCTGTTCAGTAAGGGTAAGTCATTGTTGCAGGCTCTAGGACACTGTAATTTTTCAGTCACCATGGGTTTTATCTCAAAAGAGACTGTTGTAATGTGACAAGCAACAGGGGTTAAGTTGCCCTTATTCAGCTTCACCTGAGAGCACTTGATTCATAGACCAATCAGGTAGAGCTTGTCAATACACTGCCAGGACTGACGTGCTTTATTTGTATCGTAAATTTTGTTTCAGAGAGAACACTGAGAAATTAAATTTAGAAGTAAACAAAAATGTATAACATATCATCATTTTTAACTTAAAAATAATTTTAAAAAATAACATTAGGTAATTTTTACTCTCTCTAATGAATAAGTGAACACTGGGACATTTTGAACTTATTTGAAAATTTTACTCTCCAAACTTATGGGCAATGTGTATTTTGCCAAGCATTTTTCTTTAACTGCTATATATAGAGATTAAAATAAGTCTGGATTTACAGCATGCTTAAATTACTATAGCCAATATGAAATTCTGGTTCTACACAGTAATTGAAAAGAATGTCATGCATGTACGCTAACCACAAAACTTTAATCTAAATATTTGTAATTGCCGCTGGAAATAGAGTGAATCTTTTTATCACGATTTTCCTTATCTTTTTAATGAAGTTCTTTCTCTATAGTAATAAATATCTCTCACAATACAGAATTATAAAATTTTTTATATTTATTAATTATAATAAACAGGTAAAATAGTGTAAAAAAGGAAGTTCCTCTATCAGTGAAATAACTTTCTTAGTTATTTGAAATATTTTTACTTCCTTCTCATAATTTATTTTCTCTGCTGAAATTTTTAGTAGCTATTGCCAATAGAAATGAATAGCATATTCTGTCCAGACCTGCTGTCCATTTTTATTTATTGTATCCTTGATACAATTCTACACAATCTTTGTAATCATAACATAAATGTCCTACTAAGAAATCAATTCAATGGCTTAAGAATTCCATTCAAATATACATTTAAATGTACACAGATATCAGGCAGCCTGAGGATAACCAGAAATTTGATAAGGCTATGCAGATCTCAGAATTCAGGACAAGGAGAGAAAAGACAAAATTTCCCAAGTACTTTAAGATATTAAGTTTTGCTGATGAAAGCAGAAGACAATACTTCATGTAACCAATCAACAGACTATTTTGCTCATAATTACAGTCTCTGAAAATTTTCATATAAATTATCTTTCAAAAGTATTTATTCTTACACAAATTTTAAGGTTCCATTACCCTAAAATGTAAGCCTGTTTGAATACATCAGATTATATGATATCTGTGAAATATAAAATATATGCCAACATATACACTGTGTGCTCATATATATCATTTATATAAGTATTAATATGTACAGTGTGATGAATGTTGGACAAAGTTGAATGAAACTTGTATGACTAAATTTGAGTTACTAGATCATAAAAAAGAAGGCAACGTGTGAGCAGATTTCCGAAGCATATTGATGTAATTCACTACACAGATTTTTTCCAAATTCATATAGTATTTTATTATACTAGAGTGATAAAAGAAAAGCTCTTTATCATTTAAGAATAAACGAGAAGTATAATATGACTACTATTTACATGTAAGCTAGACTGATAATGGAAGGTGTTTTTTAAAGAAATTTTATCTAGCTTCACAAATAATAATAATTACTATAAGAATTATAATAATGCCATGCTTGTTTTGTTTTTAGACACACGCTTGATCAGAGTTAAAAACAAAATTGAAATCATCCTGTTTCATGGTAAATTAAACAGCATCTTCGAAATTCCAAAATGACTAGCTGAAAGTATAAAAATTCAATCTAACTCATTGTTTATCATGTGGAGTCTAAACCAATCAGTAGCATTTAATTTTGCATTTGAAAGAGCTGCTTTATTAAAACTATTTTAACTGTTTTCTATTTTCTAGCTTAATGTCCTTTTAATCTAGTCATATTATAAAATATAGAAAAGTTTTCTATGTGAGCAACATAATGTATTTATTCTTATTTAGCATTTATTTTAATTAGCTCTACTCCTAGATACTTAAAAATCCATCATACCTCTTCTTTTTGTATCCTTTAGGGTTTTATAGCTTTCTACATAAGAATTTCATATAACATCCTATTATTTTTCTTGTTATCTGAGGAAAATGAGGCAAAAGCCTATTTACTTTGTGTCCATCCATCTATCCATCCATCCACCTATCCACACACCCACCTACCTACCTACCTATCGAATCATTAATAAGAATATTTTAGAAATACAATATCCTGTCTGACTAATCTGTTTGTACTTATATCATTAAAGAATGTTATAAAACATATTAGCAGTTTTCTGACTAGGACAATATGAAGAAAACAATTTATTCCTGTTTGGATCACTTGAAACTTTAAGTAACTCAGGATCATTATTTTCACAATAATTACTATTTCAGCTGCAAACAGGTGGCCCACCCAGTGGACCTGGCTCACTGATAAACCTTCTTTGTCCAGAATGGTTGTTTACAAAGTTAACGTAAGAATTAAGGGCTTTGGTCTCCTGAAATACCTGATCAGCAATATTGCCAGCATTCCTGTATGGCAACGAGGAGCTAAAGCTGAGTAGCAGTTTCCCCCTTAAATGAGCATGTGTTCTCCACCTTAGTCCTTAAACCTGATTTTAATCACTTGTATTATATGCTTGGCACCTTTAGAATTTTGGGTCTGAGATGCCCAGATTAGTATTAGAACACTGTAACTGTAGGAATCACAGCAATTAAACTTAGTAAGTCTGGAGAAAAGTTCATGAAAGCTGCCTTTAGAACAAATTGCAGTTATCTTGGTTTTGTCACTTTCCTATTTTTGGTAAGGCATGAGAGTAAAATATGGTTAATAACAATTCTAGTTTGTTTCTAGTTGGTAAAAATCAGATACAATGAGCAATTGTTTCTATGTAGTGAGGGGGAATAATCAAAGATTTTAATAAAGTTAAAAAATTCTAGTCTTCTCTCTGAACCATCTAAAAGATCATTAAGGTATTTTTTTTTTACATACGATTTTCATTATAAATGTGCAAATACTGGAATTGGAGATATTTAATGACTCAGTAAATGTATCAAGCTTGCTATTGTCAATCTAGCACTAAAGAAACTTAATCCTTGACTTGAACAAAATACCTTCTTAGACAATTATTTCTGAAATAAAAAGAGGGGCAGCTGTTATTTCTATGTATGTGATTTATTTTACTAAAAGTTTAAGAATTTAATCATCATTATTAATATTTTAGGATTTATAATAAAATGAATGCAAATTTAAATACATTTATAGTCCTAGCTTTTATGGCACTTCTACTTTTTGCCATCACAGAATATTATTAACTATTATGCAGTAATATTCTGAGACAATACATCTATTTTCAATTCATAAAGAAATATTGACTCATTAGTGGTCTCACAGTTATTATAGTTAAAAAATTTGCAATCTTTCAATACAAACTTAAAAGCAATCAGGATTAAAATTTGTTCTTATAAATTTATGTAAATGAAAATTTTTAATGATTAACAAAAACAAAACTGAACAAATAAAAGCATTGAAGAAACACTGAGTTTAGTCTATCATTATCCACAGCAACTCTGCTGACAATTAAGGTGTGGAGATCTATTTCATCAGTTCAGAAAAAAGAAAAATTGTCAGATTTTTAAAACATATATTTTGGTTCTAGAGTCTTACTATGGTTAACATGAAAATTAGTTATTAACATCTATGAACAAATCTCTAAGAGGCTGAAATATTACTAGTGACTAGATTTGATTTTATTCAAATGACTAATAGAAATGGTTTTTAGCACAATTTATATATTTGCACTCAGTCATAAGAAAAGATGAAATATTGCTACTTGCAGCAACATAGATGGATCTGAGATAATCATGCTATGCAAAATAAGACAGAAAAAGTTGAGACCTTTATGATTTCACTCATACGTCGAATATGAAACTGAAAGCAACAAATGAACAAAACAAACAAACAGAGACCCCTGGATATGGACAGCAGATCAGTGGGTACCAGAAGGATAGAGGGAGTCAGATATATGGTGACGAAAGGGAATTTAACTTTGGATGATGAACACACAATGCAATATATGTATGATATATTACAGAATTATACACTGGAAACCTATATAATTTCATAACCAATGTCACCTCAATAAATTTAATAAAAACATATCAACTAATATTTTTATATATTTTTTCTTTTAACTAACTTTTTGTTTTGTTCATATCATTGTTACAACTTAAAGTGTTTTAAAATTGTGCTAAAGAGGTAAATTTTCACTATTTTGAAGCTACTGCAACCTTTCAATATAAGATAGATGTATTGATTTAAATATCAAATCGTGTAATAATCTCAAATGGAGAAAAATTGCATGTAGCAAGTGAAATGGGATATGTTGTAGACATAAATGGAATATATAGAAATAAATACTATTTAAAATGAAAGACAGAATTTCTTAGTTACATGTTGTTTTTGTCTTAAAAATAATTAATAATTTAAAAATAACAGTAAGAACATTTGAAACACCCTTGGAGAACATGAAAATTACTTTCCAGTAGAAGTAAAATTTGATATAAACTAGAAATTTTTATATCAGAACAATTTGCCAGATACAAATTCAGATCTTTAATAATCTAGGTTTATTATGTTTAACTACAAAAATGCATAACAGTAAATATCTACACTAAATCATGAAATGACAATTTGTCTTAATTTTATCTTTTTAATGCTGTTATTTCATTATTATTCATTAGGCTGTGGTAGAAAGACTAAGAACTGTAAATTTCTTGTAAAAATCACTAAATTGCTTAAATATCTCATAGTACTCTCAATAAAATTAAATACTGGGAGCAGCTTTTATTAAAAAAAAAAATTTGGATCAGAGGTCTAGAATTGGAGTATAGAAGCTCTATGAAAAACATGAAGAATTACACCAAAGAATTATTGTGTGTGTGTGTGTGTGTGTGTGTGTGTGTGTGTGTGTGTGTACACACTGGTTATATATTTATATGTAAATACATATTTACATATATAAATAACACTGGTAGGTTAAATATAACTTGGTTCAATTCTGAGATGATAATCCCTGACAAAACTCTCCCTTCCAGTCCTGTTTTCATGTTCTTAAAGTTGTGAAATTTATCATATATCATAAATACAAAGAAGTCATAAGACGCATGTTCAACTAAAAGATACTTATAAACTGAATACCTTTATAATCAATCTCCAGGTTAAGATATTGGACTTTTTTTTAGTTATAAGCAGGTAGAATTTGGCTTAGTTGAGAAAAGCTTTTTCCTATTTTTAAAATAAAATTTAAACAAAACATTTTTTATTAAAGTATAGCTGACATACAATCTTAGATAAGTTTTAGGTGAAAAACAAAGTTATCAAATAAGTATATACCTTATGAAATGATCACCATGATATAGTTCCAAATGTCAATGAATATACCAGACTGCCTCATAAAGTAGAGAGCTCCAAATTCTTCAGGCGGATTGAACAATTAAACTATGAGGTTACGAATCATCACATCTAGATATACTGAAATAGAATTCTCACGTCAAGTGTAAAGAATTTATATTTTAAAATGCTCCCCTTGTGATTTCTTTATGTGTTTGGTTTGGAAATCACTGATACAGGAGGGGTCCTATTTCAGAATATTAGATAATTTCTCAAGTCCTTTCCAATAATGGTCTATGGCTTTCTGTGTAGAATAGTCTAACTATGAGAAAGAAGTACTACGTTAAATTTTTAAGAGTGAACCATTATCAAGAAAAATTATAATAAAAAAAAGAAATATGATTATTATAATATTTCATAGTAGTTAAAGAATTAGTGGAAAAGGCACTCAATGTTACCTAATAGTTTGTCTTTAAAATCTTGATATTTTAGAATTTTCTTGGATCCATTTCTAAATTCAGATTTTCTAATAAAAAACTTTTAAAATAAATTGCTGCAATAGGCATTTTCATTCATTCCTTCATTATTCAACAGATATTTGTTGAGAACCTCACTATACATGTGCAGTGTTCTAGACACTCATAATACAGCAGTGCCAGAACTAAGGAAAAGTTTGTTCCCATGAAACTAGTTTCAGTATCCCAGAAATATTATTTTCTGAAAGGAGCTTACTTAAATCACAGGTTTTATGTATGTATGTTTGTATGTATGTATGTATGCATGTATTTATTTCAATTTTTTTTGCAGTTAAAACCACTTGTACAAATTGAATCTAAATTCTAAATTTACTTCATTAGAGTAGCATCAGAATTTTGTTATATACAATCAGTTTTCAACCGGTAAAGCATTCCATAAAGATGATATTAACATTACTGTGTACTGCAACAGTGATAAAAATAAAGTGAAGACTTTGAATATAATAGGACAATGAGTAGCTATGTTAAATTAATAAAAGTCTATAAATAACTCCTTTATAATATTCATTAGATTGATAGACTTTGATGAATATTTTATGTATCCTTAGACATAAGAAAACTTGCTTGTTTCTTCTATGTAATATGTAGAATTCTTTAAATGAGAAGAGGGCATTCCAACAAATGGTAGAAATAGTAAAGTTTAATGCTGAGTGAAAACTAATTAGATATGGGAATTATGGATTATACAACCATTAAATAAAAATATAAACCCAATTCTGGGTATATATAAAATTAGAAATATGAAAGCATCAAATTAGAGGGAAATTAGAAAATACAGAGTCTCCTACTAAGCATGTGCTTGATTCAAACATGGTGAACGTGCACACACATGCACACACACATGTATGCATGTATGCACACATGACATAAATGGAAATCTAAAACTGTGATCGCCTTCGATCTGAGCAACTTTGGTCCCAGCCAATGTGTTATTAGAAGTATAAAAAAAAAGAGAAAAGGTAGAAAATGGGCCACTTGTCAACAACATTTCTTTACACTGTGGTTTAATTGTTTTTGTTTAAAGAGATTCCTTAAACAATAGGTAGAGTGAATTAAATTTTAATATGTACATGAAAAGTTAGCGAAAGTGATCAATAGTCATTATATCTGTTGAACTATATAAACTATTTTTATGTATCCTCTCTATTAGTGACATTACTTGAAAGATAATTCTTATATTCTTTGGATAATATGTTTCCTCTTTGTTGGATTTGCTAATTCCTACCTGATTTTACGATTCTTTTCCTGTCTGTTTTTTGAAGGACAAGATCAATCCTTATAGTAATTTCTCTCAGATTCTAGAATCTCTTTGGTACAGCCTCAAATTTTACATCATAATCCTATGCTTAAGCTCAGCAAGATAAAACATTTTATTTCACCAAAAGAATGGAAATGGAAAATTAAAGTAGGTCACTAAGTTTAAAGCATGTCTCCCAAAATAAATTTTAGCAGTATTACACTAAAAGAATCCACCATAAAGTTTGGGAAATGCTGGTTTAAACAAAATGTTATAATAGGACTTCTCAGAGTGCTGATGTAGGCTATAAATCTTGAACAAAGAACAGTATGTGTAGCAGTTCCCAAATTTATTGACATAAAACTATTTATTATCAAGCATCAGTTCATGGAATTAGTTTTCTACAAATACACTTGGAAAGCAGTGATTTAAAAAGTTGTTTTATATTTCTATATTTATATTTCTAGAATATGTAATATTCTTACCTCACTGACTGATTTTAGCTAGAAACCTTTTCAGACTCACACGACAGGAAGATTTTAAAGAGACCAAACAGGAGGACCTAGGAAAGACTCAAGTGCAAAATAACATGTAACGCTTTAATTATTGTATTTTTTAGATTTTAAAAGTCTCATGGTTGGTTTGCACAGAGCTAAGAACAATTGTTTAACAAAGCTTCTCAGATACATTCTTGAGCTATTAAATCAGAAAAAAGACCTTTATTGGTTAAGGACTATAGAAATCCTGAATTCTCTTCTGAAAACCTCTTATAACTTCAATTTTCCATATACCTACACTTCAGTTAGTAGAGAGCTGTACATGATACAATTAAGTAGTTTATTAAAATGTTGTACTAAAGGAAAGCATTATTACTAAATCAACATATTATAATTACTTTTTACACTTTTGCTCTACATTGTTATTATTTATTTACTTCTCTATCTCCCCTGTAGACTTTAAAGAGACTAGGTCTTGTTAACCACAATTTCACCTATTTTAGCATAGGATCTGGCATAAAAATGCTCCAAAGAAAAGAATATGTTCAAAATATTGGCTGAATAAATGAAGGTGATTTAAGGAATGAATTCCAAGACCATTAATGGTCAACCATATTAAATTATAAAACAGACTTTACAAACATTTTTTAGAATCCCTACCATATTACTTTGTGAAATTATAATAAAATCCTTTTGATATTTTGGAAATTATTTTTCTTGTACAAAATATAAGATTGACCTTATTCTGAATTGTCGGCTAGGAAAGTTACCACAAAATATGTAATTCTAAAATGCTAAAAGAACATTGAGAATTGTATAAATTTACTTTTCTTTTCCTTTTCTTTCTTTATTATGTGCTTATCATGTACCAGGAATAGTGTTAAGAGCTTTAAGGATATAATCTCATTAAATTTTTATGATAATCCTGTGAGAAAGTTACTTTATTATCCCCATTATATAGATGAAAAAGGCAGTTTTTATTTGTCAGAATTTATATTGTTAGAAACTGGTAGAACTAGGATTGAATCCAGTTCTGTCTGAATCCAGAGTTAATATTTAACCACTATAAAATAAAGCTGGTTAATTTGTCTTGAAAATATGCAGTTATTGTTAGACAATTTCAATAACAAGTTCTATACATTGTCTATTCAAAATTTTTTTAAAGTTTAAAAAGACTGATTTACAAATCTTATTTTTGTCATACCCAAATGATAATCATTATTTTATAGGTAAAAATACTGTATGAATTCTAACAAGAGCAAACCATGTAAGAACAGATAACAAACAGAAAGACTCATTAGACAGTACTTAAAGATTAGACAAATTTATAACAATCTAAAATTTCCCAAAAGAATAATGTAAAATAAATTCTAAAATCCTATTGAAAGATGCAAGAATGAGAGGAATGACTATTCATTATACATCAAATCAGTAAACCAACCAATCTACCAACCAACCAATTAACTATATCTTTCCTAAACGCAAGACACTTGGGCCATAAAACAAATTCTTATGAAGTAAACTTCACTGATCCCTGAAATAAATAGTTGGTTTATAGCCATTGAAAAAAATATGACCTCCTGGACTATTTAAAAACTTCTGTGAAAGGTGATTCAGATAAACATACCGGGTGTTGCATTATGCTAGAAGTACTGTTGGAAGCTCTTAACTGCTTTATTACAACCTCACTTATTCATATACTTATACACAAACTTTTAGTGAGAGCCTACCATACATGAAGCATTGTAGATATTGGGAGGTAAGGTAATAAAAAATATAAAAATAATAGATACCTTAACCTCAAAAAGCTAACTAATGGCCAACCACGGTGGATTAAACATATACTTAAATAACTATTCCATAGAACAGAGAACAGAGCACCACAGAGAAACTGTTATTATGAAAGTATATTAGGTAAATTGTGAAAAAAAGAAAGGTGTTGCTTGGATGAATTAAATTTGAGTTGGGTATTGAAAGATGGATAGGTTCTTTATTCATAAAGAGAAGGAAAGAAACCATACTTTAGACACAAGAATCAATGTGAACATACACACAACAGAATAAAAGCAGGAGCCTGTAATGAGAAGGGCCAGCAGGTGTGAAAAGCTATAGTCAAGATAAGGTTAAACAGTCTACAGTCATACCACCCTGAACATGCCCAATCCTGTCTGATCTCGGAAGCTAAGCAGAGTCAGGCCTGGTTAATACTTAGATGGGGGGACCACCTAGGAAGACCAGATGCTGTAGGCGGGGAAAAAAAGAAAAAAAGAAACGATAAGGCTAAAGGCTAAACATTAAAAACTGGAATTGTGTCAGTAAGGTTCTAAAGATTAAGGCCAGGTGTTTGCGAAATTTTTTTTTTTGACTATTGCTTCCCCAATATTAGCTCCCATTTCATTATATGGAGAATCAGAATTTGAAAAATGAAGCCATATGACAACACCAAGCTATATTGATATGCTGATATCTACCAAAATAATAGTCATGCATGAAAATTCTTTGACTTCCAGCTGCTTACTTTAATATAAAAGCTAAACTTCTAAATATTAAATTGTTCATCATGAACAATACTCATAGTATTAAGTCACTGATCAGAATATTGCATTTAGTTTAGAATAACAGCTATAGATTAATTGTTCTTATTGACCTGTAAAAGTAAATACTGAATATTATGGAAACTACTACAGTGGTTTTCTACTGTTATTATTTTGTATGGTAGAAGTCATTTATTTTTAATTATTTCTCTATTTTCATACTAAATTTATTTTCATCTCTAACATACAACCAGTGGGGTAAATGTTAGAAATAAATATAAAAAAGAGCATAAAAATAAATGTAACCCATTATACCAGCCAGGTATACAGAAACGTTATTAGCCTATACATTATTGATCAGTATGGATAAGCCAGAAAACAAAAGTTTAATATATAAATGAATGCTAATGGGCATTTTAAATACCTATAATCATAAATTTCTATTTTATACATAACAAAATTAATTCACCAGTAAAAATGAATCTGCATAGATATCTCTGAATAAGACTTTCTGTGTGGTAACAGGATAGAATAATGAGCCACCACAGAAACACAAATGAACAGAAATTGCTAATAATGATTACATTACAAGGTCAATTAGATTGCACAATTCTGTTCAATTTTATGTAATATGTGAGCATAAATTTTAATTAACATATCTCAATTTCATATCAAAAAACATACATGTGGTATTGAAGTAGATATGAGTTTGCTGAAAAGATCACCCTGAAAATGTGGTGACACCAACAGCAAAGCACATGTTCTATTACAAAGCTACATCCTTATTTACTACTCATTCCTAAGCCTTTTTACTTCAATGAAACAATCTATATCTTGTCTCAACGAAAACCTGGTGCTTTGGTGCTTCCTTGAACACACTGCGTCTCCCTGAAGTCCTCTTTTGTAGCAGTTATTCTTCATAGGTGGTAACTTTTCTGACTACTGGATATTTTTTCTTGAATACGTCTCTTCTACTTTTATTAAAAAGTTTCCATTTCTTTACAGCTTACGATTTCTGGCTACCTCTTCTTTTTTTCTTAATATCTAATGACCTCACAGTCAATATCTCATTTACTTTAGGAGCTGGTTTAGTTTTCTTTTCAATTCTCAATCTTACCACAATCCTATGAGTCTTAGGAATCCATAAAAAAGACCTAACCAACTGCCTAATAATCCAAAATTTACATAAATCCAGTTACCTTCATATTTATTCTTTTCATCTACTCCACTCACTCCAATGTTCATGTCTTAGAATTTGTCAGCTAATGAAAAGAAACCTACCACAAAATCTTAAATTTCAAAGCCACAGTCTAAGTAAAACCACTTACACTTAAAGCACCTCAAACTTGCTTTTTCACTACATCATATAGTTTTCCAATTCTTGGATTTTCTCTGTATTCTCCTATTCTATCAGTTCCTGTCCAGACTTTTATTCCTTTTAATCTAGCATGGACATTTATACAAGCATCCTCAGTTTCTTCCCACTGGTGTTTTTCCAACAACCCCACATCCATTAAAACTCCCACTCCTCAACAAATGCTACACAACCTGACTTCCCTCTTGCTACATCTGGATATGCTGAGTGCTCCTAGAAAAGATCACAGTGCTCTTACACATTGGTGTGTCTTGAAATAGCTGGTTTCCAACCTTCAGCTGGATCTGCAGAACTATTTATCAGCCCTTTAATTTGTCTTTGGTCAGTTATTCTTCTTATTTTCTTCGGTGATTATTCTAAATCTTTAAAGCGAATCTCTAATTCAACTTCCAATCTCTTATATTCTTGCCTCTTATGTGTTTGAAGAAATTAAGGCCAGCAGGCAGTGACAACTTCCCGATTCCCTAACATCCTATCTATTTTCACATCTGTCTATCCTCTGGTTTGAGTCGATCTCAATCCCCCCTCCATCTTCAGCTTCTTACTCTGGTAGCTGTGCTTTCACAGTACTCTCTTTTCAAATGTGCCTTTTCTTCAGACTACATACATGATCAAATCTGAAATCTCTCACTTTCAGTGATCTCATATGAAGATTATGAAGTCACAAGCACTTTCTACCACATATAGGAAATGATAGAAAATCAAATTAAATCAGTAATTTCCTTAATTTTTAATGAAAATAACTATTTAATTATAAACTGAGAACCTTCTATATACATAGAGTTCACAGTTTTAGGCCAAAAATTATAGTTATGTGCAAAGAATAAATTTGAATTGTAAAAAAAGAAAGAAAATGATCACGTTTTCTTGAGAAAAACGTCTGTGTTTTATTTGTCTTTAACACGCTAGTGATATTAAAAATGTATGCAAAATTAAAAAAAGAAAGAGATAAACATTTTAGAGAAAGGTGGCTCTTAAGGAGTATTGGAATAGAAGAAAAGATGTTTGACAAACTATACCCTACACAAAATATCATTATATACTGATGAAGCAACAAAGATTATAGATTTTCCTTCTTTTCTTTTACAGAGACTTTCTTTGGATCATTTTAAAATGTATAATTCACATATAAAATTCACCCTTTTAAAGTATATAATTCACAAATGAACTTCTTCAGAGAAACTGACTACTCATTTTTTTATGCTATTATCATATTGAGCTTGGATTTATGGGTTATTATTTCTAAAGATCAAAATTTATCTCTTAAGAGATAACAGCTTAAATTATGAAAGTAGAAATAAGGTTAGGAGAAAATGGACATATTCCAGAGACAATTAACATTAAAATCAATAAGACTTGGAGACTAGAAGGAAGCAATTGTGCTCAGTGGAGAAAGATGAGTAAAGAGTGATGCCCGCGTTTCTGGTTTGTGCAAGTGGTGTCATGCCCGAAGACAGTACCGAAGAAACAACAGGTTATCAGTCCCAGCTGTTTGTTTGGTAAGAGGTATCATGAATTTACATTCACATGCTGAGTTTGGTATGTCCTTGGGACAGACAAGAAGATGAACAGAATGGAATTGGATAGATCTGGTAGATGATTAGGAAAGAGATCTGGGCTGGAAATACAGATCTGGAAGTTTTCAACATATAGATGCTACTTGAAGCCATGGGACAGAATGCACCATCAGGATTGAATGTGTAGAGTGAAGAAAAGAGGGCCTACATAGGATTCTGGAAAATATCAATACAGAAGGGACACATAGAAAGCTCACAGAGAGGATAGAGGTGACCAGAGGGATGGACAGATAACTAAAGAAGGGTAAGATCACAAAAGTCAGAAAAAAGAAGAGAATGGTAATGGGGCCAAATTCTAAATAAAATTTGCATGCTAAAATATAAAAACTGTTACCTAGATTTAGCAGCATATTTCATTGGAGGCAGTTTTAACAAAAGTTACATAATTCACAATTGTAATAAAATAGAAGTAGAAAAGCAAAGCCTCAAAAAGGAGGCAAAAGAGAAAATGTCAATTATATAATATGACTTTAATATAATGTATCAGAAATTGAATTAAATTATTATGGTTTTGGATCTGAACTTGAACTTCCTGATACAGTAGATCAAGAGAAAAATACAATGAGCCACATTGTTTCATTTTCAGTGAAGCAAATATATTATTTAAGAGAAATAATCATACAATTTTAAAAGAAAGTCGTAAATAGACTATGTTAAAATGAATGAGTGACAAAAGAGACAAAAATACTTTTATACCTAATGAAAAATAATTCTATGTGGCTTTTAAGAATTAAAAAAAATTTTTTTTTTCCATAAGCCATTTCTATTTAAAATAGTACTAGAGATTTTAGCCAGGTCAATTAGACAAAAAAAAAAAAAAAAAAAAAAAAAAAAAAAAAAAAAAAAAAAAAAAAAAAAAAAAAAAAAAAAAAGTCATTCAGATTGGAAAGGAAAGTAAAACTATCTTTATTTACAGATAACATGATCTCCTTTATAGAATATCCTGAGGAATTAACAAAAAACTTTTAGAGCTAATAAATGAATACCGCAAGGCTGGAGGGTACAAGATCAATACACAAAAAGCAATTGTATTTCTATATGTAAGCAATCAACAATCCAAAAATGAAATTAACAGTTCTATTTATAATGGAATCAAACATAAAATACATAGAATGAATTTAATAAAAGAAGTGCAAGATGTGTACTATGAAAACTACAAAATGTTATTGAAAGATAAAGAAAAAATAAATGGAGCATCTTGAGTCCATTGATCTAATTAAACTCAATCCCTATCAAAATACCTGCTTTTCAATTTTTTTTCAAAAATTGATAAGTTGACCTTAAAATGCATTAGGAAATACAAGTAACGCAAAAGGGAAGATGGACAGCATAACCATCTGCATTATAATCCCCTGGGATATTTGTTTTAAAAATGTAAATTCCTGGGCTCCATCTCAAACTTACAGAACCACAAATCTAAGAGTATTTGTTCAAGTGTTTTTCAAAAGTTCCCTTTTTTATGAACAATCACAAAACAGAGAAGTTACTGAGCTTATAAGATTTTCAATGATAATAACTAGAAGATAGGCACAATGATAAAAAGGAAGGAAGGAAGGAAGGAAGGAAGGAAGGAAGGAAGGAAGGAAGGAAGGAAGGAAGGAAGGAAGGAAGGAAGGAAGGAGGGAGGGAGGAAGAGAGACAGAGAGAGAGAGAGAGAGAGAGAGAGAGAGAGAGAGAGAGAGAGAGAGAGAGAGAGAGAGAGAGAGAGAGAGAGAAAGAGAGAGAGAGAGAGAGAGAAAGAAAGAAAGAAAGAAAGAAAGAAAGAAAGAAAGAAAGAAAGAAAGAAAGAAAGAAAGAAAGAAAGAAAGAAAGAAAGAAAGAAAGAAAGAAAGTAAGGACACTAGTAACATATCAGTGGAAGAGCACAACCAGCCCATCAGGGTGCCCCCTGGTATGAGTTAGCACTGAAACTTCCAGAAAACCAAAAAGCATCCAACATGATCAATGAAGTATTAAATACTGGCTACTTAAATTTGAAAACGGAGCTTATAAGATCTGCTGAAGACTGAAATTTATGTTGAGATGTTTGTTCTACTGGTGGTTAGTCACAGAGCCAATTCTCTCTGGAGGTCACAATAATAAAGGCAAATCATCATTGTAACAAAAGATGCTTACTTTCCTATTTTCTGTGTTCTACATCCATCTAAACTACGGAAAAGAATATGAATCATCCATTCTCCTATTTCCAAGCAAAAAAAGCCCAGACAGTTAAGTGGGTGGGTACACGTGACAAAGTCAGGATGAGAATCTAGATATCTTAGATTCCTAATCCATAATTATTTTCATGAGATACACTGTATCCCTATAAAGACATATAACATAGGCATACATATACTGTATGCATCAAGTTATACTACATAGTCATGAACATGTGGTTTCACATGTTAACTCTGATCTAAAACTAATATGTTACCAGAAACAAATATTTCTTTAACAATTATTATGCTTGCCCTTCTAAAGATTATAAAAACTTTTTGCTAAATAATTTAGATGGCTTAAGTCTCTTAAAAAAACAGGTAAATGAAAACTTGAACTAATGGCACCTTTTTTCCTTTAAAAAATTTCCTTATCTCAAGGACATTTTCTTCAAAAAGACAAAATTACAATTCCATGGAAATGTTTGAGAATTAAAATTTATAGAGAACAAGTTCCTTGAATTTTTTACATTTGTCTTAGGTCTCCAGAACAGAGCCCGAAAGAATAAATGAGTCTAGTTTGAACACAAAGCTACCTACATTGTTGGTTTTGACAATGCTACATTTCTCAGTAATTTTGTTTTTCTGTTTTCCATTGTAGATTTAAGATCTTCCCTTTCTGTGCCAAATTCTTTTGTCAAATCTCCTTGTGAATTTGTTTAGGTATCTTGATGACGTTTTTGGATATGGATCTACCTTTAAACTACTGAGAAACTGCTTCACTCTCAGACTTAGAAGTTTAGAAATGTTTGATATCATTTATATCCCCAATTCTTGGTACAGTGCCTGAGAAATTTATAAATAAATATTGGTTGAATGAATGATTTCTCCTTACCTCTTAACACTTTTTCCTGGACCAGCTTATCACATATATTTAGTATATAATCAGCAAATGTAAATAAGACAAAAATTTAACTACACACGTATGCAGAGTGAGAAAAATATTTTAAATGGCATATATAACTTCAGATTTCCTAGAGTTCAGAAATTATATCAACAATGATATATGGGCATTTTACTAGACCTATACATATGTGTGTAAATATAAATAGCTAAATTTGAATATATTGTTATTAACTTAAAAAACATTATTGCAAATATTTTATGAACTTTTTTGAATTTACTTTTAGCTATCCATTTTCTACTTGTATATTCAGAAGTGGTACGTTAATTCGACTTATAACAGAAACAATACAATTTTGTACCATGCAATGAGATCCGTTTACTGTAATGAAAATAGTAACTGTAATAGATTTTGTTCACTTTAGTCACTGTTAATTTTAAGTACTAACATTACTATAAAGGCTTAAACCCTCAAGTCATAAATTTTTTTCATTTATAAAAACTTGGATTACAAGTGAGAGACATAAAACATCATTTCCAATAATGTATAAGCACGTAAGTTGTGTTTAGCATTTAAACAATCTATGACTATGTTTATCAACTACCAAAACAAAAAGTTACTGGGAGTATTCAAGACATATTTTCTCTCAGAATAAAGATTGTTAGTATTGTTCTAAGAAATGAAAGTAAATTCAAGATCTGATGTTGCAGTAATTAATGAGACACCAACATTTTCTTACAAAACTGCATTTGTCACTTCTTGTCATCTTAAGGAATATACGTTCCCTGGAAAGACTAGCCTGGCCTTCTTTAGTTTACAGTTTCAGAAATATTCTATCATTACTTAAGCTGAGTTCTGTGCCTCAATGACTCAGATTTCTAGGAATGTACCATCTTTCCCTTTTCTCTCTAACATAATATGCTCCATTCCTAAAGAACATGATGAAGAAAGTAATATTAAAAACTGGAAACTTAAGGTTACAATCTCCCCTAACCCTCTGTCCACCAAGCCAAGTATGCTAGTATAGGTTTCAGGCTTCAGGCAAACATCAATGGACTTATGTGTTCTCACTTATACAGTAATATACATATATATACACACACACATATATACACACATATATATATATACACACACACTCATACACACACACACACACACACACATCACAGAGATTCATATTTTGCTGTTTTGGAAAAAGAAAACTGTCTCTTTCCAAGGAAACCTTGGAAAGCTTTTCTCTGTGAATTAATGATACGATGATCCTATGCCCAACAAATCAGAAAATAATCTTTACTAATAAACCAATGTAAATATCAAAAGTTAGAGAAATAATGAAGACAGACTGAAATTACTAGTTTAGCCTCGAATCATAAAATATGTCTAACTTGAGTTTTAGGTTTAATGTTATACAGAAACTTTCATAGAACAGAGACATAGTTAAATATACCAATCTGAGACAAAGAGTGAAGTATAATAGACTAAACCACTGAATCTTATACCCAAGGGGTAAACATCTATCCCAATTACCTTTCCCATTCATTATGAGTAAAACACAAACCGAGATTGAATTTAGATAAAATAATGCAAAATTTGGTTTCTAATAGTGTGTGCTTATCAAGCAAGCTTTGGACTAACATGAAATCAAATTCTGTACAGAATACTAGAAACACAAACTCCTCCAAGATGCACATGATTTGCAATTCTCAGTCTCAGATAACTGTAATTAGAGAAATCTCATCTCCTCAGGCAGGAAGATGAAGTCTTTCTGTGTACTTGTGCTAATTTGTACTAATTTGACTTTTAGTATAGCACTCTAAAATAGCTTCATTTGTACACAGTGCCTCGAGTTATGAAAATGAAAACAATTGCTTTATACTTTGCTGCTTGTGCTTTTTCTTGCCTTTGTCTCCTGTTTAAATTTTCTTTTCTTGTAGTTTCTCTAGCTAAATACCTTCTAATAAGCTGTAGGGTATCGATTCCCTCACCACCATTCTCCCCGCACATTTTTTTCCCAGAGTATCTAACAGCAACTGTCCCTGCTTTGCCATCGTCCTCAGGACTCAAAACAGCACTAGACTCCACCCTAAAACTAAGAGGCAGGAGAGCCAGAAACTGATAAAGCTTACTTTTTGCTAGCTATTTTGCTACTCATTTTAAAAATTAATTTCCAGTATGTAATATTTCTTATAATTAAATAGATATTTTCAGCCCCTTCAGAACCTCATTTTAAAAGTTTTTGACTCTACAAATGGGAAGAATATATAGTAATTCATGTTAAAAGAACTAAAGGAAATTTAAGTTTGAGTCAGTTCTAAGTAACTTGAAAATCAAACAAATAAGACTCGCAGAGCTGGTGGATACAAATTAAAGACTTTAATACATCAACCTATTTGATAATAATTTGTCAACACACTAATTAGTTGCATTAGCATATAAATAAAACACAAGAAAATAAACCAAATGTAAATAGTATGATAGTTTTTAGGAGTAGAAAAAAAGAACTACATATGGGAAAGGTCTACAAAAATAAACATATTTTTTTACCTGTCGTCATCTTGTGAGAATCGCCTTTGCAAATCCTCTTTATTCCACTGTTCTTTTTCATTCCCTTGCTCAGGCTTATCTTGTGTTTTTTCCTCGTCTCCTGATTCTCTGTGTTTTTCATTATTACACGTTTCTGTAATCTCTTTCCCTTTCTCATTCTCATTAATTCTTTCTTCCTTTACCTCTTCCTTCTCATGAACTATCTCTTCACGTTTATCCCCTTCTTTCCCTCCCTCTTCTATTCCCTTTGGCCTTTGAAAGCAACAGAAAACGAAGGCATGCAAATAAACACACAAAAAAGGAAAAGTAAGAAAAGATGCATATAAAATTAAACAGAAAGGTAATGAAAAGTACTAAAACATAAATAAAAATCACATCTTCTCAATGTTGAAACTTTTTTCAGTATATTGTAGAGAAGCACTATGTAAGCAACACTTCATCACAATTGTTTTTAAATCACATTTTCCTGCTACAAAGTTGCATGAAAAAAAGTTGTGGTCTCTCTATTACAGATTTTTTGATACAATAAGAGTAAAAAATAATAATTTAGCTCTCGTGCCCATAAAAATCTAAAGGTCAGGTGATAAACACAAATTATACTAACATATACTAACATTTATAAATTCTGAGAAGCTGAGGATGATTTTCATGCATTTATAAAAGTTTCGAGAGGATAAAAGAACATTCTATATAAAAAGTAATATTCTAAATTATTGAAATATATTCATCTAGGAAAAACACTCTTCAAAATATGATTTTTCATATTCCTTAGTTTATTAAAAAATTCAAGTCTTCACAAAACTGTCACTTTAGTTTTAGTAAAGATATAACAGAATTACTTTTTAAATGCCAAATATTAAAAATAACTAATTATTTCAAGTGATCTAGTAAGAAAATTGTTATGAGCTATATAAAATTCTCCTTGCGAGAAGTTTGAAATGTAGACCAAAATATAATAAAAAGTAATATGTTCAGAAGTTCTTATTGCCTTAATGACATACATTAACCAAATAAAGGATTTTAGTTTATCCAAAGAAAAATAAAGACCTTCTAATAGATAATTAGGAGTTTCCTGCTAAAGTCCCCTTACCTGATTTTCTTGTTTCCTCTTGGCCGTTCTGATTGGACAGACATGTAGCTTGTGCTGCTGAAACGAGAAGCACTACTAGTTCTTGAAACCGCAGATATATCACTTACATCACTGTCCGAAGATTTAGTGGAAATATTATCTGCCCCTCTATGAGGATCCCATCCTGATCGATACTGTTAACACAGATTGACAAATACGCAGAAGTTGTCAGTATTACCACACAAAACAATTATTAGCTTCTCCTATTTCAGCACTTTATTGTCCACAGAGGTTACTGCAAAACCCCCACTTAGTTGCATATAAAACAAAAGTGAATGGCAATTATCCTAAAAGAAAAATTCAATTTATATGAAACCCTTGTTTTTAGCAAAGGCAATTAGAGCATTTTCACCACACCCCAATGAAGGCCATTAAAATAGTTTCACAAGACAATGGCCTCAGGGAAGAACACTTAGGTAAAATCTGGGAAATAAATATTTGGCTTAATATTAGAAAGTAAATTTTTTTATTTCTAAATAATTTCTAAATTACAAAGTTTGAAAAAAAGAGTATGACAAATTGCCGTTGTACTGTAAACTTAAAGAAACCAATTATCGAAGCCATCAATTTTCTCTTTAATCCATTATGCTTCACTGAAAACCTAGAGATAATACAAAATCTAATTATTAAAACACTAACTTTTTTAGAAGAGCTAAGAGAAAAGAGGAAGTTTAATTTCTGAATGGTTGCTGGGATTTTGATGAATCCTAGAAATACTAAAAAAAAGTAATTATTATTTACAATAATTCAAACTTCCTGAAATTGAAATAATCAGATAGTTATCTGGCACAGTCAGGGTGCACGGTGTTCTTGGTGTTCAAATATTCTGTTAAATCTAAAACCATCATAAATGCTTTGTTAATAACATTGGGATGTAAAAAATAATACTTTGGAGAAAACTCTTAATGGCCAGGTAAACTTGAGCAAATTATTTAACCTTTAAAAAGTATGTTTGTGAAATAATAGGGATATCTTCCTTTCAGAGTTGTTTTAAAAATTAGAAATACGGTAGACACTTAAACAACTCCGGGGTCAGGAGAACTGACCCCACGCACAACTGAAAATCAGCATGTAACTTTTGACTCTCCTAAAACAACTACTAATGGCCTACTGTTTACTAGAAGCCTTACTGATAACAGAAACAGTCAATTAACACATATTTTGTATGTTATACATACATATTATATACTGTATTCTTACAACTGTAAGCTAGAGAAAATAAAATGTTCAGAAAATAAGAGAGAAAATATATTTACAGTATTTGTTGAAAAACTCATATAAGTGGATGTGCACAGTTCAAATCAGTGCTGTTCAACTGTCAAATATAATACATGTCCGTTATCTGGTACAATGTAAATAAATGCAGCCAGTATTATTACTGCCCTGAAGCTATTACTGGGTTAAGAGAATATCTACTAATAGATTTTTCTTTAACTATATGCACTTCAAACATGATACTGAAATATCTTTATTCAGTCAATTTTGCAATGGAAATTTTTCTAAGCACAGATAGTAGTAAATTTCACAAAGCTTTAGAAAGATGATTATCTTATATAAACCATTTACTGTGACTTGAAGAATCATTACTTAATAAACAGGTCTGTATGAATAATATTCACTGCAAATAATAGAGATAAATATTTGGCTACGAAAAAATTAATTGCACTAGGGTGTAGTATAAACATTATATCAGATTCGAATGATTTGGGGTTTTTTCCCAGGATCTTTCAGGATCCTTTTCTTCAAGTATACAATAAAGGGATTATTTCTAAGGCTCCAGGGAATTTTAAATATCAAATCCTAAACTAGAAATCACATTCAAATTAGGTGAAATGTTGGCCTTTCTTAGTCTACTTTAACTTTTCACTTTGATAGATAAACTCTCAATTATCCCAAATAATACAATTAAATTCTTCAAACAATCGCTGCCTTTTTTTAAAAAGGAAATATCTATGTAAACAGAGCCCTCATGTTTTACTTTAAAGAAAAATTACTTATTTACAGTGAATTTATCTGGAGAACATCTAGTCCATAATGTTGTTTTTTAAATTAAACTAAAGTCATTTTAAAATATCAAAAACAAGTTACTTTAAATGAAAATGTCTTCGGCCATTAACAAGAATAGTACTTCAATGGGTAGATAAACATTATTTATGCTGGCCAGTATACATATGTATATATACACAGACATAATATATTTTATGTTTATATATTTCACCAAATTATTAAAAGTAAATTTAATATCAAGTTGAGACATAAATGGAAGTTTTTCATTTTATTTATATATATCTTGGACATTTCATTTACATGAGGAATGGATGTTTCAAGAAAATTTTCAAAACCATTAAACTGTTCAATAGATACTGTACTATATTTGGGAGACTTTATCTTTCTCATTCTTATGATTTATAATACAAAAGGAGAAGCAGTCTGTTGTTATATCTTTTAAAATAATTTACTGAATAGATAGATAAACTGTTTTGGTATTATAGTTTTCCCATTGCTTTTGTTCATGGGATTATTATATTATCTATATATGAATAAAAAAATCATAACATTTAACACCAGGAGGTAATAAGGATAGTAATGTAATCATGAGCACATGCTATAAAGTGAGACTGGCTATAGAAATCATTAGATTTGTGATCTTGGGCTAATTGTTTCCATGAGTTCCAGTTGTTATCTGATATAATGTGGGTAACAATCACATACATCTCCTAGGCTTGCTACAAGGATTAATTAAGTATGTAAAGCACTTAGCACAATAGCTGACATATAACAAGTGTTTCATAAATGACAAATGATGATGATAATGATGATGATGATTAGATAGTAGCTAAATACTAGCTAGCTTAGCATCAATTCCAGAAATATCTTTACCAAAATAAATATTAGGTAGAAATACCCAACAATAAATAATTTTCGAACTGCTCTAAGCTACAGTAAAAATATAACTATTTCTACATATATCCAATATATTTGTTTCAAAAATATATTTAGAAGGCAAAAATTAAATATCAAACCAAACCGATCTACTAACTCCCAGTAAGTCATCAGGCCTCACCTTCCCCATTTGACCATATTCATCCACATCCCATCACCTCATAGGGAATTACTGATTCCCAGCTGCAGAATGAGAAACAGGTCTACCTCAGCAGAACTTGGCTGACAAAGATGCTTCATTTAAAATTTTCTTCTCTGGTACTTTATCCTGATATCTAAGGCTCCCTGAAACTTGTGCATATCATGCCTTCTGGATTGGTTTTTGTCCGATTTTCTGTGCCTACACTTCTGATCCCTGTTTATTTGACTTTGAATTTCATAGCATTCTGACTTTGCATACTCTAGGCTTTGTCTTTTTAGGTTGCCATGACTTGTTATACTATTGCTATGATTCATAGGTGCATATATTTTAAGTACAGGTGGTGTATACTGTGCATATCTTTGACTAAGATCTCTCAAATAATCTAGTTTGCTGAACTAAAATTTTGGATATGCAAAAATTAAGAAAAAATAAGATTCTGTATAGTATAGTTTTATGCTTTTTTACAGAATTCATCACACAATACCTCTTATCACAGGTGTGTGTGCTCGTGTTTAATTTTCCAACCCTTTATTAGAATATAAGCTCCTAAAGGCCATGACGATATCTTCCATATCTCTGTAACTCTCTTAGCACTTCACAAAGTTTTTACTTTACTTTACTTTAATTTAATTTAACTTAATTTAAATGTAAACTTTAAAGTCCACCTTTTACCAGTAAGATAAGAATAAATCTCATTTTAATGATTGTTGTGAGAGGTAAGAGAAATAAGATATTCAAAATACCCAATAGTGTGCTTTGTACATAGCAGCTGCTTATTTCCAGTGCTTAAAGCAGGTCATTAAATAAAAAGACACTGAGTGTAACAATTTATATAAAGAAAAAATAGAAATTGGCCAAAATCTCCAGTTTGATAATGATTCTGCTATCTACTCAAGGCTTGCATCAAATGCATTTCTCTGTCTACTTCTAGGCAACTGAGCATATTTAACTTTGGGATATAGCTCATGTTTCAATTACAAATAGACACAGGATAAACAGAATGTGAAATTTGGAAAGTGAGAAATAATAAGAAAAATATTTTTATAAACTTTAGAACTTACTTTAAATATATTTAGAATATACTTCATACATACAATTCTTAAAAAGCCAAGAAATCAAAGTAATAAATGATCTAACACTAGAGTATACTCTTAAAATGGTTCCTTTTTTTTTTGCCCTTCCTGAACATATTTTTGCTTGTCCTAAGGTATAAGAAGTTTTATATAACAGTAAGATAGAAGCAACTAAATTATTATTATACCAAGGTAATGAGTTATAAATGTGAATAAATTGGTTCACTTATTTAAAAAATGGTTGGTGGTGTCTTCGCACTATACAATAAATAATGTTTTAAAGTATTAGCATGTATTAGTTTACAGCTGACAAATGAACAATGCATATGTTCATCATTCTCTCTATTGGAACAAAAACAAAGAGGATTTATTGCATAGGATTACAGGATCCCAGCTGAAAATTGTGTTCTGATTAGAGATCATTAAAATCTCATAAGAGAGTGAGGAAGCTTTTCCCGACAACAGTTTGATGTTTTGTACATTACTATTAAGCACATCATGAACTAGAAAAATTTACAGGAAATTATTATACTTCAGGCTGTTCCTGACTCTAAGGTGTTTGTTCCTAAATGGCCTGGAAAAGTTAATGTTCTCCCTATTTCTTTAACATTAGTGGAAAGTAATAGCATAGCTATGAAACTCTACTGAAAGGAAAGTTTTGATTAGAATTTTAGAATAATATTCCTAAGAAAAAAGTATATTCAAATTTCTAAAATAAAAATATTTTCTCCAGTCTACTCAAAGTTCTTAGATTAGGTAATTTCCTAGACTTATTCTCTGCAGCAGCAGTCCCCAACCTTTTTGGCACCAGGGACCGGTGCTCCTAGGAGACTAATGCCTGATGATCTGAGGTGGAGCTGAGGTGCCAATGCTAGCGCTGGGGAGCAGCTGCAAATACAGGTGAAGCTTGGCTCACTCCCTGGCTGCTCACCTCCTGCTGTGTGGCCTGGTTCCTGACAGGCTGTGGACCAGTACAGGTTAGGGACTCTTGCTCTACAGCATCTTAACGCGAGTTTGAGCTTTGTACATGAACTTCTTAGACAAAAACATGGGGGAATTATGAGTTTCCTTAAGCATTGCTAGTCTTCAATTTAATAAATCTCACTAGAAAACTGCAATATGTGGTCTAAAACTAGTCTAAAAATTTGTTACTGCAAAATACTGGGCAGTAAGAAAGCCTAAATTGGAAGGAAAATAGTTTTATGCCATCAAGAAGTACTTGAAAAAAGATTCATATCATACTCTAAGTGAAAACACAAGTACATCAAAAATTTAGGATAGAAAAAAATTAGGGCACACATCTGGAAGAGAAAAGAGAGGCTGACATTTCTGGCAGGGCTTTGCTATCAGCCTGGGGCACAGAGGAGACAAGAACAGACAGAGCAGAGGGAGTCCTGGCACTGCAGTCAATAAGCATATGAGCAAGACGACGTTATTTTCACTATCCTATTTTTATTTCATATCATAATTCAAAGAGAGTAGCTGTTGTCTTTTGATAGTGCCACAACTGCAGGTACTTTCTCTTTGAGTAGTTACTTCCAGATGATTTTTCTCTCTGTCCGAGGCAAGGCTCTTATCAATGCGTGCCCTATGGCAAAACAATTGTTTGTCAGATAATTTTGTTTAGATAGTGCTCCAAAAAAAGGGTATTATGTGATAAGTCTCTGCTTGGGAGGGAGAGACAGTAAGGAAAGGCCACAGAAAATTAAGGAATTAAGGACTAATTTAAGATCTAGCTTTGTAAACAATATTCTGCAAAGGAAATCTCAGCTACAAAAGTTTTCCTTAATCCCTTCAAGGAGAATTTATCCTTGAGTGTTCCTAAACTACTTTATTCATGCCTTTCTTAGAGTTTTATCATATGGCTGTCTGTCTCGTCTCTCTTTGTCTCTGTCTCTCTCATCTATTTATCTACCCACCCATCCATTCTACTAGATTATAAACTCCCTAAGGATAATGACTCATTAATTTCAGTAGTCTCATTATCTTTGTCCTCACCTTTCTTCCAAGCTTCAGACTTGTATTTCTGGATTTTAACAGGACATTGCCATATGTTGTTTTACAGGCACATCAAATTCAATGTGGCTCAAACCAAATTTATACTCTTTCACCCCAACCAGCTGTTCTTGTAACTCCTCTATTCCCTGCTTTATTTACTAGGATCAATATTCAACTAAAACCTAGAAATCTGTGTTATCCTTGACATCTACTTCTCCAATATTCTCCATTCTAATCACTCAAGAAATATGGCTCACTCACTTTAAGAAACAAATATCTTGATTTTTAGCTATTTGGAGCTTATGAATGGGTCCTTGGTCTTTCATGATGGTAATTACAGTCTATTACACCAATGTATTTGTCATAGATGTTGCTGAATACCTACCAATATTCTTTCTTCCCTTTTGTTCTTTACTAAAAGAATCCAGATTTATTTTGGTGGTCTAATGATGACAATGATGCCAGTGATGACAACAATAATAAGAAAACAACTTCATTCTCCAGGATCCCTTGTAGCTAGGGTGATCATTTGACTTGAGTTTGGCATCTGATATAAGCAAGAACCTAGGGTGTGAGGTTTGGAGAAAGCTATTACTTTTCTGATTACAGTGGGCTGACTCATCTAATATGGCCATTTGCTTTTCCCTCTTTGCTTTTCTTTCTGATTGGAGTTTAAACATGAGCTTGGAGGTGCAGTGTCATTCTGTGAAAATGGGGATGAATATCTTATTCTGACAACAGGGAGCAGGAAAACAAGAAGCTTGGCTCTTTAAATAGTAGCACCAACCCTGATCCTGTTGTTTGAATTGTTTGTAAAAAAAAAAAAAAAAAAAAAAAAATCCTTATTTATTCTGATAATTTTGTAAGGCATTTGTTTTGAACATCTGAATGCAAATCTGAATGGTATACCACTCATCCTTTTCTGTGTCAGAAAAATATTTTCAGACCTCATTATATAAAAGAACATTCTTTAACCAGCAATATTGATGAAAACCATAATGTAGTCAGGCATTTTAATAAGAGGCAGTATATCATAGAGACCATGGGATACAGAGTTGAAAGATATGAATGTGTAACCGCTCTCCCATTTACTGGTAGCTGTGTAATCTTGGGCAAGTCTCTTAACTTCTGTGAGCCTGATGTGTGTTTTAAATTAGATCATAGGTCTTATTTACACATAGTAAATATTTAACATGATAATAATTAAGCATAGTCCATGATGAAACTAAAGAAGCTCTATATTGTAATACCATTTTTCATCATCATTCAGCTGTAATATCAAATACTTTATCTTGACTTGAAAACTTTATATGTGACTTCCTAATTCTATATTCATTAAACAAATAAATCATTGTCCTTTGACACCAGATTGGTTTATTTACTTTGGGTCATATTTCCAATATTTCCAATTCATGGTTTTTTATTCTTAAAGCTGTTAACTTGGGTTAGTTGTCATAACTATGTTTATACTTGGCATCAAGAAAAGTTAAAGCAAGGAACATAACAATCTATGACCATCATGATAATTATTAAAATTTGAATAATTTTATAGTTACAAATAACTTGAAAATATTTTCTATATTATTTTCTTTCTCCCAACATCTAAGAGTTATTATTTTAAAATTTACAGATAATATGTATTAACACTTAGCCATTTATTTGCTTAGCTGTATCTACATAAGGTAAATATATTTTCTAACAGCTTTATTGAGCCTTAGATTTATTTTTATGCCCTTTATTATTTAGTATTACCTCAAACAAATGTTATCTGAACTTTCTGCCTCAGTCAAAAAGTGTTTTCAAAGTCTGTTCTTCTCAGACTCCTTAAATGTTTTAATAACGGTATCTCATTTTGATATACACAGGATTTTATTAACATCCAAGCCCGGAGAAAGCAGAACAAACTACCTGCTGCTAGTCTAAAAACAATAAGCCCATTATTTTTCTAGGAGAGAGATGAGTCACTGTTAAAACACTTATACCATTATTATAACTAAATGCTTCTCCACGCCTTCAGATTAGGAACCTGTAAAATCTAGCTAGAATTAAGAAATATCATAAAGAAACTCATTATCCATAAGAATCTTTGATACTTGGTCTTTTGTAAATATCTTTAAATATTTTTATGGTTTATCATATGATTTTTGTATTTTTAAAATAATATTTATATATTTTATTAGGATATATGGTAAAGATATTACAGATTGAAAGTGGCAAGTTTGCATTCCAAAAGTTACAACAGAAATAAGATATGAGTACATAATGGTAAGACCAAGGTCCTGGGAAGTTAAAGCAGGTAGAAACACAACAAATATTAATGGACTGGAGATATGAAGTAGGGCTCCATTTCAAACCGTAATTCTTTAGAGAGTAATAGAGTAATTCAAGGTACTTGTATCTAAGAAAATCAGAATGAAATAATAATCTGACCAACCACCTAGTGTTGAAAACCTGAAAGGACATGAGAATTACATTGATTCATAAAATTCAGGCAAAGGACAGAAAGAATTACATTCTGTTGAAAATCTAGATGAGGCCCACTACTCTTATTCCCTGTGTGAGATGACAGAGCAGCATCAGCTGTGTTTGCATTAAGATCATTTGGAATGAACCCAACATTCAAAACATGGCAAGAAATAACAATTAAGTCTTGCTTAGACTACAGCTATAGCCTCTGAATGAGAATACTTGTCTTTAATCTCCTTTTCAAATGCATCTTAAGTACACTATTAGCGTTATCTCTTAAAAGCAAAACATTGGCCATATTGGTAACTTCTTTAAAGCCCATGTGTGTAAAGATGAATATTTTACATTTTTAAAGGAGTGATTAAAGCCCCCCTACAATCTTGTCTCTGCTACCTTTTCCATGTTTCTATTCTTAAGAACCACTAGCTGTTCTTAAACATAGCTTATACTCATACTATTCTATAACTTTGCTTAAGCTTTCCCCTCTGCCTGATATATCCTTCATCTCATATGTTACCCTGCAATGTATTCCCAGATTTCTGCAAGCCAAATGAATATTTCTCTTCTTATTCTTCCTTTTCAGGGTTACTTTTCATTATACCACTCAACACAACTATTATGTATGAGCATTACTTATGTACCTTTGTTACTTTAATCTGATTATGAACTCCTAGATTGGAAGGATTATACCTTCCTTTCTCCCTCCCTCTCTTTCCTTTCGTTCTCTTTCTTCTTTCTTTCCACTTCCTCCTCCCTTCATCACTCGCTTCCTTTACTCCTTCCTCATTCACTCAGTTTTTTGTTTTTACCATTATTCATTTGATTGTTTCTCTGGCAATTTTTTTCTGTTAATGTTGCAGAGCCAGAATACAAAATTATAGTTGATCAGATTCAGAGACACCCAGGTATGCGTTTCTGAGTTGCAAGAAAAAGGATGTTACTAAATGTCCCCTGAAATTACAGAATATGTTCAGATATACAAAAGAGGACTCATATAACCACCCTTTAAGAAAAAAAGCTCAGGAAAGTTCCTTGGTGCTGAAACATACATTTAGTTATTTGCTTATCAAGTTATTAAAAAATATCACAATATTTTACTTATTTGTTGTTATTATTATTTTTTTTAGGCAAGGCAACCCTTGGTTGACCTCATAAATTACAAGGACCTTGTCAGTCTTCCTAGGTGGTCTCCCATCCAAGTACTAACCAGGCCCGACACTATTTAGCATTTCAAGATCAGACAGAATCAGGCTTGTTCAGGGTGGCATGGTCGTAGACACAAAAATCACAATATTTTAAAGGTGAAAGTGATGTCAGAGAGGATGTAATGTAGCTTCCTCATTTTACAGATGAGAAAACTAAGAGATAGAGAAGTTGAGTGAATTGACTAAGAATATACAACTTGTTAATATTAAAGTCTACTTTTCATTTAAAGATTTTTTTGTGAACTATAATTTCACTTTTAATGAGATACTAGGCAAGCATATTTAGAATCTATTTCTTTATAAAATATTCACATACTGTTTTCATTCAAGTATATTCTTTAACATATTTTCTTCTTTTTCTAAAATTTTGAAAATTCTATCTAAAACTATATGTATAATTGGAATACAAAAATATAGGATTACAACACTACTTTTTAACTACTCTATAACTATAGTTGGATAGATTTTAAACAAGAAAAGCTTTAAAATAATAAAACAGTATCATAAAAACTAACTCAAATAAAAAGATGCTTATGAATTAAGAAGGACAAATTAGTAGTTATTAAATAGTCACGAGGATGTAAAGTACAGCTTAGGGAGTATAGTCCATAATATTGTAATAACTGTGTACAGTGCCAAGTGGGTACTAGACTAATCGAGGGATCACTTCATAAATTACATAAATGTCTAATCACTGTACACCTGAAACTAATATAAAATAATATTGAATGTCAAGTCTAATTGAAAAATAAAAATTAAAAAAAAATAAAGTGGTTAAAAAAACTAAAAAAAAAAGGTGTTTTATATTCTCCTGATTTAATTCTTTTATATTCCATCTAAAAATTCAAGCAAATTTTTTTTCTTTCTGGTTGAGGGGAGAAAATGGGCTCAAGAAGTAACATGTTCTTACATGACTGGACCGTGAAAATTGTTAGCTTTGCTATGAGTATCCTTAATCATGAAAATGGCCTGAATAGAGACAATCATAAAATCATAGCCATTTCCTTTGTTAGTCAGGAAGCTATATTAAGCTGGTGAGTTTTGGTTCATCCATCAGAATAGAGTTTAACTGTCAGGTTTTTTTTTTTTTTTCCCCCTACTTGACATGTTATAATAAGTAACAAAAATAACTATCATTATTGGGCACTCCCATGTGCCAGGCCAAATTCCATATCCTTTTAGATGAAATATTTCTACCTTTGAAGTTATCACCAGCCAAAATTTCCTTCTCTCATATGAGATATATTCAAGGTTAGTTATATTATTTCCATACTGAAGTATTATTTTATAATCTACAAAACTGATAAAACAGAAAAAATCAAAATTCTACGTTTAGGAAAATATTAGAACATTTGTTTTACTAATAAATAATATCTGTAATCTTTTCAATTAAAAAAAATTACAGTAACTTTTTGTGCTCATAAACAAACTATTACATAATAAAACTATAGTTATGTTCAAATTATAATCAGCCAAATTAAATTGAAATTATAGATGTGGATGGCTCCACATTGTCCTAGTTGAATGATTGCCCTAACTAACTAAAGGTTTTGACTTAAGTGTTGTTTCAAACTTAGCTATCAATTACTTCTCATAAAGTAATAGGCAAAAACATTATGCATGTAAATTTATTCTGTAAATCAAAATTATTATGCCATAAGTTAATTTAAAATGTATAAATCTAAATATTTGTGAGAATACATTGAAAAGAGAGCCTGATACTGATCAGAGATTACTGAATCAATGAATAAAACAACATTAGATGAATAAATGAAATAAAGAAAGCCTACTTCAAACCTAATTTTAAAGATTAGGCTATGAGTTTAAATGATTTGCTTAATGAATGATGAGGACGCCTAAAATCCAAGTGTTAATACAGCCACCAAAGTACCATAAATTTGTGTAGCACTTTATAGATCACAGGATTCCTTCAATTTGCACAAAAAATGTTGGATTGTAAAGAATTATCCAGTCTTATTTGAATAAGTGGTAGAATCAAATTAGAACCCAAATCTTCCAATTATTTCTCAGTATTCTTTCTATTATGATTAACTCTAAACAGAAACCAATAATTATATGTCCATTAGAAAATTTGCTGTTGACTCTTATGCCAGTAACTCCTATACTTTCTCCTGAAGTTCATATCTTGTTCTTATTTTGGTACAAAATACTTAATAGTCACCTCCCCTAAAACCTCTTCCAAACATATGTCATCCCTGCTATTCTAGCTTCCTCTCAGCATCCATGTTAATATTTGTTTACCCAAAAAAATCTCATTAAGTGCTTATTATAGCCAAAGCACAATACTTGCCACTGGAGAAACTACAAAGATGAGTAAAATATAGTCTCCATTCTCAAGAAGTATAAAAAATAAGAAATAAGCAAATAATCACCATCTAAAACAAAATATATGTATTTTAGGTGATAAATGTCATGGGTTCAGAAGTTATAAATATGCTTTTACAACTCTATTGTTTTGAACATTCTTATAGTTGTAATTTTTTATATATGTATATTTAATCCTTTTAGATTTTATAAAATTTGAGTTGGAATGAATGTTAATGCACTACTTATCACATTTGTTTCTTCCTTATTTCTCATATCCTTCTTGATTCTATAAAGCAAGATCTCTCTCCATATCATTCATCTTTTGTATCCCTTGCACGGTATTCTAGTTGTTAGTAAGCCAGCAACTCTGGAGGCTTGATGACAGCAAAAGTGAATGCATAAATCTTATATATATATATATATATATATATATATATATATATATATATATATATATATTTTTTTTTTTTTTTTTTTTGCTGGAGGTAAAAGAAAAACGTTTCCTCTATATGTTCTTAGGCAATATAATACGGGAAGAAATTATGCTCTTGGTAATAACAGCTATTGTCCATAGATTGACCTTTTCAGCAGCAAGTAGCTGAATGAAACTTATTTAAAATTATTCCTTTTGTCAATTTTTAGTAACATTATATTTATTAAAAAAAGAAAAATTAAAATTTCTTCTATAATTTTATAGCATTCCATAATATGTAAGTTGCTGTCTTAGTCATTTCAAATGACTTAACAATTAATAAACATCTCTTTTGTATTTCTTGGCCTGATATGTGGTTATATAGTAGGAGGCAGCAATTCACAAATACATGTAAAGAAAAGGGACCTATACTTAAATATCGGCATAAAATTATGGATAAGAAAACCATATATAAATTTAGATGTGGTTTTATAACTAAGAAAAATAATTTTAAAAATAAACTTGCAAACATAAAGCTAAATATATTTCATTTACTAGGATATAAGAATGTAGTTGAAAAAAAGGTAATGTTTTAAGAAATCAAAATGTTTTCAACAATATAATTACATTAAAAACAGTATTCGCATTATAATCAAATATGCTTTCGTAATGTATTAAAGTGAGAATTTAAAAGACTATTAATTACTTGTAGAGATTTGTTATGATTGAACTGTGTACCCCCAATTTCCTGTGTTGTAGTCCTAACTCGTAGTACCTCAGAAAGTGACTATATTAGGACAGGGCCTTTACAGAGGTAATTAAGGTAAAATTAGAACATATGGATGGGCCTTAATTCAATATCACCAGAGTCCTTTGGACACACCAAGAGATGAACATGTGAGGACACAGCAAGCAGGTGGCCATATACAAGCCAAGCAGAAGATCTGGGGGAAAAAAACCAAACCTGTTAACACTGATTTTGGACTCCTAGCTTCCAGAACTGTGAGAAAATTAATTCCTGTTCGTTAAGTTACCTAGTACATGGCATTTTGTTATGGTATTATTAGCAAACAAATACAGAATGTTAAGAAAAACCCCTAAAGTTGGAAACTTTTAAATTCAAAGATTAATCACAGATAATAATATTAAATTTCTAAAATTCCATGAAAATTATTTACCAATAACTTCTTAACTGTACATCTTTAACATAAAGTAAGGTATATTTGTTCCTATGAGATAATACAGAAATGAATAGTTGTTGCTTCCATCAGCAAAAACATGGAGGAGAGAAATTCTCTTTTGGCTCAGAGCTTTAGGGGTGTGTGTGTGTGTGTGTGTGTGTGTGTGTGTGTGTGTGTGTCTGTGTGTGTAAATATGTAGATAAATTATGTGTAAATATAATTTTCTCTCTCTCTGAAGTTGAAGTATATCCAGCTTGCTAGGGAGTAGAAATGGCAATAATAATAATTTTCTAATAAAACTGAAAATAAGACAACCAAAATAAATTTTTAGGCTTAAAATTGTCATGAATTTTTATATTTTTCTTCCCATTCCATCTATATGTTTTTAGGATTACCTTAAAAATATATTTATATACATCTAGTAGATTATTGATGGTGACAAATATACCTGAACTCCCAAGGCATATATTGGTAAGAGCAAATTATCTACTATAACAATTTTTCCTTTTCTCTTTCTTCCCCATCACTATCATCATAATCATCATCATCATCATCATCATCATCATTATCATCATCACCATCATCATCATCTACAGCTAACATTTATTCCATATTATTATATTCCAAACTCTCTTTAAGCTATACATATATCTATCTACCTCTATATCTACCTATCTATCTATCTATCTATCTATCTATCTATCTACCTACCTACCTACCTACCTATCATCTATCATCTATCTAAATAGATTTAATCTTGAAAACAATTTCATGTGGTAAGTACTACTACTAGCACATTTTACAGAATAAGAAATCTAGACACAAGGATGCTAATCAACTTGCCCAAGGTCATACAAATAGTGACAGAGGTAGGATTCAAACCCAGGCAGTTTGAATGTGGAGTTCACACTTTTAATATTATTTTCTTTATTCTATATTTAATCATAATCAGTAAAAACAGATTGAAGTGATTAACAAAACTGCCTATTTATCTCTTTATTGCTGTAATCAAGACTTCAGAAGTTGTGATGTGAATATGGCTGCTACTGTTTATAATAATGCACACCAATAGCAAGAAGTTATATTTCCAACTGCTCCTACTTCCTTGATATATTGATCATCCCTTCCACTATTTATCTCAAAGATAAAATACATGTAGAAATTTTTTTACTTTCTTTTAAATTCTAGTGTTGTGCATTTTAACGGAATACAAATGAGAACTCTACCCTCACGAACATGAATAAGCAAAAGCCATAGAAAGAAAAAAATAAGATATAAAGGTTTTTAAAATATTTTATCTGTTCCTTTTGCATTTTAATCTACCACACTCTCTTGTACTAGGCTATCCAGCAATTTCTTGGTTTTGTAGGTGGGATTGAAGATTTTTAAATCATGCCTTGATAAAGATATCTGGTACCATGGTTATATCTGCTGTTGTAAAAATAATAATTACAAACATTATCTGCACCATTTATTGAGCATTTTACTAAATGCTAAGCCATTTATATACATCATCTCATTTCACCCTAATCATTGCCCTATGAAATAGATTTCAAAGCTCCATTTAATAAATAAACTAAAAATGAGAGGTTAATCTATCCAAAGTCACCTAGGTGGAGATTGCTTGACTCTAAGCTGTGTTCTCATTTACCACACTATACTCATGTACATCTGCCATATTTTGATGATATTGGAGCCTTAGAGTACTCTCAACTTACAAACATCAAACTTATAAACAGCCCATATCTGGTCACTCCTAATGAGCCTCACCCTGTCTCACCACTTCTGGTGTCCCTATTGCCTATGTCTTCAAAATCAATTTAAAACACAGCTGGCACTGAGTATGTATTTCAGTGTTAAGAACAGAGTAAGTTCTAATAAAGGGAATGGCTTAGTTAACAGTGGCTATCTGCTTGCCAAAAATACTTTATCTTTACCTGTCTGAATTTCTTCATATTGATACAACCTACAATTCAACCACGTAGGTTTTATTTCTATTTAGGGGAATTTTTTATTTTTTTTTAAAGAATCTATTTCTATGCTGTTATTCATATAATGTCAATTACTTATTACTTTAATTGCTTTCCTTGTTATATCTCTCTTTGAAACTAGTGAATAGGTCCTTAAAAGACAAAAAGTCTAGGGGAAAAGGTGACATGTGCATAGGAACAGGCTTGCACATGAATGGAGAAAAACTCTTCTTTTTGCTACGCTGTCCTCTGATCCCATAGCAGTAACTCAATCTATTATAGATTATGGGTTAAATGGATTAATATGGACTTCTGCTCCATATTTGAAAAGTTCTTAACAATTTATGGGCTATATTACTTAATTCTAAAGAGATAAGAATACAGAAAATTAATATAAGTATTGTAATAGGGGTAAGAAATCTTTGTGATTATTCTGTGGGAACATTACCGCCATTTAAAAAGCACATTGTTTCTACAGAAAAATAAGCTTTGAGTTGCAAATAAATACTGTACAAATGAACTGTAGAGCATTCTCTGTTGAAATGTTATGGACTATCCTTTAAAAAATATCTTCTGGGATCATTTAAAAATATTAAATATGGCTAATTTAAAAAATAAGATCGTATATTTAAATAAACATGGAATTCTCCAAATTAATTTTCAAAAGTACTATACATACTGATTTTTCTATTACAGCTAATTATGTTAATTAATCATTATATAACTCAGGGTAGTTGGTCTATGCTGAATTATAATCTGTATTGTTAAATTTAATAGACAAGTCACATTTTTCTAGACCAATAAAGAGCAGAGAATGTTAATTTTATAGAAAAAATAAAAGTTGATTCTTAAATTTTTGCCTTGAGTAGAAGAGATGAATCACATTTAAAATGGGATGGACAGAATTCTATAGGAATGAATGTGTACATTGGCTATATTGTTAAATTTTGTTTTGAAGGAAAACCTCCAAGAAATCAGCAACTGGTTAAACAGAAATTGTGTCTGCACATGACTTTTGTTGCTCTTATTAAATATAGAATCTCTGCTTTCAAATTGCCTAATATACTTAAGATAGTCTTAGAAAGACAGAAACTAAATAGCCATTGCTCTACAGATGCTTTCAAAGTGAGTTACTAAAATCTCTTTAAAAAGTTAGTAAGAATTGTTTACAACCATCAGTATAGAAGTCTTAAGAAATTCAAAAAGGCAATGCCATTTAAAAGGTAGACTGTGTAGTTCAAAAAACAAAACGAATAACAATCAGATTCTATCAGAGCTTCCTAATAGCTTCACTGGAACTTCAGGAATATAGCTCAGAACTAAAGCAAATGCTCCGTATGTTTGAGGCATTAGATATAATCTCAGTTATCTCAATTTTGAAAAATAAATTAGCTACAAATAATGCTTTCCATGACTTAGTGGCTATGTAAATTTGGGTAGATTACCTAACTTTTTTATATCTTAGTTTCCTTATCTGTTAAATAAATTTTTTTAAGAATTAGTTCTAAAATATTAAATCACATAGCTCAATAGCAAACTTTCATTTGGCATTTGTTATCAAAATAAGGAAGAAAAAAATAGAATAAAAATATAAGTAAATATCCTTAATTAAAAAGAGAGGAATGCTGTTGAAATTTTTAATAAAGGAACTAGTAGTATGAAAAGTAATAATAACTAAATCTGTAAAAGCTTTTGACTGATAAAGAATCCTCTATAACTTTCTCTTCGATTTATGAGAGAGGAAGATCAAGCTAAGGATGACAGGAAGATAGATGACTCAGCAAAGATAGTTCAGGAAATAATCTGCAGTGAAACAAAATAGAGTTGTGTTTTTGAACCCTTTAAAAAAGTTGTACCTTAACGACTTGATTGCATTTTTGGTTAAGCCAAATGTATAACTCTAGCAATAGAAAACAGAATAGTAAGTATTTGATATTTGTTGGGAGCCATTCTTGCTGAATGCCCTACAGCTGAATTAATGGATAGTCTATGCAGATGGAGGAAGTTTGGCTTAATGAAAAACTGAGAGAACTTATGTAAATGTCAAGCAATTGTTTACAGGTGTGTGGGTTATGTTTTTCATGCATTGTCAAGGGTATAAATATGTAGTGTTAAATAAACTAGGCGCCACAGTATTCACTGTGAGCCCTCCGACTCTATCTTTTGTCTCTCTCTCTCTCTCTGTCTCTCTTTTTCTATCTTTCTCAATCCTCACTCCCCCTCTCGGGAACTGTTCGATCTTGCCTGCGGGCTCCGGCAGATATTCAAGTAATAGAATTTGTTAGAAACTATGAGAGGCATTGTAAGGTGTCAGATCATCTATTCTCAAGACAAAGTCTCCAGTTTTTAATGACATCATTCATCACTGGTTTCTAGCTAAAAGCCTAACTTGGAAGTCAACTCATTCAATTACCTAGAAGTAAATTTTATAAGCAGCTTACTCTTAGAGCAGTAGTTCTCAAATCACCTTCTGATCTCAGATCAGTTCTCGGGCTTGTTAAAACACAGAGACCCCACCCCCTCAGTTTTGCTTAAGTAAATCTAGAGTAGGCAGGAGAAATGCATTTTGAAAGTCCTCAGGGGACGTTGAAGCTACTGGTCTGGGACCACACTTTGAATCCCACTGCCTGAGAGAACACCTAGGAAATTATATTGCTTAGCATAATTGATTGTCAAGACTTAAATTTTTTCCTAGCATAAAATAATTGGTGTCAAACTTATAAAAGTTTGAAGCCTCAAGTGATTTATTTATATGCAAATTAGAATGGAATCAACACTTGTTTTCTGAAAAATATTTTGAGCCATGCCTACAGTATTCTTTAGTCAATCCTCCTTTAAGAAATTTGTCATGTATCCATATGAATCATTGGTATTGCTTCTAAGGAACTTGTTTTTACTGTATGAACTGTGAATCATACAACTGATGCAGTTTCCTTTTTTTTTCACTGCTCGTTAGGAAGCTCATTGTCCAAGTATGTCCAAGTATACATGAAGCAGGTATATAGGATCTCACACTATGCATTTCGTTCAAAACTTTACTTTGTTTTGCCTTGACTTCATTTTACCTTGGTATTCATTTCTTCATTGACAATAGTATTAAGAGTATTAGACATATTTTTAAAAATCATCTACATTCCTTTCTGAAGTACAGTAGGATATAAATAAACAAAACAAATCTGTCACCTGAACACGTTTACAAAAGTTTTAATACCCTATTTTATTAGGACTTCATGCTTTGATCTTTGAATTACATAAAATGAATAAATGAGAGATTAGAACATAATCCATGCCACAAAAAGTCAGGTCTATCTATTCAACCCAAGGCAGAAATATCAACAAAAATACCTGGGAAGGCACATGTATCATTTCTGATATCAAGCTCAAAAGGTTAGGGATGTATCTAAAATATTATATAATTATAAAATTATTTTCTATAAAATTCATTCAACTGATTTGAAGTTATTTATATTTTCATTTTAGAGAAAAATTTCTAGAACTTCAGAACATGGTGAGTAAAGGCAAGGCTATTTTTGTTTGTCTTAAATTTATTCTCTTGGCTTTAGCCTGTGCCATTTACAGTACACCAGAATTCTGTGATGAAAAATCCTGTATTCATCATATCAGTATTCATGTAATTTCGGGTAGAGACTGGTGGTTTGGAGGATGATGCTAATGTAAGAATTTCTGCCTCCTCTAGGTTATATAGTGGCGGAACTAGCAACCTGTGCTACCATAACATATATATATCCAACATAGCCAGTTATGCTTTCCTTAAGTCTTGACTTTACTGAAGAAAGAAGTACCATGAAGAGAAACTAAAGGTTTAGTATTTAGTAGGTAAGAATAAGATAAACTTAAAAATACAAATTGCTTTTTTCTAATGCAGACCATAAATATTCCATGATTACAATGATTAAATTACTAAGTAATAGAGCACATAATAACTAATTATTAAGAGTAAGTTTTGTAATTTTCTTTTATTAAATCTTAAATAGATACATTACAGCAAATTATTTTTATGACTTTGGTGATGAATAATATAATGAACCTAAAAATGTGTTGAAAATATAAAAGCAATAAAGAGCAAGAGCAATGAAACAATACTCTTTTTGTTCCTACCTTGGTAAATATCATACCTTACTAAAAAACCATTTGAACTCCTTATAACACCTCATGAGTATGTATCTTGTTCCAATAACTCATTAATAAACCAAACTCAAATACTATAAAATCAAAAAAAATTCTACATGTAGCGAAACCATAAGAAGGTCATAGAAGTTCTTCCTAAATATTTTTGAGGGTTTTAGAGCCTTTATAGGTTTTATTAAAAAAAACTCTAAAGGATTTGTTTTTCAGATCATTTATTTCCTATATTATATAATAATTTTTTAAAATAAGACAAATTTTATATCTAAAAGTTGGTATACAAATACATTATAAATTTTAGCATTTAATAATATCATGGGGCCATTGCATTATATGTTCATGTCTGACTAATCTGCATTCACCTGTTTAAGAGAATCTAATGGTTTCATATAATTGATTATTTTACAACTTTTAAAAAGGAAAATGTCTTGCCTTCGCATGGTAATCTTGTTCCAGTCTGGAATCTGATCCGGCTACCTGTTTGTATTTGTTAATTTTCATTTGGCGATTTCTCTCCTCTATATCCATAGCACCTATCGAGTAGAAAAAAACCCATAAAATTAATGTTCAGTTCTTATTCCTGACCCTTACTTACAGGATGTATAAAATAAGAAATATTAGGCTGATATATTACCTATATCAAAGTAGTATATACAAATTAAGTGTATTATTTTTAGATTTATTTGAAGTATGCATTTTGGCAAATAAAAACATGATTATTAAATATGTAAAATAATTTTAATCTGGATAAATGTAAATGAACAAAAGACAACAAATCTTCACTAGATATAAAATGCTTTCTGGTACATGTAGGTCAAGGAGAATATATTTGACAGCACATAAATTTGACAGCAAAGAATTTGACAGCACATAAATTTGAAAGAAAAGAATGTAAGGAGGTAGAAAAGTGAGATGTAAACCTATTATAAAAATGAGATTAGTACTCTCTATAACAGGTGTTACCTCAAAACATATCATTTATAGATATCAAGAGGGTCTCTAAAAACTTTAGTTAGAACAAGAACTAAATTCTGTTAGCAAATTTTAGCAAACATAAAAAATGCTCTATAAGTATATTTATAATTTTTATTAAAGAGATTTTATATAAAAATTCCACTTCTCATAAATATGCTTAATGTAAGAACAAAATCTCAACTGTATACTAGAAGTCTACAAACTGGGAAAAATCATCATGGCTTAGCAGGCTCAAGTGACTATCTGTAATAAAATGCTGTCAGGTAAGTTTACCAGCTCTGAGTGTAGGCAGGAATGTAAACATGCACATACAAACCCCTTGCTTAAGATAATAACTTTAAAACTGCAGTAAAGATACCTAGATAAAACTGTGCCTATTCAAAAATAGGTATTTTAATACTTATCTTGAAAAAAAATCTCATTCTGTATCCAATAATTCTTGAGAGTAACAAATTTTAAGTAGAAATCAATTAATTAAATAAGGTAAAAAGGGAAGAAAATGTTTCAAAGAGGAGTATGAAAATCTTGAATAAAAGAATACATAAAGAGCTTACACTATATGACCTCTAAGTATCACAGCAAATTTATATCAACTATTCAATAAAGTGAGACAATTAGTTCCTTTTAGGAATCACATTTTAATGATTTGATTAACTGATTATATGTCAAATTATAAAATGGGGTATATACATATCATGTTAATATAAATTGGATGATACATAAAATTGAGTGTCTCCATGACATGAATGTGAAATATAGTCAAGTATCAAGTCTATTAGTCAATTAAAATAGTTTTGGAATTGTTTGTATCTCAAGAGATACAAACTCCAGAAAAATATGCTTGTTTTCTCCAAGGGCAAGGAATGAAAAAGCCATCCTAACATCAAACAATATGTGTACTGAAAAAATATTAGCTAAATTGAGAGTGTGGGAAGTTTCTTTAAAAAAAGTTTCATTTTGATATTATAGTAGAAAAATATTTTAAATATGAATAGCACCAATAGACAAAAAGTTTAAACACATTATATATATGTATATATATAGACACACATATATATGTATATCCATATATATATATACACACATGTATAAATATATATACACATACATACAGATATATACACATACATACATATTATGCATTTTCTGGACATTGACCTCTTATGAAGCTACATTAAATTCTTCCTGATTACTAGTTAGTAATGGGATATATACTGGCAGGAGCTGGCAAACTTTTTCTGTAAATGGCCCAACAGTAAAAATCCTAAGCTTTGCAGAGTATATGGTCTCTGATGAAACTACCATTGTAACATAAAGGCAGTTACAGACATGCATTCACAAATAAGTGTGGCTGCACTCTAATAAAACCTTATTTATAAAACAAGCACCAGGCCAGTTTTGGTATGTGGGCCATAGTTTGCCCACGCCAGTGTTAAAGCGTATTGGTTTAACATTGCTCTTTGCAAAAAAGCCTTTATATTTAGTAATGGTTTAAATATTTCATAGAATCAGGTTTATGGATTCTCTTTCAGAACATCATTTACGTTTAACAGATAACTGGGGCTGTGGGGTGGCTAAGAAGAATATTAATCTGTATTTATTATAAGCCAACAAAGATGCAACAGAGAGAGAACAAGTATGTTATCTGCTAAATTCCAATCTCAAATACATTTCTCAACTGCAGACTCAATTGTTATCTATAGATGGTCCCTAAATGGAAAATTTCTTTTTTAGAGCTTTACCCAATGAAATCTCAAGAGACCACCTTAGTGACTATACAGACAACAAATCTGGGTAAATATACTTAGAACTTTACATTTTCCCATGAGGTTAATCTTTTGGACAAACAGTAACCAGACATGCCTCTCTCCTAAATTATGTGGCTCACATAAAGTCTTCCATTACTTTTCCACATTGTTTTATATATATATATATAAATATATAAATATATATATTAAAAATATATATATATATATTTATATATATATATATAAAACACTTCACAAACAATGATATCCTTAGAGAAGAAAGTATTCTATTGATAAAGAGATCCATCATAAAGGATTCTCCACCAAAAACCTGATTTTTCTCTGTTAGTTCTTTTCACTAATAAAAATAACCCAAGAATAATATTTTCAATAACATTATTTTGATTTCAATCAAACCCAGTATTTTTTTTCTTTCCCTAAGGAACAAAAAACAATTCAGAGGAATCATTGCAAGTAGAAAAGCTGTTCATTATCTGGTTGAGGAATGGATTATGTAATTTCTAAACTTTCAATTCTGATGTCCAATGCTCTACACTTCTATAAAAGGAAAATAAGTGACTGTATTAAAGAGGTAGGATTTTCTTCAATCTCCTCTCTTTCAGATTTATATTTCAAATTTGCATATAAAATGTCCTGAAGATTCTGCAGTAAAGAATAATCATTTGATAACAGAAATCTCACTCCTCACCTATTAGCTATTAATATCTTGCTACAAAAATCCCAAAAATAGATTGTTGGAAATAATAGCTTATAGGTTTGGGGGATAAATTTATCTAAGAATTTCTAAAATTTATGTGATATGTGATGACACCTATGCTTATTACAAAAGACATCTTAATGTGATTTTGTAATTTAAGCATGCTAAAAATTAGAGATTATATGTTCAAAATTAAATAAAATATAACAGCATTTTCAAATTATAATAAAAACTGATTAAGAGTTCAATGGGACAATCAAACTTCTTGCGTAAATACATTCACAACAAAAGTTTGTATACATTTGTGTCTATTTCTTGAGGAAATAACAGATTTAAGTGTATTAAACTGTGATATTCAAATTGCCTCATTAGTTTTCCTAATAATGCATTTAAATTATTCAAGGTTTTGCTTTTTCCACTCTAAAATATTTAAGGCTGAGAACAAAAAGAAATGTCAAATATAGATGTGCTGGAATTCATAAATATCCTAAAATATTTGTTTTCCTTGAATTGGAAACTCCTGTTCCATTCTCTTGTCACTTAATTTAAAATATCCAATATTTTGTTGCTCCTGATTTAATGTGTTTCCTAAAATTATGTCACATGTTCTGTAAGCTATTTTTTATATAAACAATTTAAGAGTTACTTGTTCTTATCAATACACTTAAATCAATCAATGTTTATTTTGAACTTAAAAAAAGACTACTTAATGTATCCAGAGAGTTAATGTCATATTTATAATGTTGGTAAGACAATCAGATTTAATAAAAAAAGTTAAGTTACAAGTGGATTTTGTATCCAGAGATGCAGCTGAAAATGACCAGGTTAAAGGGCAGCAAGCCAGTAGTTGTTTAGGTTTCACTATTTACATGTGTACTGCAAAGATCATCAGGACAACTTCAGTGATTTCTATAGTACATTTCAAAGAGTATTAGTTTTGTTTGCTTTTACACACACACACACACACACACACACACACACACACACAACCTCTTGGAGTCTCAAAACAGCTTCATACCCCCAAACTTCTTTGAAGTAGGGACACAGATTTGGCAGTCATGCAATTCAGAATGAAGCAGAACAGTAATGACTGGAATATGGCATGACTGCCGATTTAGTAATCTACCTTGTGATCTTAAATGAAATGGTCAAATCTGGGGATATTGGAAAAAACTCTTAAGCCCAATATCAAAGCTCAAAGAAAAAACCCAAAATTCAGAAAAAATGAGAGAACCTATAATTAAAGACATGGAAGTCTAAGATTATTAACCTTATTTAACTGCATTTGTTAGTAGTCTAAGATTATTAACCTTATTTAACTACATTTGTTAGTACCCAAATTCTTGTGGCTAATTTAATAATTTTTAAACATTCTTCCTCCTCCCCATCCCATTCCTTTATTCTATCTTTCCATATATTTTTCACTTCAGGTTAACAAAAGTCTTTCTTTAAGGGAGATAAATTTAAGGAAGTGGCTGTTTTATTAGTTTCTGATGAAAATCACACCGGTTATTCCTTTTTCTTTGATTATTTTATATATTCACAAAACTAAGATGTGCTTTTAAACAATCTAAAGTTAGAAAACAAATTTCTATTGCCCATTTTTTAAATCAAAATAATATATCAAGAAATTGTGTAATAATCCTTAAACATTTGCCTTTTATAATTGGATTTATTCTGAATTTTATCCTTGTAAAAAGTACATGTTAAATTTGTTTTCCAGTTAAAGAGTTAAAGGCATATATGCAATATCAAGTTCTAATTAATAGTAAAGGATTTCCAATAAAAAGTGTTTTCTGTTGAAACCACCAAATAATTGATAACAATATAAAGTTATTAAAAGTTATTAAAGTTATAGCTTTAACAAATCAAATTCATTTTCAGAAAATACATGTAAATATAATGAATGTAATCTAAACATAAAATAAATATCTGAAGCATTTTTCTGGTTGAAGCTAAAGAAGTATATTACTTAGTAGAAACAAACTTATTTTTTAAGTTAACTATTTTTTGCCAAACCATAGAGAGGAAAAAAAATTACATTTGATACCATCCTATTGAATTTTAGTTCACAAACTTTTCTTCTAAATGTGGAAGACACACAAAGCAAAACAAAAAAAGATTCCAGACAATAATGATGAGAGAGACAGAAATAACATATTCCAAATAAAAAAGTTAAAAGGGCCAAATTCATGTAATCACCATTTAGGTATGTATCAAACTAAATGCCATAAAGAAAAAGGTGTAATCAATGTGTGAGGCTCTTTGCTCATTTTGAGATGACTAAACGGGAGAAAGTATGCCTATCTGTGTTTATTTTCTAGACTCAGTAGGACTATAATTACTTATTGATGTCTTCCAATAGTAACAGGAATACGAATAGAAATTGCTACTAAGACTCATGAGATAAATATTAATTTGTCATATTTTGTCATAATTTTATTTTCAAAGGCAGTGAAATTCAAAAAGAAAATATTGTTTTTGATTATACTGAATATTTAAACCATTCTTTCAATATCTAATAACTGTGAAAAATACTTTTCAGATTATATATGAAATCAGTCATGTACTAGCTGTTGACAAGAAATTAGTGGTCATTTATATGAACATTTTTCAAAGTGCCTAATGTACAATGATAAAAAGTAAATTGCTTAAAAACATAAGATATTTAGTACTGTGTCAAAAGGCTCCACAATGGTTACATTTTTGAACCTGAAATTTGACTCCCCAGGATCTTTTCAATGTGCAAAGATACATACATACAAGTATATTCACTGCATCATTGTATTATAATCATGAAGGCTTTGGAAAAGAAACTGTCTAACAACAGGGGATTATTTAACTGCATTAACTACAGAATACTACGCATCCATGAAAAATGATGAGCATGGTGTGCACGTGCATTCACATATGTAAATTATATAAAGATACTGTATACATTAAATGGTAGATATTGTACAATAGTTTATAAATCATAATTTTAACAAATTATATTCATAAAAATATATGCACATAACCTACACAAAAGACAAAGAAATGGAATGAAAAATATTTAAGATTTATACATCAGAGGGTTAGCATTTAACATTGATTATTGGAAGTAAATATAGTGCTATTGTTTTTTTACTTGGGTTAAAACAGAGTTTATAAAATGTCCACAATGACTAAACATTATTTGGAAGAAAATGTTATTTAAGAAGAACACAAAATATGATATTTATATGAAATAGGGCAAATTATCCAGTTTAAAAACTTTATATTTTGTTATGATTTGATAGAAATCTTCTGGAAATAAATGCTAAATAATTTTTAAAATAAAATCATTTATTTATTTAGTGATATATATTTATTTGTACATAAAAGCATTTTGGCATATTTATTTAAAATGATATTTAATAAAAAATACTTCCAAATGGGAAAAAGTACAGCTCTTTCCAATTTTTATGAACATTACTACAAAAAGTGATCTGATATTTTCCATATTAGTTTTTTCAGATGTAAAAGTGTAGAAACTATGCAACATTTTTTCAAGTTACTTTAAAATGATTTCTTAACAATAACTTGTCTATAACAAATTTTTTATATTTTATATTAAATTATATATTAGAAGTTCATAAAAAGTTCACTGTTAAATTTTTTGCTAAAAATAGATGTACTGTAGAGAATAGTAGATATTGAAACCAGTTAAATAAGTATTGTGAAAAAAATTATAAATCATGTACCGAATTATGTGTATATTAGTACTGGGGCAAACAGAATCATTTTCTTTTAAAGTGTAAACAAACAACTGCAAATAAGATACATAAGTTTTGAAAAATACCTATTTTCAAATTAATTTTGAGGATTTTTCTACTGTTGTCAGTAGTAACTGACACATTTAGGATGAAAGAAAATATAATTTGGTTTTGTTTATTTATAAAATAATCTTTCTTTGGTCCCAGTAACGTAGGAAAACTATGTGAAGCTTAAGTGAAACATGAAATTTAATGAAATATAAAAGCTCTAAAAATGTACAAATGTACAAATGTACCTTGAGGCTCACAATGATGAGCTATACAGTCTTTTGAATTACATTCTAAACCTTAAAGGTCATCTGTTACTCTTTGTACCTGTTTCCTGTTTCTCTATAAATTCCCCGTCGTATTCTCTATATAATACTTTTAAGGAGATGCTGTAGATGAATTTCATAGATTACTTTCACTATAGCAAAAGAAACTGATATTCAAACTACTTTAGAACAAAAGTTATTAGGAGTGTTCTAGTGATCTAAGGAAGTATAGTACAACTGGTTTTCATATCTAAATTAAGTGTACATACTGAAATTCTGTCATTCAGAGGACTTGGAGTTTATCACAATTTTAGGTTTCAACATTTAAAATCAGGATGTACTTCATCTTTTGAGGGAGATCTGCATTTTGTGCATAAAGAATGCAGTGAAGGAACCATCACAGAGTTGATAGAGCTTTAGAGCTGCCCAAATTTAGGGTGATGGGTATATGATAGATAGGATTGAAGAAAAAATCTTAAAAACAGCACTGGTTTAAAAGATAAGAAGTGACAAGACTTGGGTTTGAGTCTTGATTCACAAGCCCTATAACTGTAAGCACTTCATTTTACATTTCTGGACATAAAATTTGTCGTCTGTAAAGTGAATAGTTTTGGACCAGATACTCTTTATGATACATCGTGCTATAAAGTCTCTGGTAGGTTAATTTTGAAGGCAAATTATGGTTAAGTGATTGTTCTTTTATATTATCATATCTATTTTAATAATATAGATAATGTAACGTGTTCTAGAAATTCTTACTGTTTGCCCTGGTACTGCATTCATTAAAATGTCCTTTACAAAATGTGTGTGTGTGTGTGTGTGTGTGTGTGTGTGTGTGTGTGTATACACAGAGGCGGGGAGTAGAATAAGATGAAGGAAGAAGGAAGGGAAGGAGAATGAGAGGAGAGAAGGAGGATAGGAGGGAGGGCGAGAGGGACGGAGAGCGGGACAGGGGGGAAAAAACAAGCATACTTGGTAGAGACAGAGGGCTAGATACAGACTGTATTGAAAAGTTCACTAAACCAGGACATTTGCCCAGGGGAAAAAGGATCTTTTCGACTAGCTGAAGTGTGATTGTTTCCCCTATATACATCCCCCCTGCATCCCAAACACACACAGTGTACAGTGACAGGTTCAGGAGAAAAACGTTAGAAACTTTCTAATAATTCAGTTGTTTTTAACTTTTTCGAATTCCTGTGTCTTTGAAAAAAAAAGATGTATTTTAGAGGATAAACTAAATTTTAAAATGAAAGTCCCTCACAGAAGGAATACAATGGTTATTAGTAAAATTGCTTCTAAGAAAAAGCACAAAAACCATTTATAAAAGATACAAATATGAGATTCATTGTGTTGATGAACTATTCCCCATATGTGTTAAGCATTTTGGAATGTTTTAATTTTTTCCACAATGGCTAAAATCTACATTAAGACTAAGATAATTCACAGAGTAGCACATATTATTACCCTGTGTATATGTCTTGTTCTCATTTTGATATGTTTCAGTATAACACAATTAACAAAGACCACTATATCCCACTTCTAGAGCCTAACTAACGTAGTCATAGGATATATTTCAACTACATCAACTATTACACACATCACAAGATTGCATGGGAGGTTTGAAAGGATTATAATAAAGAAATTTAAATGCATCTTTACATTCATATTCATTTAGAAATAGAAATTTAAATATACTTAGAAATGTTGACAATGTTGAAAACCATAAAAATTAAAAAAAATCCATCATCTAAAAACTGAGATACAACTTCAGTTTTTTCTTATGTATATTAGAAAATTACATAGAGAATATTCCTTGTGCTACTTAAGTTTGCCTTATGTAGCGATAGTGTGATTAGAAGGAGAGTACATTTTAATTTTTATTACATAATTTTATCCATGTTGGCTAAATATATATTTTACACAATGATACCACAAGCTGTACTTCTCTAAAGATGCTAAGGATGATGATTATTGGCCAAGGGTGCAAAGTCTACAAAGTAACTAATGTCATATAGTGTAATACTTCCTCAGATTTCAAAGAATGAATTGTGAAACATTTATATTTAATGCTGAGAAGGAAGAGGAATAAAAATTAGATAGGATGACTCTCAGAAAGGAGGATGAGGATTAGATGAAGAGCCATTAGGAAAGACTAGCCTGAGCTGGAGGCTGGACTGAACTTCTTTAAACCTTCCATATACCCACATGGCAATACTAGTTACACAGAGGATCTTCAATAAAACTGCAAACTAGTGAGTTGTTCTCCACTGACATTAAATTTCCCTTCATTTCCTGCTTTCCTCTTCCCAGACCTCCAGTATTGTCCTTTTGTGTTATTTCTTCCTAAACAGCTCCTACCTTTCCTGTAAAGTTAAGACTCACATTTCTGTCTCCTAGCCATGCCCAGATAGATAACCCCAAATCACCTAAATTAGCTTGTCCAAAACAAGTTAGGATGACTTCTCATATATATTCTTCATCCTTTAGTTATTAACAACGAATATTCAGAATATCCAGAATCTATTTCCTTGTTAACTGCCTTAGCTATTCTTGGAACTGTCAACCCTAAATCTCTTTCTTGATATTTCTTGGTTAACTGACCACTGGTTTAGACTCAAAACTTTAGTTCTTTGTTTTCTAGCTAATCCACTATAGCCTTCCCTCTGTGTTCTGAAGCTATAGGCCAACTTCACCTATTACCATGCCCCTATAGAACCTTATTTTAGGAGGTAGCTTGGCTCTTAATAGCTTGAGAGGTGTTAGAGTAAGTAAAATTTTCTATTAGTATATATTTGGTACTATTTGGGTAATATGTAAAAACAATTCATTTTAATTTTGTATATTTTCAATAATTCTTGAAGTGAGACTTATTGAGGTATAATTTACATAAACTAAAATTTATACTATTTAGGTGTGAAGTTCCACAACATTTGACAAATGTATATAGTCATGTAACCTCACCACAATCAAGATACTGAGTATTTCTGCCACCCTGTAAATTTCCCAGGTGCTGCTTTGTTGTCAGTCCTCTCTCTACCAGCCCAGGTAATCATTGATCTCTGTCTAGCTTTTTATTTTCTTCCAATAATGTTCTTAGAGTAAAATTTTATTTGATTGAGCATAGAAAATGAAAAGTAACAAAGCTTTAAAAAGTACACAGTTAAAATACTATGTTCTAGAACTTAATACTAAAGTTCCTGCACAATTAAGTTCTTAATAATAATACTTTGTACATGCCAGGAATTGTGCTAAGAGCTTTACACGTATTATGTCACCTAATCAGTATAATTATAGGCTATAAGACTTATTATATTCTCAGTATTATTTATTAGAAAATTTGTCCAATGTCCTATAACCATTAGACAAAGATGGCTAAAATTGGTCTGTCCTCCAAAATTTATCATTTGAAATATTTATTCAGAAAGTGACCTCTTCTCTCTTCCCTCCTTTCCTCCCTTCCTCTTTACCCCCACCCTAGCCCCCACCACACTCAACTCTTTTAATTCTTTTCTTTTTCCAATGTCCTTTTAATAGTCCCCCTTTTTCTTTTCTGGTTACATCTTCTCTTTGGCCAATTTTATTTTTATTTTTTTTTGGTAATGCTTCTATTTATTTCCCTATGAGGCCAACCTAAGACTATAATTGTCATTTTTATTCTTTAATCTTCTTTTTAGATGTTTAATCTTCTTTTTGGAGATTCCTTCTGATTCGCATTCCTTTATTCTGAACTGATGTATCAACCTCCTTCACATTCTGCATGAGCCTATATTTGATAAATGTATTCTCCCCATTAGTTATGTCATATAATTAATTAATCCAATTACTTTTACTTATTATTGTTTTGCTTTCCAATAAACTTTGCCCTTCCCACTGTTAGTTCCCTTCCTCATCCTTACCCTCACATCCCATACCCCACACTGTCAAGCCTTCATACAAGCTGATAAAAAGAAACTAGTGGCTGTCAAGTAACATACTTCCCCATAATTAAATTATAACCTAATTTAAATTCCTTAGAAATTATCTCCAATGTAGCATTATTCATGCCAACTTATCCTTTCTCATATGAAACCCATATCTCTTTCATTCCAATCTGTTTATATTACAATGTTTTCTTTATAGATATAAAAGCTTTAAATGAGAAAAGAGGAAGAAAGTGATATGAAAACAATTTATTTTTACCATGTTCTAATGAATACTTAGTACTATGTACATGTTATTACTCACTAAAATAACTTATTAACTTGACTTTTGACATATGTACCCTTTCCTTTCAAATCAAATGATTTTTAAAAATAATTTTTATAACAACTTATCCAGAGCTCCGTTTTATTCATTTGTCTCTCTGCAAACCTCAAATGTTTAAAACTCCCTCATCTGTCACCAATACATAAATGCCTTTTCTGAGAAAATTTTAAAACAAAAATTCTCCTCTTAAGAACTTTAATGACCTTCCTTTATCTGTTTATTGTTCCTAATTACATGTGAGTTCTTTGCATAGATGGTTTCTTCTTATTCTTCTAGTTTAGTTTGAATATCACCTCATCAGACAAAACTTCCTAGGTTATTTTATTTAACATAACTCCTCCCTACCCCAGTCTTACTACGTTATATAAGAATTTTTTATAATATTTATAACTATCTAAATTTATCTTGTTTAGTGACTATTCCCATTCCCAAGAATGTAATTTTTATGATGAGAAAGACCTTGTCTGTCTTTGTCACTGTTATGTCCCCAGTACCTAGAATAAAGCCTGGCATATTAAAAATATTTAGTTGACACTTGTCTAACAAATGAATTTTAGGCCATAAAATACCTTTATGTCACTGGAATAAGAATTTCAGAAATAACTTCCCTTTCATACAAGCTAATCATGTTATGTAACAGTTTAATATGCCATAATAATACCTTTATGATAATTTGAGTCTAGCATAGTCAAATGTAGATTATTTGGGTATTTTACAAGAAAATTTTAATAGTGTCTACTTTGGATTTTTATCCTTATCTTAATAAAGACTCATTTTCATTATTGACACATTAGATCTAGAATTTAACTATAATTCTGAGCACAATATATACATTTTGGTGTTAGAAAAATTTTGAAGAAATTTGAATAGTTTGAATAATTTATATTAATATGATATATATTAAAATTATCCTTTTGGACACCTGCCAGATACTAATGAAAAATTTTCCTAAATCTTTAAAACAACTCTTCAGTCCTATGTGAAAGAAGACATATCTGTTTTTGGTTTTCTCTTTTTTTTGGCATTTATTTTCTTTCTCATGAAATAAATTTTTAAAAAAATTTTAGCTGGTTGTTTTTATTGTCGCTTGAAAGCGCGCGCGCGCGCTCGCGCACACGCACGCACACACACACACACACACACACACACACACACACACACACACACACAATCTACTGTTTTACCAATGAGTAAACTGGAACTTGGAAAGATTAAGATACCTAAAATCACATTGGCCTTTGAATCTCATACTTTACTGCTATACCAACATGCTTATAGGGCAATAGAGAATAAAACATTACTTATATTACTGTTCTTCAAAAAAAAGCATGATTATTTGTTTTTTTTTAAAGTATCTAGAGTTAAGTAGTTTATCTTGTTTCTGGTGCTACCAATGAATAACTAAACTGTCAATAAGTATAGTCTAAAGCACAGCTCTGCTTTTAAAATTGTTTTTTCTCTCTATTTTTAAACAATCCTAGGTATGTTATCTAAATTCCTTAATAGTTCATTGTTTAGATTACAGATATATTAAATTTAAATTTAAAACCCTATTGTAAAACCCAGGATTTTGCTAAAAACGAGCATAAACCATAAAAGCTAAAAAAGTATATCTGATAAAATAACCTTTTTGTATAATTTGTTTTTATAGTAATAAGAGCTACTAGATTTTATTTTCTAGTATGGACAAAACTCTATTATAACTTCTTTACAGATAGTATTACTTTCAAATTTTTTCAAAACAAAAATGTAGAAATAATTATTTCTGGTTTCTTTATCAAAATTAGTCAGTGAAACTAATGTTAACTTCTTTAACATTCATGGTGGCATCTTTTTCACTGCTACAAACAATGCTTTAGTGAAACTCTTGTATATACATTTGTATCTGAATCTCTATTTTCACCCTGTCAAAATTGTGAATGTTTTTAAGACTCTTGATTAATGCTGAAAATTTGCTTTTCAGAAAAATTATACTAAATTATGCTGCCACCTTTTTTTAACACACTCTCACCAGCATTACAATGTTTTTTAAATAGATAAAACAGTACCACATTTTAGAAAAAGTCATTTATTTGGTTATGACTGAAGTAAATTTTATTCACTGACTATTAAATTTCTTATTTAGTAAAAGGTCTGTTCATGTGTTTTGCCCATTTTTCTATTAGAGTTTTGTAGAATATATATTTTATTTGTCAAAGTGATCCAGGTATTAAGACTGAATACTCTTGTCTAAGTTACTGTAAATGTTTCCCAATTTGTTGTGTGCCTTATAATGTGTTTATGTCAATTTTGATATTCTAAGTTTATACCTGCTACATTGTAGTTAAGTCTCTTCAAATTTTCTTCATTGCTTTTATTCTTAGAAAGGTTTTATTTTTTTGGAAAAACGCTCTTCCACGTTTTCATTAAAACTTAATTTACCCCTTAATCTAACTGAAGTTTATTTTGTTCAATCGGAAGTGTTAAGCAAGCAGCCAAAAGTCACATTCCCAGTGTGTGGCAGCACCTGGATTAAAATTCAAACCTACCTAATTTTAAAGTTCTTGCTGTTTCTACACAACTCTGTCGCCTCAGAAATGATAAAGCTCAACATTACAGGTGCAGCAGTCCTGATGCATAGGTTTGTATGACAGCTATCTCTTAAACTGGTCATCACAAACTATTCATAAGGTATTTGTAATACATATAACAAAAATAATTAATTCTGTATCATAGAAAGATCACAAATCAAAACATATGGGCTTCAATACAGCTGATCCAAAATAAAGTGTTTTTTCATGTATTTTATAAAACAGTATCTTCACTTATATAGTGCTAACTATGCCCCAGACTCTGTTTTTAGGTGCTTTACACATTATATATTAACTAATTAAATCCTTGCAATAACCATTTGAGGTAGTAGTATTATTATCCTCATTTTACAGATGAGGAATCTGAGGCACAGTGGTGGGACTGATCAGCCAGTCCAGTTTCAGAGTCTGTGCTTTAATAGTGCTTCTCCGACCAACATTGCTTACAGGAACAAATATTTTTCCCATTAGCTGATTATGATTTGCAAGAGCTAAAATCAATCTTAATCTTTTATAATGTGGATTCTGAAAACTGATTCCTTTTATTTAAATCTTAAACACCCTCGGTATCACCACAGAATGTTCATTTCATCTCTTAGCTTGAATGAAAAGTTGACCCTTCACAAGAATATTACCTTCCTCAGAAACATTTTCAGGGGAACCACTCAAAACACTATTCCTTAAATACTACAGAAGCCTGAAAGTGGTATCAGCACTCTTCTAGGTCTGCATTGATGCTTCCACATGTTTACTTTTCTAAATTCATGTAAAACCTACTCTTATATGTCCATACGATTATCCTTTCTTGCTGTTGTCTACTTCCCAAGCAATTTTCTTCATCCATTTTCTATCAACCTTATTAGGCCTTCAGTGATGCTAATGCCTACATAAAAATTCTAGCATGAAAGAGTTGTGCTTTCCTTGCCTTCCTGAACAATACTTTATCTCAGAAACCCACTCCCAGGACCAAACCCTGAACCTTTACAATATCTGGAATTGTCTAAAGTCTGAAAATTCCAAACATCATTAAATCATTAATCTTTGAAAATAACCTTCTCCAGTTGCTTCCATTAACTTTCAATATCTCCAAAAATTTCAGTTCTTCCATTGAAGTCCTTCTCTACCACTTCATGAAAAATCTGAATCTAAACATGATTTAACAGGACAACACAATTTAACACACAAGCTTCTTCCCTAAAATATCTTGGGCATCATTTCAACTGCTTTCCTTGATAGCCACACTCAACATCCTCATCCTCTGTTCCTTAATACCATACTGACTATAAACTTCCAGTTTTATATTCTAAGGGTTACATGTGAAGTGTGCTAATGAGCCAATTACACAATCTTAGAGAATCAAAGCCATAGCAAATATAAGTTCTTCATGTAAACTGTCACCATTCTATGCATCTCCCATGGCAGCCACTCTCAATTTTTAAAATTTCTCTAACGCATCAGGAAGCCTGTTCTACATTCATCTTCATTTTTTTTTTTGTCTTTTATATCTCTTTAACTTCTCTCCAAAGTGGCTTCTACCCTCCACAACTTCACTAAACCAATCAGGCAAAGATCATATTGATTAGTTTTATCATTTAACAACATGATGTATCTTTCGCTGGAATTTTTCTCCAGAAAAATTTTCAGTAAACCCTCCTTGAAACACTTTCCTTTCTCAAATTCTGCTTTTTTCTAGATATCTTACTGTTCTTGAATAGTTATTTTCAACATAGTTTTCTGGTTCTTGTTCTTTCATCCAGTCCTTAAATGTAAATAAATGTTGGTGATCCCAGAATTTTGATTCTTGGCACTACTGGCAATTTCATTCATTCTTATGGAATTAGTTAAGTGGTGATACTCTATGTTTCTAAGAAGTTCAGACTTCTCTCCTGAGTTCCTGACCCACACATCTAATCGCCTCTATTACATATTTATACCTGAATTTCACAAAAAATCTTAAACTCAACCCATCCCAAAACTGAACTTATTTTTCCCCTAAAAGTTGTTCAACATATATTCCCTATCTTGATAAAGCATATCACCATCTATTTGAACATTTCAGTAACCTGAGATTATCTTATTCTTCTTTATCCTGCCTCTTTAAATATCTTTTCATGTACCAATTATCTCTACTGATACAGCCCTTTATGAACTCTTAACTGATTGGTACAATATATCTCAAATGATCTTTCTGTTTATATTGTTTCAGTGCATTTTTTGCATAGCTTCTAAAGTAATATTTCCAGAAATATATATCAGATCTTGTACCGCCCCCCTTACTTTACAAGCCACAATAACTTATACTATGCTCAGAAACCCTCCCCTGCCTACTTTTACCTAAATTTGTTTAAACCATTTTGTCTATATCGTTTCCTTTTCCTAAAATGCTCCCTGCACATAGATTTCTTTCTAGTTTTTCACATTTAACTCAAGGGTTACCTCTTCTATGAAATCGTTCTTGAAGTAATATCTACCCTTTTTGGGTGGAAATGATCACAGCACCCTTTGTGATTCCATTGTGTTCTCCCCCCATACACACATAAATGCATATGTATTTCTCATAGTACCTGTAATATTATTGTGTTTACTTGTTAGACACAACCTAGAAAAAGCCCACAAGGATAGGGGGCTATTTTGTGTGTCCTATTATTTCCAGCACTTAGAACAGTACCACATAGCATTTGCTTAATAAATGAGTATTGAATGAATGTTCAAGTTTTAGTTTGTTAGTTCTTCCATGAAGCCTTTTCTGGCCTTCTAGTTAAAAAAAAATTTTACTTAACTTTATAGCTTTGTAAAACATATTGGTAGAGTCATCTATATTGGCAATATAAACATATTACACACATTTTAACTTCTAATGATATTAATAACTTGCTTAGGGAATGTATTAGGTCTTTAATATTTTCTACAGACCAGTACATTGTTGAACTCATGATAGAAATAAAGTACTTTTTGGGTTATGTAAAAAAAAGTTGAAAACAAATTTTAAGTCTAAAATAGTAAAGAACAAATCATAATTAACTTAATATAATCTTGACAGAAGGTTTGTGGGACTGGGAGAATGGAGTGAATGGTTAATAAGTACAAATTAGTAGTTGATAGCTGGTCATGGGGATGGGAAGCATGGCAGAGGGAATGTAATTAGCACTGCTATGATGGCTAGGTGGAGGGCCAGAGGAGGGAGAGAGCAAACAGGGGGATCATTTTATGAACTTTATAGATGTTTAACCAATGTACTGTATACTTGAAACTAATTTAAATAGATTAAAAAATAATCTAGCTTATCTGGAGTTAATTAGTTACAAAAAATAAATAAATATACATATTACACAAAAGTAATCATTTTATTTTTATTCATCTAACTGCAGCAGTTGCGTTAAAAGTTGAACATATAAATACCTAAAATGAAAATGCCTGCAAGATTTAACATTTTGTTATATTAGAGGAGAATGAAAAATTACGAATTAAATAAAATAGTAAAAAAATTCTAAGACAAGTTAGATAAATGGAAAAAATAACAAAGAAAGCAGTAGAAGAGACAGACCTGAATGTCTTCTCCTTGTGGAGTCCACTTCTTCTGTGATCACATCATGTAATGGACAGACATAGACAAAGGAGATGGGTGTGAGTGGATGTACTCAAAGGTAAAAAGTGACACGGAAGGAAAGGATCACAAATCATTTTGAGAAAGAATCCTGTACATAGTGGTAGGAAAGATATAATCAAAACACACCATATTTAAAAAAGAAAAAGAAGAACTGATGGTGAATTGGTTAAGCTACTATGGGTTAGCAGAATAAGAAAAATAAAGTTAGTATAGAAAAAAAGAGGATTTGAAAGTTTCCGATTATTCGTAGACAGACAATCCTGAACACTTATGCTAAAGAAAGATACCATTAGTAAAAACCATGTTTCTTGTATTACCATATTGTTCAAGACATTACTGAGTCCATTTAACATCTGTTAAATGCTTTTAGGACTTTTAGTTATGATCTAAAGAAAAAACTTTAATTAAAACATTTTCAAAAAGCAATAAAAATAGTTTCAACAGATTTCTATGCCCTTTAAATTTCCCAAATTGATCAGTGCACACATGAAAATAAAGTATGGCCATTAAGCCAATAGGTCATTAAATTACTTCAGTATAACAAAATATTACCATGAAAATAGTATGGAGAGTAACGAATATAATAAAATTCATTAGAAGAGAAGTAGCTGAAATATATAACTTTAAATACTAAAAATTCAACCCTCAGTTTAGACAAATTTTCTTTCATTGTATTCCCTTATAATGCCACATAACAGATCACTGATGTTTCTACTCAAATTTGCCCACCCAAATCAAACATCTGCTATAATAGATATGGCACACATTTTGGAAATATTTTTTTCCCCATTGCCAGTAAAGAATTCAAAAGACATGTTATATAGTGATTAAAAGCAGGAGATAAATGCTAAACTCAGCATTCAAAGAAAAAAATTTCTTCCAAAGGTATTAGTGAGTTAGTATTAGTGTGATATACACAGATAAACAATATAACACAAAACCGAGAATTCCTACTTTAATTACCTACTTAGCTTTGAATCAAGTACCAAAAAATTCTTAAATAAAAAGATCAAACTCACTTCTGCTATAGTTGTATGATGGTTTTTGAATAATTTGTAGAAAACTATATTATATCAAACTATATTTGGAATATTGATATACTGATATTATAACTCTTGAGAGCATTCTTTCTTATAACAAATTTATCTCTTTTTTTAATAGTGAGAAAATAAAAACTTTTCCACTGGGAAAAAAAGTGCTAAGATTACCAAAATTTTTCATTAGAAAAAAAGAAAAATCTTAGTATGAATTATAGAGAACTACAAAGGTATGACACATTTTGAAACAACAAAATCATTTTGATTATTATTATTCAAGCATATCTTTGACCTATTCAAAATTAGACACTAATTCTTATCATAATTTTATTATGAATCAGACTCTGCTAATAGGATTGACCACTAGAAAAGTACTGTCCCCCTGAAATACATTTGCCATATTTTCTTTTATATTCCCAGTTCACCCATTTTTCAAAAAGATAGAAAAATCAGAGTATAATAATAGCATGTTAGCTGAATTGTATCACATCTTGCATTATTTAGTCTACCAAAAATTTCCCTACAGACATATTTATCATACTACTAAAAGTTTCCTTGCATGTTAGAATGAAATTGGTATAAATTGGATAAAATAACTGCTTAAGTATATTCCATCTGTAAAAAAACATTTTCCTTTTTTTCAGAAAACATAAAAACAACAAATAAATAAAGTTTTAATTCTCTTTCTATTATTTTTCTGTACCTTGGATTATTTTATAATACAATTAGGACAATGTTTTTCTAGTTATATGGATTCAAAACATTCAAAATTCTTTTTAACTCATACCTTAATTTATTATAGAGAATTACCGAGACATAGAGTTCCAGTGACTTACCCAAGGTCACACAACAAGTTTAGTGGCAAAACCAGAAATAGAATAGAGGTCTCTTAATCATCATGTCTATTTTCTTTTTACTAGATGCTATATAACCCAATAAAAAACATGTAAAATAAAGTCAAATAAAAAAAAATCTCATGGTGACATCTGAACTAGACATTTAATTATATAGTATTTAATCAGAATGTTTTTTTGAAAAGGACATACTACGACAATACAAGTTAATTCACCAATGCTTTAACTCTTGTGAGAAATATAGTAATACTTATCTTAGCACCAAAAATTTAATATTTTTAAAGAATATTATACAAAATTTATATGATAAAAATAAAAAATTTTGGCAATGATCTCATTAACTGAAGTGTCATTAAATCATTTTTCTATCATTCATGTGAATATGATACATTAATAAATAGATCACAATTAATTATATAAAAATCATTTAACTTTAATTCAGCAGAAAGAATTTTCATTTAAGTCATAAAATCTCAATATATAACTTATAATTTTACCAAATATACATAAATTTTTTTGGTTTTCTTCTCTTCCTGTGGTTACAATTTTTAATATATACTATTTATATTAAAACAGCCTTATTTTGAAAAAATAACATAGTTAACTATATCATTTGAACAGCCATGTTTTATATAAATGGTAATAAACTATAAATACCTATTTCACATATATTATTGGAATGAATCGCAGACTTCAGTGCACCTTGAAGAAGCTAAGAGTACTCCCTGAACTCCTCCTACCTCCCTGTTTCCTTTAATTATTATTTTGCTACTTTCCCACAGTCAAACACTCTTCAGTGCTGTTATTGGTAGTTCTAATAAGAACTCTTTCCAACAGTTCATTTAACCAATAATCAGAGTGATTAAGAATAGTAAAAGTCTACCCTCACTTAGGTATTCATTAATGTCACAATTATGGCTGACTCTTAGAATTATAAACAGTTTATAAAGAGAATGTACAGTATTTTTTTCTGTTCATTCTATTCTATGAACAAAAAAGAAAATATTTTCATATGTTATACTGAAATAAATGACATTCATAAAATATAATGAATAACTCATAAATACCATTTTGCCACTTACAGTAAATTTTTTTTGATCAAATATTTTTAAACTCAAGGTATCATCAAGGTGCAAATTATAAAAAGAATGAGCTTTTAATCAAGCAGAATAGTATAACACATATGTTTGTACTGATCTTTAAAACAAAAAATATGCTGTATATAAAATAATCATTTTCATGAAGTTATTTGGTAAAAAAAAGTAAGTTCATGAGGATCAGTATAATGTCAGATTTTATGTAAAATTTTGTGCAAACCCCAAACTTCCCCCTTTCTAATATAATGTATTATTATATTCCAACTGAACATATCTCATGTACAAACAAAAATAATAATCTATAATCAGCTTAATTAAAAAAGGCTTATATATGGGGCCTGTTTGTCCATGAATGCAGTTTTTAACAAGGGTGTATGATATCTATCTGAAACTTTGTTGATTAGCTAATGTTCTCATTTACCAACATTTACAAGAGACATAATATTGTCCCACTGTCAGAATTAACTGCAGTTGAATAAACATATGTTCTATAGGAGCAAACATTTATTTAAAAGATTCCTGACAATGAAATAGAAGCCTCAAGATGTTAAATGTATATTAGAACTTCCACATAACTAAAAGCTGATCACATTATGAGGTCATAGGAGCCTTAGAATGTTTACTTTGGGGACTGGAGTGATACCTTTCAAAATGAAGCCTTAATAAGCATGTGCTTAGCAAGGCTGTCTCAATGATACAAAGATCAGGGTAGACCTACAACATAAAAATAAAATGTTTACCAAGTTTACTGACTTCAAACTAAAACTTCTCCACTGTGACAAAAAATCTGTTGAAAATATCTCAATTCAAATGGTTTGAATTTTTTAGACTAATTATTACTTTCTATAATCTTGTCAAAAAACACAAAATTACTGAACACATAATAAATTCTATTTAATAAGATGCAATCTTTTAAAATATTTCACTATTTTTAAAAGTTCACTAAAAAACTGTTTATCTTTTAAATGTCTTCTTTCCTGTTCCCAGCTGTGCTGTTTTTTTTCTGATTCTATCCTTGAAATCTGATATATAATGAAATTTTAAATGCAAAAATATATACTTAGAGTATGTATTGAATGAGTTTAAAATAATTTATTTTCAAATGATAGCACATATTTCTCATAAAAAAGAAAGTCAGAGAATTACAGTCTTGGCCTTATAAACCTATCTGTATGGTCAAAGGAAACAAAACCAACTTTAAAGAAGCAATTAAATGCATAAATCATGAATTTCACTTTATGTACATAAAAACATGCTTGTTAACAAAGAATGCTGTATTCATGTCTGAGGGTGACAGTAGTATTAAATTGTAACATTCCATCAGTAGATTTGTGTTGTATACAATATTTACTTTGTTTTACATCACTTTTTTCTATCAAAAATAAAAATTCATTCTTCAACAATCCAGAAAGAATTAGAAATTGCCAACCTGCTAATAATGACCAGGAACAACCTCAATCCTTCTTTTCAAACTAGATGGATTAGATTAGAATCTAATTAGAAAACTAATTTAGAATACTGAGTTAGACTGAAATAACTGTTTTTACTTTAAGATATATCAAAGTAGTCAAGAATCCAAAGTACATTAAATAAAAATACTCAAGAAAAAAATTTAAAGTATAAAATTCACTACCAAAATACACTTTCAAATATTTATTTTTTCCTTAACATAAACTTCATAAAGCATAATTTCAAAGATAAAACCAAAAACAAAATCTCTACCTTCACTATAGTTACAGATCCATAAAGAATACCACATGTAAATGCTCATGCTGGAAAAACCTAAAGGTTTATATTAACTAAATCATGATTTAAAAAATATATAGAGACTTATCCACAAAAGATGTTATAGTAAGTAGCAAAACCTTAACTGGTTACTTTGAATGTTTTCAATTTTCAAAATATCAATCATATAGTATCTCAAAAAAATATTTCATTGTCCTCAGTTTTCCAGAAAAACATATTTTCCAGATAAGATACAGCAAAGTAAGTAGCACTGTCATGGTTTTAGGGTAATTACAGTATGGGTAGCTAAGTCAATTCAAGATACTCCTAGATATAATTTACACTCAGAAGATAACAAATCAAAGTATATAATCTTTTCATAAACAGGATTAGTTAATTATCAAATATATTAGAAATCATTTAAATTATCTGTAAGTAGATTATTAAGTGTTTAATTCCAAGAGTTTCTCATTTCAGAGGAACTGAGAAACTGTATCAGTTCTAAAACATTCATTCAATCTAACTGAAGTTAGTTTTCGCATCAGACATTTTTGTGGGATTAGTTTAAGTAAAACATGAGATTTTTAAAATGTTATATACAAGCATGATCTTTTCTGATATATATCTAATTACTATAAGAAAAGATGAATTTACAAAGTGAAAATTATAATAAAGTTCAATAGATTAAAATTTGTTTTCCATGTTTAATAATTGACATTTAATCATTGAAATAAATGCATTATTATAGACTATAGTATTCTAGTTTAGAATCTGATTACTCAATGAAAAAAATAAACAACAGATTTTCTTTGTTCATTTATCCTTGAAGTGAATTAAGAATGTTTTGTTAACTTTATGGCCTAAACAAAATGTAAACCACATTCCATATGAGGAAGATATTTAGTGATTTACTCTAAACATTATTTGTAAAACCTGTGGTGTAAGAGCACTTGATTCTTAAAAAAGCGTTATATTTTATGTTCACATCAAAGATATTAATATGATAAATGTATTTTTTCCAGGGATCTTCATCTGTACTGCTGTCAATTAAGTTAGAAATACTGGGAATAAATCACGTGTTTTACTGATAATCCTCTTAGGACAACCTAGTTCAGAAGCATTAAGATTTTTCTTTAAAAAAACAAATACTAGTCCATAATACAGAAAGTACAAATATATGTTATCTCATTTTCTAGTCTATAAATGCCATTTACCTCTTCAGTTTTATAGTCATATTTAAAATAAAAATTCAAGTGATATTTTTTATTGTTCATATACATCCTAAAAATGGCAAAATGCCCAGATATTTTTCTTGCATTGACTTTAATAAAAAAAAAATCTATGCTATTGACACATAGCCAACTTTGTATCTTGTGATTGGGTTTAAGTACTTCCAAACTTTTTCTAATATTACAAGTTTACTACAATAATTCTCCAATGAAAGATCTTTAACAATTAATGAAGGATAATCACTTAGTTGTTTAGTGAATCAAAATTATGTGTTAAACACTGATGACAATTAATAGAGTATTAACATCACATATGTACTTAAATATAAAATAAATGACTACAAACATGTCTCCATAAAGCCCAGCTCATAAACATGTTATAACAATGTAATTGGCCCCATTTGATTTTATCACTCCAAAGTTTCAGTAATTAAAAATACTCTCTAGATAGCCTTCTTCTCTTTTAGAAAAAAAAAATTACAGTAAACTAAAATCTAACACAGCATTCACTGCCTTAGCACACTGCATACTTACTCATGACAACTAGAGTTTAAATAGCCAAGAATTTCTTAGTATATAGGAAAATGCACAATTGTCACTAGAAAAATCTATGAACATTTTAAACCATGACATTAAAGCACTCTAACTACATCAATTTTCCTCTATTGTACACATAATTTATATTTAGCTAGAAGGCTAAGTGATAATAAAAATATATGCTATATTCAAAAATTTACAAATTAACATTATTTAAAAGAGATCTTTAAAATTTTGTTTGTGAGCTTTAAAAATACTTTTTAGCCAAACATTGCATTGTTTCATGATTTTAATATACAATGTGATTTATTTACATAGATACACACGGCCAAACATATTCATGTAATCAGACATGAGAGCAAACAGAGACAAATAAATAAATAATAATTTATGACCAAAGATAATCCACATCACACACTATAGCAAAGATAGCTTATTATAGTAATAATAATTGTCATATAAATTAAAACAAAACTAATTTTAAACATTACTTTTTTACTTTTTAAAATCCCCTTAAATATACTAATAATATACTAGTATTTTCCAAATAAATTGATTCTTAATCAAAGTTTTTAAAATGTATTTTCTTTCAACTTTAAGAATATATTTAAATTTCAAATATAAAATCCACAATTAAATTTCAGTTTATAACTTTTACTAAAAGAGAATTCACAGATTAAGCCATTTGCACTATGGCACTTTTCCTTGCTCTTCAGACTTATGTAACATTATACTTGTTTTCAAAGTACCCTATTCTCAATAGCTCTACAATAATTGTAATAACTTAATCATCCATATAATTATTTTTAAGTTATGCATTTTCGCCAGAATGTAAGCCTATGACAGCAATTGCTGCATCATCTTGTTCTACCCCGGTAACTCAGTGCCAACCACAATGCCTGGCATACAAAACAGGATAGCGACGTTTAAGTTACAGAGTGATGTATATTTGAAAGTGTAGGTATTAGAGATCTAACAGGAAATCACTCATCACATAAAAATACATTAACACTGTTCCTATGGACATACATCTATTTAAATTATATTATTATCAGCAACTCCATTTGCATTCTAAAATTGTAAATGAAATTTTCAATGTACTCTCATTCAATTACTGATTAAAAGTAGTACTGATTATTCAGTTGATTATCATCTTTGTGTACTTTGTTTCTCTTGCTTTAAAACGCCTGGTTTGTCTTCTACTTAGTTAATCATACCTCTCCAAAAAAGGGAAGAAAGAAGATAAAATTACTTCATTTCATTTCATTGGTAGAACTAATGGTTTGAAGAGGCTCTTCATTGAATTCATATATTATACTATCATTCCTTGTTGTTATTGCTGTTAATATTTTTAGCTTCGGAAGTTATAAATAAATCAATGCCAATATATGGTATAATACCTCAATAGCATTTGCAATGAAAAATAAAGAATGGCCTACAAATACAAACTTTAAATAATATAGAGAACTTTCTATAGTACTTTTTAGAGAAGCAAGAACCTCTTTATTATGGTACTTTAATTTGAGTCAAAACAACCAAATATAGAAATGACCATTTGTGCTTATATTAGTCCATTTTTTTCCTAAAGAAATAATCTTAATAAAATAATTGTTCCTTTTCTCAAAATATGAAGAATTACTTTTCTAAATAAATCTTGAAATAAACTGTTCACACTCTAATGTAAATAGGCTCTACACACTATAAAGTTCACACCAAAATGAGAAAAATGAGGTAAAACAAGCACACACATATTTAAAAAGCATGAATTGCAATGCTTATTGTCTCATGCTTTCAGTAGTTTTCCAAACCCTGACAAACCTGGCTCAGATTGGTGTTTCTTTTTCGGCAATGGTAAGTCATCAATTACTGTACCATTCACCTTTTTCTGTTGGTCTTCCCATGTAACTTCTAGTACAAATAAAAAAAAATAATAATCACAGCTTGTCAGAAACATTAGATAATGGTCATAATGAGAACCTGAAAATACTTCAGGGATCTCTTTTGTTTTTGTCAAATTTCCCCCTAAGTTCTCCCATAAAATTTCAGTAATATGTAGTTTATGTTTTAAATATAGGGATGTGACATCTGAATTTTTAAAAATAGATTTCAAAAATCCAAAGCACCATGATTCACTGCCAGTAAATTTCAAAATTTATTTTCAATAAAATGAATGTGGCCAAGGTATGATAAAAATGATAATTAAAATGGTTTAACAAATTTTTCTGAGTTAACATTAAATAATATTAATTTGATTTAGAAATATTTTGCTAAGCATAGTTTTTGTGGTAAAATTATTATATGAAATTAAAATACAGAATTTTTATACATATCAAGAGAATATCCATAACTAGATTTTAATATGATACAAAAAATGGCTCTTTATTTTACTACCATATTTAGTATTTTCATTAAATGAAAGAAAAATTTATGTGCTATGGGGTATGATTTCAATAAAAATTAGTAATGGTTTTGTATCATTGAATATGAGTTGCCTGGTTTATCTAAGATTATTTAGAATTATTTGTAGTGTGGTATAATATAGATTTACTCAACAAAAAAATATATATTTAGCACCTATGATAATCCAGGCATTTCTAGGCACTGGGGATATAACAACAAACAAAATAGACAAAATCCATGCTCTCATATTCTAGTGGAAAAAATAAATTATAAACAAGATAAATGAGTAAAATATTTTGTGACTTAGACATTTGTAAGTGTTAAGAAGACAAATATGAAGTAGGTAAGAAAATAATAAAATGTCCAGAGTGTGATGAAAGTTTGAACAGAGTAGTCATGGAAACTCTCACTAAGAAGGCAAATTCTGAGTAAAGAACTTAAGGAAGTAAGGGAGTTAGCCATATGTTTATTTGGGGAGAGGGCATTATAGGCAGAAAAACAGCACTTGCATATTCCCTGAGTGGGGAGCACGTCTGAAATGTTCTAAAAAGCGTGGAGGTCTCTATGGCTAAAGCAAAGTGAACAAAGAGGAAAGAGGTAAAAGATGAGGTTAAAGAGGCAATGGAATGGGAAGTATGGGGAGTATAGATCATGTAGAACCTTGTACGTCATCTATTAAAAGATTCACTGGTCACCATTTAATTTTAACATAAGATACATAATAGGATATATAACACTTAAGTATACACTTGTGTTCTTTTTATTTACATGTTTCTACAGCTACCCTATAAGTCAAGTAGACAGTTACTCTCTATGTACATTTAATGTCTGATACCTTAGCTACCCCTTTGGCCATAAATAGTGCAAGATTAACATTTTATAATATTAAGCTAAGCAAATCTAACAAGATAAAATCACTGTAAAAATGAAAAATATGCTATATTGCAACACCAAATATAAGTAATTTTGAACATACTACTATTTTTTTTTACTTATACTGCTAGAATTGACTGTATTAAGTACAATATAAACTTTCCCCTTTCCTAGACTTGAAATAAATGCTACTAATAATAAGACACTATTCTCATCCAACATCGAACAGCTACTGCAAAGAAACAAACTTCTTGCTTTGGGAGTATTAAAGCTACACTTTGGAGTGTAGCTGACACCCTAATTTTTTCTAATTAGTAAATAATCTGATAAAGATCCAATTTAGGATTCCCAAATGGCAACCAATCTGGATACGGATGATCCAAAACATATGATAAATCCCTTGCTATTTTAGGACTCCTGAATCTCTTCTAGATTAATTTTGGCCAAATGGTCATTCCTTTAAGTTAGCAGGGAAATCTGTATTTAAGAAATATCTACTAATGCCACTATAAAATCCATTCCTATCTGGATACTAATTAAATTTGTAAATTAAGACATGAGCACTGGTACTCCCCTCACCCCAGAAGCATTCATGAGAATAGAAAGGCAGCAGAACAAAGTCTGTACACATTCTGCCACCCTAAATGGTATTCAGAAGCAAGCATCCATTATGAAGACTACCAAAATTACTTTATTATATTTGGTTCCTTTTAACCTGTTTTTTTCCTCTCTTCTTCCTCTCTGCATTCCTCTCTTCCTTTCTTTCTTATTTGTAAGGTTATCTATATTTAAGATGATGTAGGCAAATATATATTAAATCTCAAAGGAAAAAAATATTTTTCCTTCAGTCTCACTGAGTAACTTAAGGACATGACTTTTTAATAAGCAGTGTGAAAGGGTTTAGTCAATAATACCAACAGTGAATGACTCACTAACAACAATTAGGAGGTTGCATTTGTTTAAGTTTCTAAAACCAAACAAAATTAACAAACAGTAATAACAAATAATAAATTGGAAACAAAACTATTTGAGACTTTAGACATTATCAGCCACATCTCCTAAAGCACTAGGTTGTGTTAGAGTCCTTATGGGATACTCACTTATGGAATAGGAAACTGAGGTACAGAGAAATTTAAAGCCTTGCCAGATTATACGCTGAAGATACAAAATTATAGCAAGACATCACTAAGAAACAGTAATGATGGCTAACACTAACACACTATCATGTGACAAGTATTGCTCTAAGCAATCTAAATATAGTAAATTATTTTTAAAAGTAAATTTACAGCATATCTACACAGAAAGTAATATTATATAGAATAAACCTGGGACTAATTTAAGGCAGAGTTTGCTACTATCATTCTTCCAAGGTACCTTGTGCTCTACTACACTTTTTAGCATTCCTTTCCCCACATCTAATTTTCTCCACTCACAGGCTCTAACTTGCTTCTCATGAAAATGTGTAAGTGATAATAGCTCATGTCAGCCCCCTCAGGAATATTTATATATCAGTGTTCTGGAAAGCCTAAAGTTTTATATATTAAAATAAGTAAAATAGAGAATAGCAAAATATAAAGCACTACAAAAAGTAATGGGGAAAAAAAGTACTGGGAGAAATACTTTGGGCTGAAAACCTACCCAGACTCCCTCAAAACTAACCTGTTCCTTATAAAGCTGATCCTGAATATGTATCACAATCTTAAGATGCTTTATGTAAATAAAATGCTATTGAATAATTTTACTAGCTATGTTTTATTTGTTATTATTATTACAGTGTCATTGTTTTTCCTTGGGAGCTCATCCAAAGCAGGGAATATCTTATTCATCATTTAATCCTCAATTTCAACTTACTACAACACATAGAAAATAGCAGAAAATGGTTGAATCAAACTAAATCATTAGCTAATAAATAAAATAATATAAATGGTTGAAACCCATGCAACAGGAATGCCATTTATCTGAAGAGGTATGGTATAGAAATGTGTAAGGCTGGGAGTCAAGACGAGATTTGCTATGATGTGGATTAGAGGAAGTTATTTATTCTCTATAATTCTGCTCTTTATCAGTAAAGGAGAGCAGTTTTATTAAAAGATTTATAAGGCTACTTCCAAACCTAAAAGTCATGATTCTAAATCTAGGAGCTAAGCCACAGAACATTGATTAACATCTTGGTAAACTATAGGTAGATGGCTTGGGACTAGATGGATCTACTTAGTTAATCGGCAGATCTGAATTTAGAAGACAAAGAATAAACACAGTTTCCTTCATGTATTCTGTTCCCCTGGCCTCTCCCCTCAACTCTAGATTTTTATTTCTTTTCTTCCTTTTACAGCCAAACTCTTTCAAAAGTGTCTATACTCACTGTCTTGCTTCTTTCTTCTTTTAAATGTACTGTAATTGGCCTTTTATCTCTGACTCCATCAAAATTGCTTAACACAGGTTAACATGATGACTTTCTACTTGTTAAATTTGGCGATCACTTCACACTCCAGATAATTCTGTTTCAAGTACTTTCTTTACTTGTACACAAAGTCACTATACTCTACAGTTTCCCTTGAACCTCTCCCTTTGCATTTTAAATCAGAAGAAAGGACGGTAGTACGTCCACCATTTAACCCAATTCCTAGGCATTTCTAACATATGGTTATAGCTGGAATCCACAGTTATTTTTTCTTTTCTTTTTCTTTTTTTTTTTTTACTCTGAATGTAGAAGTAGGAACATAGTAATGTCCCTTTAATCTCTGAATCTTATGAACTTCACTGTGAGATTCAAAATAAACAATAAATCTGTATCTCCCAAAATAAAACAGTAAAAGAATATGATATATTCAATATCTTAAGTATAGGTAGACCTTAATTATAGATAAATCATCAAGAGATTAAACTAAATAAAAACAAGAGTTAGCCTATGTAAAATATACAGAGATCTCATTTAAAATTTTTATTTATTACTTTCTTTTTTAAGTCCAAATATATCACATGTAGAATCGGTCTACATAACAACAGTGACGTTTTGTAGTAGAAAGAATTTTTATATAAATGATAAAAAATAAATTAATAATGAGTGCTAGTAACTAACATCCTAAAATCATTGTCAGTAGAACCTTTACATGTAGAATCAAAGGAAATAACAGGAAAGCAGAATAGCATAGAGGTGAAAGATTTCACAGCATTCAGGGCCAACAAAAGTCAGAAAACCAAACAAACATGATGAGAGTACTTCATTAGTTAAAATCTTTAACCATTTTAGTGACTTCATTTGAAGGAGATACTGTTTTGATACATTTAAATGCACTTAAATACAAAATGGCATTAAATGTTCTTAGAAATTGTTGCATCCTAATAACAGTTAAGAAGATATATTTACTCTTTCAGATCATTTACATATAGTTAAGTACCTATGAACACATCCTTTCATAGCTACTGAGCAAAAATCATAGAAGTCAAGAAATAGATAAACATGTAAATAGATAAAAAGGTAATATATACGTAAATATATGTTAAGTACTCCTTTAAATTTTTGTTTTATGGAGAATAATCATATTTTATAATTGAATTTTATTTATTAAAATTCAACTGATTGAATTTTATTTAATTTGTCATATTATTGTCTTTTTATAATATCCTACCATATTTTAAAAATTTTATACCTGGAGAGGTGTCAACAAATAAATTAACACTCCACAATAAGATAAATTATAAAATTATTTTAGTACTAATTAGATCTTACAGGTAACATTGTAGACATTATTTATAAAAGATGAAAACAGGAAAGAAAATATATTTAAGACTAAAAGACATTTCAACTATGTTACTGAAGCATAAAACTATTCATTTCTTAATTTGGCCCAATAACAAGGGCAAAGTGTCATAATATAAAGAAATTTTAGAATGTTGATTTTTTTTGATGTACCATTTTAAAATGGTGACATTCTAAATCAATACATGTAGTTATATTTCATTATCAATTATTATGAAACATACCATCCTACTATTTTTGAAAGAACTTAGTTGTGGTGGGTTACGGAATTAAAATGCTCAATAGTTATAGGTAACCTAAATTTAGTATTAAAATTAATCATCTTTTTTTACTCACCTGCACAATATATTAATTCATGTATACAAAACTGACAAAAATCTATAACTGTTATAAATGTTCATTTAATACAGAATTCATACAGTTCATTTCATTTCTTACTTTAAAATATTTTAAAAACAGTTTAATTTTACAATTTCTGGATTTAAAAATATCTATGTTGTGTTTTCCTAAATGCATGATTATTACTCTTTTCTTCAGAATCTTACTCCTTAATATGAACAACAAAGCAAAATTTCTGATTTTAATGACATAATACATTTCAATAGAATAAGACTTTACCAAAATCCAATAATAAGTATTTTAAAGGTAAATTTTATATTCAGAAATATATTTTAGAAAGTGCAGACACATTAAATATTAGATAACTGAAACTGGGACTAGTACCTGTATTTATGCTTATTTAATTTAAGAAAGCATATTCATGCACATTACAAATGTCAATACTCAGTGTCTGATATATAGAAAGGCACTATTAACTTCTATTGGACTTGCCTTTTTTCCCATTATTAGGTGGGGTTGGTGTTTCTCCCTCATTGTCTTTATAACATTAAAAACACAATAGTGATTAATTATTAGTGTCATTAAGAACCCAAATACAAACTCACCACACCACAAAAAATAACATCACACACTAGAGAAACAAATTCATGCACTAAATATGACATCCCACATTAATGAAAACAAGAATAAAGTATATCCTTCTTATCTTCTAAGAAAAATAATAAAAATAAAATGAGGAATACTAAGTCATAAAGTTAGGATGATTACAGTTTATGTTTTATACTAATTTAAGAACTGATGTAATTCCCTAATTAAATTTTGAAAATAAAACGTAATCAACAAACTGGTTAAGCAACGGTTTTTCTTTTTATGCCTACAACAACCAGTCTTCTTAGGTGGTCTCCCATCCAAGTACTAACCAGGCTCAACCCTGCTTAGCTTCCAAGATCAAACAGGATTGGGCACGTTCAGGGTGACATGCCCGTGGACATAAATGGGCTTTTTTATCTTAATGAAGTTTGGAAAAAAAAAGTGATATCAACTACTGCTGAAGTCACCAAACTAACAAAATCTTAGAAGATGACTTTACTTTGGAAGCTTATTCGTGAATAGTGTGAAAGCCTTCACTTTCATATGGACTAGTACGAGATATGTAGGAATGGTCAAGAGGAAAACGTTAACTGTACAGCTGAATTAAAATAAAATTCATTCTTATAGTATTCCACAAAAACGTTATTCTTATAGCATTTTCAGGAAAATGGAAGATGTGTGACATTCTAATAGTATACTAGAAATTAAAAATAATATAAATATGCGTTTTACTTGCCTTTGTTTTCATTATCAGATGTAGTCTCATAATTTTTCTCATCTGTATGACATTTAAAATAGTTACTGATAATTAGCAACTGTAGCTTAAGAGGTCTCCATCTTAAACTACAAACTCCACTGAAAGAATGCATCTGTGAAAATATGTCTCATGCAACTTTCATAATGCCACTTTTTTAACAATGGTAAAGTAGAAAATAAAAGGCACATAAAGTATAGTCATGAATAAAAAATGATGAATTAATCATAACATTAGATCTAAAGTTATCCTGCATTGTTCAAAGAAATTTAAAAAAATTTTAAAGCTGACAGCTTAGATTAGTATTCAACTCTAAGTTTCAAGTAAAAATAGTGAAAATTGGATAAAGAATTACAAAACTATATTTACTGATTATATAATATAATAAAATTCACAAATATTCTGACCAAAAAAGTGGCAAAATTGTGATATCTAAATATAACAGTGACTTAAAAACACCAAAATGAAGTTGTCTCCATATCCATTTAGAAGGAAGACTCTTTGGGGAGAAATGATGATGGTCAATAAATATTAAAGCAATACTGACCTGGGATGGAAAAAAAAGGGAACTATAGTTAATCGTTCTTCTTTAAGAGAAAAAATTTATGAATAAAATTATGGTAGTCTCAAAGGTTTAAGAATCAAAATTTTGGCATTTATATTCTGCTCTACATTTACTTTTAATTCACCTCTACAAAATCAAAATTCTTGAGAGAAAAGGCTAGGACTTCAGTGTAGTTTTATTCACTGTAATACATGGTAAAACAGTGTTTTAGCAGGTATTCAATAAACATTTTTGAATAAACAAGTGAACTGGGGTAAAAAGATAAGTGTAAATTGTGGTCAGAGGCATTGTCTACAATTTAGTTTGATTTAAACATTGAGAAAAATGTTCAAATAGGTAAATTAAATATTCAGATATTACTTAGACAGTTTATATAATACCTTTCCATTAAAAATTAGGTCATTTATTTTAAAACTAGTACTAAAAAACAACCTGTTCTTTTTTGTACATTTATAAATTTAAAGCCTAAAGTCTCACATAAAATTGAAAAGCCGTACTTCCAAAACAGTCAATTATTAATTTTAGACACACAGTCAGACAGACCTGCCTTGACCTTGTCACCCTGCTTTTCTCCCCCCTGCTCTTCCACATGCCCAGTTTCTTCATTAACTTCTGTATTTGCACAAGTAAAAATAAAAATAAATAAATAAATAAGGCAATATATGTATATTTGTTAAACTCTTGTGAAATAAAACAAAAACATTCAAATTATCTATGACATACAAGTGATTATAAAAAGATTATTTTGAACAAGTTTCTGACATGTTATGGAATCAAATAAGTAAACTGGTAATAAATGATCCTACTGTTTCCTTCTACAATGACTCTGATTTGTAAAAGAGACCTTCAGCCCCTAAGTACTTACAATATGTGATAACTATATGAAGTAGGCAAAATACTCAGTCTATAAAGTTGGTACATTCTTATACAAATATTACATAACTTTTCTTCTAGAGAAATAAAAATGATATTATAAACCCTCATTTATTTTTACAAAATGCCAATGCATCAAAGTTAGGGAAAATTTTTTCTTTAAATGCCTTGTAGTTGTTTAGTATATTGTACTTTCATTATATTGCTCCTATTTTCTCCAGTTCTCAGACAAAGAAAAGATGACGAATGCTGTACCACCATAAGACCAACATGTATAAGGTTTTAAACTAATTTAATTAACAGACAAAAATATAACATAACCCAAATCAAAAGAATGTGGTTGAAAATTTGTTACAAACAGATTATAGAATATGAATTTTAACATAAATATGTATAGAATGATAAGATTATTTAATGGTATTTTATACACTATTTGAAGTTGCTTTTCAGTTTTTAAATATTGTATGCATTCATTCAACAAATATTTATTGAGGGTTTATAATGTGCCAGGAATTATTCCACATGCTGGAGATTATTCAGTAAATAGAAAAATAAACAATTCTTTAAAGTTGCTAAGTCAATTTCAGAATTCTAAAATTAGTAGAGGAACTTTTATTGCCCTAGTAAATGTATGCCACTCCATATAGCACAACTCAGTATTTTTTTCTTGAGTCATAAAGTACTTTGACAATAAATCTGTACATATTTAACTCTGATGTACTGTAAGCAGGTTTGCTACAACATGAAAAATGATGTAGGAAATACAGACCATAATCACTATCTAATTCAACAACTTTCTTTTCTAGAAAGCCAAATTTGATAATTAAAAGTTTATAAATATAAAATAAAACATATGATAACTATAACTATACTAGGTGTACATCCTCAAAGACATAAACACAGACTGCAATTGATATCTTTGCTCGAAGTCTTGCACAAAACAGACTTTAGTTTAAAAGGCAAATTAAACTTTTTAAAAAGAGAAAATTTTATCTTGTCATTTAAAGAAGTTAAACTCTTTGCATTCTTACTTGACTGAACCAAAGAAATTTAACTCCTTGGTATAATTTCCAAGTAAAACAAAAGTAGAATACCAACAATCGTAAAACAAAATAACTTTCATGTATATAAAAATCTATACAATAGAGGACATCAATTGCAGTTGGGTTTATTTTTGCTTACAGAACCCCAAAAAGGCTGTCAGCACAAAACAAACCCTCCTTTATGTACAGACCTTCATAAGGTTCTATCTCCTTGATTCCATTGTCTAGGAAAAATAAAATAAAAACAAAACAAAAAAGGAAACCAAAGTACAGGGGTTAAAAACAACAGAAATTTCCAAAGGCATAGAATGCATCATCTTTTAAAGAAAAGTTAAATGGCGATTTAAAAAAAAAAATTTTTGGACACAGCACATCGTTACTATATATAGGGACCTTTTAAAAAATGATGTTAAAAATTATTATATTCTATCATCCCATGCTTTTAGAGGTCCTTTATCTAAGAATTTATTTATAGATGTTTGGGGATTATGTTCATCTGTGTATAAGCAAATAATGCTTCTTATGCAAAAATTTGAAAGTATTAAAAATATCAGTACAACATGCATCTTTCTTTGTATATTCATGATTACCTTTTTCTGGTACTCCAGTTTTGAGAAGGATCACCATTGTTGTGCATCAGCTAACCAGTCCTTTGCAGTGTGTGAAAATTGATTTGGCTAGTTACTAATAAACTTTATGTAACTATCAACAATTACATAAACTTAGTTGTAGCAAAGAAATATCATCCAACTGCTTATGTAAGAACATTAAGTTTACTTTTCAAAATGCATTAATTCAAATTTTAAAAATGTGCAAGAGCAATAATGGTAGGTTATTTTATCTCCATATATTACAAAATTTAAATGCAAAATAAATAGTATTAAAAATTAGCAAATGCAGCTAAGGCGTTTAATTAATTAAAGAAAACTAACACAAAAGGAGTAAAAAATCTTGATTCACCTTAGCTTCCTTGCGTATTTCCTATATGACATGGTTAGAAATAAAACTTACTTCTCTCCAATGTTCCCTTTGGTGGAAGCTGTGGAAGTTGTCGGCCCCTTCGTCCTGCCACTGGTGTACTTGATGGACTTGTTTGGACAGAACCAGTACGAGGATGAGACCTACAAGATACACCATTAATATTCATTTTCGATAGAATGAGTTAAATACTTTTAATACATTGGGTTCATAGGATAGCTGTATAAATGCAATTTTAAAAGAGGTTTAGTTGCTGATTAAAAGGTTAAGAAAGTAGGACATAATATGGATATTTAAGTAATTATCTAAATAGCCAAAGATGTTTATTCTTTTATGTAATATGCATACATACACAGATACATGCACAGAAAATCTTACAGTACAATCCATGGAATTATTAATGTAAATTAATATCCTATACATATGAAAGCAAGAGGATAATTCTGCAGCTCGAAAAATAAAAGATGTTTTATTTTCTTTCTACCAGACTTCAAGCTCTTAACTCTAACCTCTCTCCCTTGATCCAAAGAGATTTTTACTCAGGCTTCTATTAGATACACCTTTATTAGAAAATATCTGATGAAACTACAAATAAAACCCTAAACAATTCAAAATTAAGCTAAGGAAGATATTGGTCAATACAAGATATTAACATTGATAGAAAGAAACTAAAAGTCTATTTTTATTTATTGTTGTTATGATGATTATTCCAAAAGTGATGTCTAATGAACACAAACAATTTCTCATTCTGTAGGAGAAGAACATGATAGTCATGAGGTGCATTATGTGGGGATTTACCCAGGACTCCTGATAAATGAGAAATCACAAAACAAATGCAGTCAGGACAGTTAATAAACAAATTACAATGGTAGCCACACACTATTATATCCACTGAATATAAATAGTGTGCACACACTGAAAAGGTTAGTATCAACTGTGATTAGTGATCAGCCAAGAATGATAGAAGAGACCATTTAGCTGCTGGGAAAATAAAATGGTGTGCTGGTGGGGCAAAGGGGAGTTAGTCTGATTGATTTATCTTTCACCTCGATAAGGCAGGTGAAGGAGGGGCAGATCTTCCAGTCATTAATGAAGGCATCGACCTCATGAGGTTTGTATCAGGACGTTCAGTGGATCTGGAGCGGGTGGTGGTCCGCTCTAGGAGAGGCCGCTGTTCTGCTGATCTGGATCTGTGATATGGCTGTCTATCTGCTGCTTCACAATCCCTGCAATGTTAGTCAAAAAGCAGCTCAGTTGATCTTTAGTGCCCTTCTGCTATTTGGTTATGATGCATCAAACTGGTTTTGAAAAGCTAATTGTTTAAAATTATTGAGTATGTAAAGAATTTCTCTTCCCCAAAATATTCTGAGCAAAATCTCACTAAACTTGAAAAATTTCTAAGGAACCAAAATCTACCTTTAATAGCAATTCCCAGTGAAGATAACAGGAGTTGCTCAGTTATAACCAATGACAAACAGAACTGCCTGCTTTCCAAAGTGAATTTCCATTTGAACATGTAATGTATGTGAAGAATTTTATTTTAAAAGAATTCAATGACTTTTCCTAACATTTTTAAAAAGGGTAAAGAAAACCATATGACCACTATGCTCAAACCCCTAAGGCTGTTTATTATAGTAACTAGGATATAAAAGGTTTCAACGGCATCATAATATATCGATACACCTGATTCGAACAGAATAATCAAAATGTTTTAAGAAAACGGTGCTACTTTACAGTCTGTAGCCATACATAAATATAGTCCACAAGAAAAATCACTACAGAAAACTGGTTAATCGGCCAATCCATACTATCTATCTCAATGCACTTTAGTGATGCCAACCAATACAATTCTGAAAGAGTATTAACTGATTGAAATAATAATGGTTCAATATCTCTCATTGATCACAAATAAACCAATATCTATCCTAATCCTTGTTGAAAGAAGCACAGTTAAATTTAAGTAATCTATCATTATTAATATTTTTTTTTATCTTTGGAGTCTAACACAACACTTTTAACACCCAACGTGTGGTCAATAAATGTCTTCTAACACCAACCCCATTATATGTGAGACAAACCTAAAAATACTAGCTTTGACTCTAGAACTCCCAAGTAATACATACTCCAAAGTTTACGTCAAATCAAACTATTACCTCCCCATGAAGTTGTAACCACAGAAATGGAAATGCTTATATAGTACAGACAGTAAAGCAGGCATTAGTCTTCCTCAAGGACTTCCACCTGACCTATAAATTCTCTCAATCTTATTTTTGATAATAAAAAATGTAGCAATTAAGAAAAAATAAGAAGAGAAAGGACACAATTTCCCATATGTAATTAATTATATACCATACAATCTTGGACCAGTAGACATTAGATTAAATGACTTTAGGAAGTGAATACTATGTTTATTCTACAATATATCTTGTGATTATCTTACTTTAAATTCATAGGGTAACATATAAGTCAAATAATCTTAAAATATTTTTAAGTCCATGTACCATAATATGACTGATTTTTAAGATTTCAGTATGTTTATAAAAGTGTATTCAGAATATGTCAAAACTAAGATTAAATGTAAATACATATATAATATTCAATTAATTGTCAAAGAGAGGGGGAAAAAAGCCAACCTGATAGTTTAAAAAATTATAATTGTATTTTTGTTTCTGAAAAACTGTTTTAGAGAAAACACTTCTCTGTAGAAATAAATATGCTCAATAATTTGTCAAACGTTCTTAATGTACATATCTTTGTATATCTTCATCACAATAAATAACCAGAATTAAAGGGATGTACATATTTTAGATTTCTTAAAACATACTTTTGGGAGGGTATCAATATTTGCATTATTTTCAGAATTCCTATTATTCTAAGTTAATAATAAACTTATCTCTTTATCTAATATGTAAGAACAAAACTCTGTGCAATATCTATGATTACCCAAACAGAAAAGTAGGATAATATATTTCATTTACTTACGCAAATTTAGATTTATTGTGATTCCATCAAGTAATTTTTCCAAGTGTAAAGTGAAAAGTTAGAACATGCACTTTCACTTCTTTGACAGTATGTTATTAATAATGAAATACATAATTGTGAGTAAAATCCAGAGAATTATTTAAATGTGTTGCTATAGTTTATGTCCTTATTAGGGTGTCATTATTTATAAAGGAAACAGGTCACTTCATAGAAAATATCCCTTTAAAATTATATCTCTTTAGTGAACAAGGTGTTTGAAGACTATAGTCTCTTTTAAATTTTATTTATATTTTATCTCATTATCATAAATATAAATTATATGATTCCTATAGCATGAAATGAAATACCTGTTAATAAGTAAAACATAAAAAGAACAGAAGAATGTAGAAATTTCCTGAAATGCTCCATGACATTTAAAGGAAATGAAAAATTACCATATTTAAAATTTTGATGACACAATAGAAGGTCAAGTAGCTCCTGCTCCTACAATTGGTTAAGAGTTGGTATTACTGGATAAGAACTAAGATAATTGCTGAGAAAACAGAAAGCAGCAAAGCCTAAGTCTCATATATAATGCCCAGTCTCATAGTAGATTATTTAAAGGACTGAGATACAAAACTTGACAATTTCCACCTAAATTCTCAGTGAATTTTAATTTTAAGATGAGAACTTACCATTAGTTTTGAATAGTAGCAACTGTGATATGGGAAATAAAGGATAACCATTTGCAAGGCATAAAATATTTAAGTTCTCATCTGGGGTTCTTAACTTGGGGTCTGTATTTCAATATAAGTAGTTTCATGTGTAACCCTACTTATTTATTTTATTTCGTGCATTTTAAAACATTATTCAGAAAGGATGGCCATAGGTTGTACAAGATTGACAAAGGGTTAGCCATTTAAGTGGTTAGAAACCGCTCACCTATAAATTTACTTTTTTTTTAGGTAAATAATTTGTCTTTTAAAAAGTGGTTTAATACATGTCATAGTTCTGTTTTCAATAAGTAGTTTATACTTTCTAATACACGTTTAAAATATTTCTTTTTGTATGTGTCATTTACATGGATGGATACAGATTATTACTACGCCCTATTTAGTGGCCACTAATTCCAACAGCAAGCGTTTGGAACAGTGCAGTTGAGCAGACTCTGCACAGAGCTAATTCATGCTGACCAACACTATTATTAACACCCAGCATTAAAAATATGAGAGCATGTGCAGATATTTA